>JACERP010000149.1:0-242435 GCA_014080715.1 Scenedesmus sp. NREL 46B-D3 | reverse complement strand
ACCCCCTGATGCGTGCACCCGAGTGCTGTGACACCCACTCTGGCACGCCTAGTGCAGCATGCGCCGCTTACCCATCTGTGCCAGCACTGCTGCTGCTGCTACTGCTTTCTTGACCAGCAACACCCCTGGCAAGCGTTGCCGCAACCTGCTCTGCCTGCTTCCTCATATCGCCTTCAGGGAGCTTTGCAATCGTCTCCTTGAGAGCAGCAGCACTCTTTTCTGCCAAGCTGGCGGCTGCATCGCGAGACGCCTTGGCCAGAGGCTGCACAACATCCCTGTTGGTCAACGCAACAACGCCAATTGCCGGCTGAACCGCCTCAATGCCGACTGCTGCGCTCTTAAGGGCCAGGTTGGTTGCATTCATTGCAAGCGTGCTGGTCAGGTTGCTGGCCGCTCCGATGACCTCGTTCATTGGCTCCGCCATTCTGGATACTGCGGTCTCCGTAATATTTGCCAGCATCGCCGCCGTCTCATCGGGCCATGCGAGCAATGGCACCCTCAGACAGCCGGTTGAACACTTTGTTGCCGATAGGCGTGGCTGCAAACAGCTGCACTTCAGGGGGCGCATTCTTCAGGTAGCTCTGCACTGCATCCTTGAAGTGCACAGTCTCCAGTCGCTTCTGAAGCCTGGCAATCTGCTTATCTGTCAGCTGGCCAGGCTCCTCTGCAGGGTTGGCTGCTGCACGCTGTGCTCCTGTGCCGCCAAGACGCATGCCAGGGGCAGCAGCAGCAGCAGCAGCGCCTGCAGGTGCTGCAGCACCAGCGTTGCGGTTCTCTGCAAGGAACTCCACTGTGTCATCCCCGGCCAGCAGTTTTGATGCACTGACGGTGTCCGGGGCGTTGGTGTTGCCAGTGCCAGGGGTGTTGAACACCTCTCCGTCGGGATAGAACATCCGCAGGCCCTCAATGCGGCCATCCCTGCGGGGCAGTGACGGGTGCATCACGGCCAGCACTTGGCGAGAAGTTCAAAATCACTAGGGCAATGGGCACTATCATTGAGACAAGTCGTTACACAGGGCCGCTGGGTAGCACTGACCAGATCAAAAACGTGCGGCGTAGCCAGCCACTCAGCAGCCTCCTGTCGCTGCCTCATGCAAGAGCACCTGTCGTTGTCGAAGAAGAGCTCATAGTCGTTGTTTTCATCCACAAAGGCAGAGAAGTCGTCCAGCGTGCCAAAGTTGAACAGGCCCAGGCAGAAGGGCACGATGGCCTGGGGGTTCTCACGCGGCAGGGGGCCGGCTGGCGCGCCCAGGTCGTAGCTGGTGAGTGTCACGGCGTACAGCAGCGACTTCGGGAGACCACAGCAAACGGCACATCAATAGCAGCTTCAGTGCAGTTAGCTTGCAAGTAAAATGGCAGATTCAGGTGACGGCAAGCCAGCCAGAAAACCGGAGTCCAAGGTCACGCAAGTGCAGCAGAGGGCTGAACATAAAAACACACTCGTGCAGCTGGACGCAGTCCAGACGCATCCATGTGTGGTGATACATCGTGATACAGTTTCTGTGGAGGTGGTCCGGCTGACAAGCCTTATTCTTCTGCTGTTGTTGTGAAGGGCGGTGCATCAAACTTGTCTGCAACCTGTGCGCACCTGTGTGCAAGTCAGTGGGTTGAGTGGGTTGAAAACGTTGTAGGGCTGCGCGACGGCCTGGCCTGACTGGTCAGTGCGGGAGTCTGCCAGGTTTGTCAGGTCATTGGAAAAGCCAGCAAACTCCACGATTGAGCTTCCTGACCCTGTTGACGCAAGCAGCGGCAACAGCAGCCATGGCGGCGGCAATGATGGCGGCAGCAGCAGCAACAGCAGTGGTGATTCTGAGAGCTGCGCAACCTGCAGCTGCATGCATACACCGTGGGTGAGCAGCACACACGCCAGCTGCAGCATCAAGAGCAAAGCAGCGTGCAAGAGCTTACTTGGCACCCGCAGGCTAGCTGGCTGTTGAGCCAAGCATCTGCTGAAGGCAGACAGCTGCAATAAGGCGGCCAAGCTTGTTGAAGTGGGTGTCCGGTGATAACAAGGCTGGCACATGTACACGCTGGCCAAGAGCCAATGGTTTGCCGTTGCCTTCCCTCGTCCTACCTGGGTCGAGGGTCCCCACCGTCTCGCCAGATGCAACGTTGATCGAGTTGGCTGTTCCAGAGCTGATACTGGTTCCCAGGTTGTTGCTTAAGGGGTTGTAGCCAAACTCAAGGTTACCCCAGGTCCCACCGCTGGTTGAGAAGGTGTTCCCAATTGCGGAGGCGCGGCCATAGCTCAAAGTGGGGAACAGGGTTTGCTCTGCAGGCAGATCATACGCATGCAGGGTGTAGGGTTCAGCACCAGCTTGCAGCTTGGACAATTGTTGAAAATGTGCAGCCACACGGGCACTGACAGTGTAAATGCAACTGGATTGAGGCCTCAGAGCTTGCACCTTTGTCAAGCACACGTTGGCTGCCCTGCTTAACGCCCTGCCACGTGCAAGCGCTGATCTTGCAGACAAGTATGAGTGGCATGAAGATCCAGACAGACTGCGGCAAGTGTGGGTGCCATTATGTTTTTTATTCAGACTGCGGCTGCGCAAAGCATCACGGCCACCTCGTGGTATTGCAAGCACACAGCTAAACCACAACTTGCAGCACTCAAGCACACAACGCTGCCCGTGACATTGCTGTTGTGTTTGAAATGGCGTGTTGCATGATGCTGCCAGACCCAGTGACATCGCTTACGCAGCAGCAGAGGGATCTGCGTGTAGGCGGTTGTGCCCGCCTTGGGCCTGTTGTTGTAGGCACCCAGCGTCAGCCAGTACGGCAGAGGGTTGGCAATGCCTGTTGAGGAAGTGACTGCAGCGCCGGTGGCTGCATGCACCGTACCATCCGGCCTCAGCTGCACAATGCAAAACAATTTAGCAAGCAGCAGCAGCAGCCAAAACAGCAAGCAGTTCAGCTGATTGATTACAGGGGGATACACAGATGGAGGGTGGGCCTGGGAAGGCGAAAGACAGCAGGCAGAGCTCACCCAGGCCGCAGCACCACTCGGGCGGTCTGTTGTGTCTTGGTGGCATCAGCGCTGCAAAAGCAGCTCAGGCATATTGCTACATTTGCCTCAGCTGGGATGCACAGCTGCACTGGGTCTCTGCTGCAACACAGCAGCTGCTGACAAAGCCTCCTGCAGGTACCTGTCACCCAGTTCACCCAACACCGCTTGCGCTGCGAAGCATGTAGAACAACGTCCGGCACAGCAACGCTTTGATGGGTAACCGACTAGCGCTGCAGCCACACTCACAGCTGCATTGGCGTTGAGACCCACAGATGTGCTGCCCGCTGCCGCTGGCGTCTCATAGAACACAGTGACCTGCTTCAGCTTGCGGCCAGCCTTGGAGCTGTCTCCAGCTGCTGCTGCTGCTGCCGCTGGTCCTGCATCAGCATAATCCACATGTGCACAGGCGGGGTTGTTGGCAGGGCCATTTTGTTTTGTAAATGCTGGCATCACAAGTAACCACTATGACACAATATGTGCACACCAAAGGACAGCCGCTCACCTACACTTAGAAACGTAGTGTATCTGCTGGTGTTGCTGTCACAAAACCACCACAATGGCAATTGGCAGGTGCGTAGCTGCAGAGTTGTAGCATACAGTGGTGCTTGAATCCAAGTCTGTTGCTGGCGGGCACTCTGCCTGCCACCAACGATTACTTGTGACAGCCATTCGCCTTGATGCTTTGAATTGCAGGATCACCAGACACCAGTATTTTATTTGCTGGACACAACATCAAACGACTGGTACAGCTACCAGGCGCTCACCAGCCAGCACGCTGCATGCCACCAGCACCAGCAGGGATGCAGCCTGCTGCTGCCTCCTGCGCACAGCAGAGGACAACTGCATACTGCCGCGACGCAGGAGAAACCTTCGAAGCAGTTGATTGTGTTTGAATTTGTTTGCGCTCTGCCGGGCCAGCTACGATGGTGTGCCAACTCGGCGACTACAAAAGGCGGGCTAGAGCACTTCACACACGACAAACATCCAGAGCAGCCGCAAGCAGTCACACAATTGCGTTGAAAGTGCTCTCTGCAGCCCGTAAACATGCAACAACAATCTTGTCTGCTTGGGTCGGACCATGATCACGCACCAAGGTCGGTCAGCAGTAGCAGCCTTGGAACAGCCAAACAAATTTGCCTCGCGCACCATGGCGCGACAACCTCATGATACAGTCGCATTCTTCAAATCAACGTTAAGCCTCACAAAAAAACGTTCATGTCGGTGATGGCCTTGCGCACTGCTGTACAGCTGAGGCAGCAGCACAGCTCCAGCACTGGCTGGTGAAGGAAAGTGCCAGTCCATCTTCATATACCCATGAAAACGTTACCCTTGTAGGAAGATCCTTGTAGGAGAAACCAGGCCTAAGCAGACAACACTGGCAAAGCAAAGTGGGGTGACGACCAAAACCCTTGTTCTGCTGCTGATGCACAACCCAGCTGCCGACGGATTGGACATTGCCTGCTGCAGCTTTCTTGCATTGCGCCCCAAGCACCTGCTGCAGCAGCGGCACTGCCAATGCTCCGTTGCAGCCACACCTCCGGCCCACACCACTGCACCAACACCGTCACCTGCAGCAGCCCAGCACCTCACTGCTCCTGGTATCAGGGTGCTGCTGCTGCTGGATGCTGCTGCTGCTGTCACGTGCAAACTTCACCGAAGTGCCGCACCTGTTGCACAGGGCATGGCACCAAGCCACCAGCACTAGGACATTTGTGTGCCTTGCCTGCTACATTCACCAGTCATTGTGACGGCTGAGCTGCAGCGTTGCCCATCAAGTAAGCCCGCAGCTTATCAAGCGCCCGGTACCTGCAGCATGAACGCAGCAGGCGCGGCCGATGGTCGAGCCTCAACTACAAAAAGCAGACTCTGGCAGCCATGCAGTTGGTCACGCACATGAAAGTTGCCAGCAGGCAACACATCCACCTCTGTCCAGCACCAAGGCTGCAAAAGCTGTGTTGGGCACTGCAGTCACATGCGCACAGCGAGGACACTATGTGACCTGCGTCAAGCATGAGGCCCATCCGCATTCCGGCCGGTAAAACACTGCGCTATGCTAAGAATGCTCTGTCCAGTCCACCAAACCGTCTGCATTCCAGCAGCATGCGCAAACACACATCCACAGCATGGGTCACGCTCACCTGTGCGAGATGGTGTTCTTGACGCCCTTGTCCATCTCTGCGTACGTCTCCTGGTAGCCGTCGGGCTGGAACACCGGGTCCCAGCCAAAGTCGGCAGGCCCCCTTGCAGGCACGACAGCGCCCTCGGTGCGCCCCACAAACGTGACGGGCTCCGCACCCGGCCCTGGAAGGAGGGTTCATTCGGTTGCAGGGGCGGTTGGCGCCACACAGGAGTGCAGAACAAGACGTCAGCGCTCAGCATGCACACGTGCTGGTGCTTACCACGTGTCTGCTGTGCGTTCAGCGTCATGCGTCGTTCCTGCCACAGTGGGTGTAAGCGGCAGAGCTTGCATAGTGTCATTCCTGCCAAGGTGCACATCAGGGTGCCCGCAGCTGTTTCAAAAGCAGCCTGCTACCGCTGCCGCTGCCGCTGCCAGTGCTGCTTGCTGAGCTGGCAGGCACTGTAGGTGCTGCAGCGTGTGCATGTGCATCCCATGCAGCGCAGGTGTCAGGCAGCAGGCGGCATGCGACCAGGCCTGTGGCTGCAGCTGCCCTGCTTGCGGCCTCACCTGGGCTGTATGCAAAGATGCACTGCGCATAGGCCGACTTGTCTTCGAAACCGGCTGGTGGCATTTGCGGCACACGGCCGGGCAGTGCAGCAGCAGCAACAGTGCAGCGGCAGAACTTCAATAGTGAGGAGCTTCAGGTCAGGCAGGAACAAAGCTGGCAGACCAGGCTGGCGACGCACCTTGTTGAGCGCAGATCCCAAGCACCAGCACCCGCCCTTAACGCAAGATGCATGCTAGTCGCCCGTTTGAGCACGCCCTGCTTTAGCTGACAGCCTGGTAGAGCTCCGCATGCAGGATTTCAACTAAGTACACATGACGGCATATGTCACCTGCAGCGCAGATTCAAGTGAATCAGGGTTTGATCAAGTCACACAACTGCAATGCAGGCAGCCTACCCAGCAGCACCATGCTCATGTGTTTCAGAAGCTGTGTACTTCAGGCAATCACATCCGTCCTGCAGAGTCAGTCGGCACGTGCTTACCGAGCATCCTGTTCAGCCCGTCATGCCCTAGCTTCTCAAGAAACCACTTGATGTAGGGACCTGATGAAACACATGATGCAGCAGCAGCAGCAGCAGTGTTGCTTTGAGGGTGGTAGCAGGCTTTGTCCCGTGATCAAAGCAGCTGCGCGGTGTGGTTTGCATTGATTTGAATGACCATCTGTACTGGTGCAACACCCTGCACAGCTGTGACTGGGCGTGACAATCATCCCAGGCAGTGCCTGCTGCTAGGCCGCAGCGACAGTTTGTTGTAGTCGGTCACGACAAGGATGGAAACTGGTGAAACCAAAAAAGCTGTGTTCCAGCAGGCACGGCAAGCGCAGCAGCTGCTGGCTCCCATGGCCTGCTGTTGCCAGAATCAAGCTAGCCTGCCGATCAAAGAATGCAAAGTTGCAGCGGCCAAGTTCACGCCTGCTGTCCACAGCCCAGTGCTGCACTGCACTGTGTCGCATGAGCTACGGGCTGAGCGACCGCTGCTGTGCTGGACCGCGGTGGCAGCTGCGCTGCTGTTGCCCACCCGGCAGTCCCTTGTATGCGTTGAAGCACAGGCTGGTGTCTTCCACCATCACTGCTGCACCCAGCTGCAAAGAGCATCAGAGCAGCAGCAGCAGCACCAGCTGTTCAGCCAAAGGATAGCAAAGGTACAAAACAGTTGTAGCAGCAGCAGCAGCAGCAGCAGTCACGCCCAGCCTAGCAAACTGTAGTGTTTGATGTGCTAATTGTGCACTCTGAGCAGATGTACGAGCATGTGTGTTCTGCTGGTGGAGGGCTGCGCAGGAAGCAGGAGGCAGAGAACATTGGTGCAGCAGCTGGATGATGGTAAGGCTGTGTGTGATCTGTTGGTGCTGCTGCGGCAGCTGCTGCCTTCCTGTCTGCCCCTGTGCACACCTGCTTGGCTGCTATGCGGCATTTCTCTACTGAAATTTCCTCGGGCTCGCCCTGCAGCTCTGGCAGGTCCAGCTTTGCGGGCTCTACTTTGAAAGGCAGCTCATGGCCTGCTGCTAGGATAGCTACCACCTGTCATGGTGCGTGAATTAAGTAGTGCAGGCAGGCAGCAGCAATACCACAACCAGCAGTACAGCCAGCAGCATGCACAGTGCAGGGGGATCGGCATGTCAGTCAGTTGCAAGCGTGGCTGATCGACTTGAAAAGTTGATGAGAAGGTGGAAGAACGCAACGCACCTCCTCAAGCTTCTTCTTGTTGCCGGTTGCGAAGTAAATGGTGCTCGGGGTGGGCGGGTGCGTAGCCATGCTGCTGCTACGGCTGCTTCTAGCGCTCAGGAAGCGGGTTGTGTATCGTGATGCTGCGTACCTGATTGTACAGACACTCGAAGACAGATGGTGAAGCATGCAAACACCGGCAGCAAGGCAGCAGCAGAGCAGCAGCAGCAGTCGAGGACACTGCAGACACAAGGTTGGTGTGAATACCGAAAAGTCACCCTGTTGCCTGGACACTGAGCCCGATGGTCAGTTGGGGAGTTTTTATTAGCAACGGCCGGTGCGGCTACACACAGCTGGCACCAGCTGTGCTAGGGTTTGTCAGTGACACTGTCACAAGATGACCGTCAGTGACACTGTCATAAGATGACGGTCATCTTGTGCCAGATCATCTTGTGCCAGATACGCAGTCTTCCTTGGCTGCGCTGGCAGGGGTGTAGCCTGCACAAGTTCCACAGTAACGCCATCCCCCATTTGCGTTGGCTTGTGTACACAATGTACATGTAAACAATCCTGTCACCTCAATGCACCACACAAGCAATGAATCAGCTGGCTACCAGCTGTAGAATGCGGGTGACCGCATGTGTAAGAAGTGCTGGGGCAGATTCACGCACGTTCCGCCGATGTGCTTCGCAAGCACCACCAGTTCCATGTTTGCACCATAGGATTTTTCAAGGGCCGTTTTCAGCCGATGCAACCGAGCAACCTGCGAGCAATCTGGGAGCAACCGACCGAGCAACCAAAAAGCAACCTACTACATAGCAACTTCGGGTTGCCGAGCTGTACAGGCCCCGCGAGACCGCGAAAAAGCCACATACGGGTTTAGCATGTTTGAAACCCCCCGTGCTCCGCTTTTCGCCGCCTGAAGCGCCTTCTGGAGGCAAAAAAGATAAAAGCAACCAAAAAGCAACTATTAACCTGCGAGCAACCTGCGAGCAACTTGGTCGAGCAACCACGGCAACTTCGGAGCAACCATAAAGCAACTTTCTGAGGTTGCATCGGCTGAAATTGGCCCTTGGGAAATCCTATGAGCAGGGTGGCTGGGTCACATATCTACATTGTAAAGATGTAATTACATTACAGTACATTACATGCTCCACCCAACACAGGAGTGGCAACCCCGATCAGGAGCCAATGAATGGCTCATAGGGAGTAAGCTGGTCTTTGCTGAGGCACAATTGTGTCGTGCAAGGTCTGCTGGTGAGAGACCACATGTACAGCAGCTGCTGCGGCGCACAGTTGGCAACCACATGTTCACCCCCAGTAGTGTGTTTGCAAAAGTCGCCATCCACTTACTTCCGGCAGCTACCATACAGGGCAACCAGCCAACTGACCGCACCACAAGAGGCCAACCAGGTTCAGTTACTGACCGTCAGTGCACGTGTGGCACACGTGGGAGGCAGACACCCGCAGCCTGCCCACAGCTTGGCCAACTGCTGATGACGATCCAGGCACAAACAAATGCTGGTGCTTGCCACCACAACCACAACGCATTAAGGTCGATGGCTTGTTCCTGCAGGCTTTCATCTTCATGTGTTGGTATGAGCGTTCCTCTCGGTCACATCCTGCTCATGCGCATCACCATCACTTGCGCGTTGTTGGGTGGTGGGGGCTCTTGCAAAGTCCTGGGCCCCCGCTACAGCGTCGTCAGCGCCCTTGGTTGACAGGCCCTGCAGGCAGCAAAAGAAGGCAGCATATGAATGTGAGTTTCCAGTGTACATGATGCCTTTGATGGCTGGCTATATCAGCGTTGGTGTGCCTTGCCGTCAAACCCTAGGATTGCCGGACATGACACCGTTGTGTGCTCCACATATGAGAGCTGGTTGGCGTTTACACCTTTTGATGGCATGCACCTGGCATGCTCACGTGACTGGTGCCCTGCATATGTACGTTCCACAGCAGGCATGCAAAAGACACACTTGGCGTCCTTGATGCGCTTTAGACTGGGTGCACACAATCTGCGGGTAGCCACTGGCCGCTGGAAGCGGAATGACCGGTCATCACTTCCCAGAGAGCAACATGTGTGCTGCCGGTGTGCTACTGGGTCTGTACAGACACATGTGGAGGACGAGTTTCACATGGTAATTGATTGCGAGGCTATAGAAGTGTTAGAGAGCGCTTCTGGCGTCTGTTTGACGATTTTGGAGATTGGGATAGCCCCGTAGCAATCCCAGTGGTCGTGATCTTGCCAGTTTCATGCAGCAGCGCCAGCCACTAGTTGCTGCTTTTATTCATAACTGTTTCTTGGCCCGAGGCGATCCCGATATGGCGCGGATATGCTGCCCTATGTATATGCTTTGTCTGTCACTGAGTCTGAGGATTACTCAGAAGTGATTGAGGTTTCTAGTTGAGTTTTTTTATTCCTGGACCCCATGAGCCTTGTTTGGCTCCTTAGTGGGTGGGCGGTGGCCCTACTATGGTGATATGGTAACTCGGAGTTGCAGTTCCACTATGTCGCTGCAGCCGTTTGCACACAGCCTGCATGTGCAGTGCATGTACGGGTTGAAGGAGTGCCATGCTGCCCGTGGCTTCATGGCAGTGCCTTTGCTGCTGCGCCATTTCCGGTTGCGTTGGCAGGTTGTGGCTGCCGTAAAGACATCCCCAGCATAGCACCTTGGCTGAAATTGTACCTGAGAATGCGCATTCTCAGTGTTGAGCTGGAGTGTAACCATACTATTTTTCCAGATGTTGCACACGTGAGTGTTGGCCCTGAGTAACTAAGTGCACACTCAGCACCAGACGCCACAACCGCCCAACTTTGCACAGCATGTGCTCACTCCCCCTTCCAAACATGCTGGGGTGCACTCTGCAGACTAGGTTTGCAGCCATCAGCTGGAAGCACCGCTCTTGCAGGCGAGCTACCATCCAGCCGCTATCAGCAGGCCTGCAGCTACACACTGCACCACATGCTGCACCAACCACCACTGAGCCAGTGACGCTGCGGAACCCCACGTTGGTTGGTGCAGCATGCGGTGTAGTATGTGGCAGCTGCAGGCCTGCTGATAGCGGAGAACCCAGCGCCAGCAATGCTATGCAGCGCCGCTGATAGATATTGAAACGCATCACTGACACCACAGCCATCAGCAACGGATGACAAGCCTGGAGCTGCTGCAACGCCGCTCAGCAAAGCCATGCCCTTTAAGCAGGCGCACCTGTCGGCCGGTATCAGCGGGTGGTGCATCAGGTGCAGCAGGCCAGTGTCTGCTGTGCTGGGATAGGGCCCCTGGGCCCGCACCTCCTCATCAGAGCCACCCTGCTCGTTCATCCGCTTCTGCAGCAGCAGCAGCAGCAGCAGCAGCAGCAGCAGCAGCAGCAGCAGGAGGTGAGGGCAGCACCCAGTAAGGAGGATGCATTCTCTCGGCTGGGATGCGTTGCATGTCTTGCCTAACCACCAGCTGTTGTGCCAAGTCTGGGTTGCTGCTGCTGCACCGTTCTGTGTTGCTGTTTCACACTGAGCTGGTCTGTACTGCAAACATTGGACTGCCTGCAGCCACACGTGCAGCGCTGCTACAGCATACCCTGCTGGAAGGGCATTCGCTGAAGTTGCACCGTTCTTCCAGGTTTCTGGGCTGTTTCTTCCCAACAGCAAGCCGCTGTCTGCAGCACAAGGGTCGCAAGTGCAGAAGATCTGCATTGAATGCAGTGCATTGCCTAGCGAGCAGTGCTAGCATGCGGCTTACGATTGCTGTAGCAGCTGAGAAGAGGTCGTTGGGGTCCTGCTGCCGCTCTTTCTCTGGCTCCATCATGTCCTTGGTCTGCCTGTAACAGCAGCAACACCCGTTAATGCGCGTGCTGCAAACCTAGGCCTGCTGCTTGTGCTGACAGTGGTCGGGGCCGTCACTTGTGCTGCTTCCGAACGAGTCCGTGCAGGCACCGTACAAACCTGTAATAACTGCCTGATATCTTCGAGAAGTCACCCATGTTGTTCTTCAGCTGATCGCTTGCAGTTGCAGGACACCTTAAAGAATTGACACGAAAAACAGACGAGCGACGAAGCCAGTAAAAGTCAAAGTCGTTAAGAATGCACAATTTTCTCAGCACGCAACCCGTTGTGCTTGTGTAAGTTGCTTATCATAGGTCATGATATGACGTGCTGACGTCATGCACACACACCCATCACTGGTGATGAACGCAGCAGTGCTGCAGCCCACAAGAAACTCCTCAGCAAGCCGAAGATAAACAACTGACACGTGAGTTGGCTGCGAAGTGGTACTGGTAGTTATGGTAACTGAAATAACCTGCCTGTTGATTGCTGAAGCCAGAGTCTGGTAGGTGCTGCTTGCAGCCGCGCTGCACTGGTACGGTGACAGTGCAAGTCATTAGTAATTGCAATGTCATGAGGCTGCACTGCAAAGGCTGCATGCTAGTGGTGCGCATGTTCACCTCCAAGACCCCGATTACCCCCTCCCCCCCCCCAACACACACCACCACCACCACCACACCCACCCACCCACACAAACACCTGGACTTCAGAGGATGCAAAGCCTTTGCAGTGGGCATCTGCAAGCAGTAATTGACCGCAGGACCCTGCCCAATTTCCTATCACCGTACATGGAGTCCAAGTAGGCTAACATGCAGGCGAGCATTGTACCTGGACAAGCTTCTCTGTCACTGATGTTTGAACGTTCGAACGTTTGAAATGTTTCTGCAGCACAGAGAAGATCTGCACATGATCCCAGCGTAGCTAGGAAGGAGAAGCCTGCTCACTGTGCTTTTTGCTTCAGGTTGTGCTGAAGCTTTGTGTCGTGTGCGCAATCTCCCGTTAAGTTGGCTGGTGCCGTTCACAAATGACAGACGTCCAAAGTCACTGAACATGATGATGCTGGTTTGCGTTGAAACATATGACAACATTTTCTGGGTCTTTTCTGGGCTCAAGGTTTGAGGGCAGCTTACGCCCAGCAGTGATGCTCCGGGCATTGCGACAGCTGGCAGGCGGCAACACCGCAGTAGGTCCGGTGTTTAGGTCATTTCACATCAGGCCTCGCGCTCGCGTCTCAGCAAGAACACGATGGGTCCGCGCTTGAAGAAGGCGTTGGCCAAGGCTGGTGTTGCTGCTGCCAACATGTATGCAGCGCACTCTCTGCGCCGAGGCGGTGCTACGCACGCAGCCAACGTTGAAGTGCACGCTAGGCTCGATCAAGTCCTGGGCGGTGGAAGTCTGACGCTGTCCGTGCATACATGTACACCAGCCCCCAGCAGCTGTTCGCTGCGTCCACGAACATACTGCAGCGGCCGCCAGGCGACGTTGAGTGTGGCTTGGGGAGCGTGGGGTTTGAAGTAGTGGGCAGGTTGATTAGTGGGCAGGTTGCAAGTGAGAAGATAGAATGTGCGTGTAAGGGCTTCTGGGTTCAGCATGTGGAGTGCCGTTAGCGGATAGCTGATGGAATGTGCGTGTAAGGGGGTTTTGGGTTCAGTATGAAGAGTGGCGTTAGCGGCTAGCTGCGGGCCGGGTATCAGAGCAGGCACGCAGCAGCAGTGCGTGCACAAGCATAATCGTATGATCGGTGGCTAGGCATTTAGGTTGGTGCTAAGCTGATTCTGGCGATGTGAGTGCTGCAGTTGCTGCACTGTGCCTTGTGGCGTGTCCTTTGCAACCCTTTACAGTAATATGCATATGTCCATAGTGACATGCATGAGGGCCGGTGTTAGGATATGTGTACAGGAGGTGCTGCTGCAGCTCAAGATGATGATACAAGGCCGGCAGAAGAAATCAACTAGCCTGGCATCTGTGACAGCTCAGATGTTATAACAACTTACCTACTGCATCAGGCTGCACATAGCTATGCAGCGCTTTGATTGCAGCTCTGCTCATTAGCCAACGAGATTGCAGCGGAGCTTGTAAGGATACACCAGATAAACCATGACGACTCAAGAGCAGCAACAGCAGCAGCAGCAGCTTGGCCTCGAGGACCCATGCGGTCCAAGCGTTTGGGAGGCAGCAGCAGCTCGAAAAGGAGAAATCCCTGCAGAAGCGTGGGAGTACCAGATGCGAAAGGCCCTGAACGATGCAGCCTACAGCAACCTGGCGTATGAGCCCTACTGCCCGCACATGCCGACACACCACAAGGACTGCCCGCACCCTGTCTTCACCTGGGTGAGTATCTAACCAAACATCCGAGGCTCGAAGCATGTGCCTGCATCGTCACAGGTGCCTGCTTACAGCCTGCTGATTCACCGTACCAGCTTGGACGTGCCAAGGTTTCACCACTGTTGCTTCCTCTGCCTCGTTTATGCCCGCAGAAACGCAAGTAGCCAGAGTTACTTTCTATGAGTTCCGTTGTTCTGCGAGGGTCGCTCTTCATGGCCCCGGGATTCGGGCGAACCGAGGTGCCGAAAGATGCAAGTTGTGTGTACGATCTTCTGGGCTGAATCATAATGAATTGTGCATCCTTGTAACATATGGATACTTCACAGAGCACTGGGTCCGTCAACTTACGTCACTGCACGGGCTCACAAGTCCCCTGGCTTGCGCGGCAGCGGCAAAAGCAGCAGGGGCTGCAGCCTGTGCGTGATCCATATTGCGCACTTCACATTCTTTTATGTGGAAGTTACATGGGTATCTTCGCCCGTTTAGGGAGCCAATGACAGGCTCCTTGGGCAAAGAGCAAACCAAAGCAATGCAAAATAGTAATACCAACAGTTCTGTGCATATGTGCTGGTGCCCAAGTTGCTGCTAACACATGCAATGAACAGCACGCCCACCACATACATCATAGAATTCAAGTCTTTCAAGAAGCTGCCGTAATATTGTTGCCGTCAGGCAACACTGCAGCGGTCTGAGCACACACAATAGCCACACCGATAGCAGTTGGTTATAGCAATGGCTCAGCAAATGCTGTGCCCAACACCCAGCAAGCCAAGCCACGTGCTCTGTGCACAGAGCCGGTGAGGCTGTTGCAATAAGCAGATGTACAATGCAAAGCATACAAGCAGCACAAACCCCGAAGCAGCGCCAACCACCAAGCAAACAATTCATATCAACCAACGAGCACGACTGTGAAGCTGGTTCCATTGCAAACGAACCCTTGCAATGTAATGAATGACAGGACCCTTGATTGCCTTCATAAATGCTGTCAATGTGTGCAGCCACTGCTACTCAAACATGCAATCAGCTGCGACACCCCATAGTAGCTGAAACCAGCTTTGCTGCCATGGGAGCAGTTATAGCAACACGAAGGGGGCTATGCACTTCCTGCATCTGTAACATGCTGGGTTGATGTGCTGCGCCCTGTTACTTCATCAGCAGGACATCTACAACACAATTTTGTGTCTCAACCGCACCTCTGCCAGCGCAAGAGGCTGTACACAGCCCACCAGCCCACCAAGGTCATAGCAATACGCCGTGCCACCATCACGATCAAGCACCTGCATGATATCATCTACTCGCCGCATGTGTCACTTTCATAGTGCAGCGCCTCACACGTGTGGTTCAGGTGCACTGCATTGTGCATGCGTGCTGCTGTGCTGTACTCCAGCTTTCAGCAAACAAAACAATGTGCACTGCATAATCACAGTCAGCCCCACCACCAAGTTACATAGCATCTACATGCTGTGTTGTGCGTATTTGCACCAGCAACTGCTGTGCAACTGAGCTTACTGCTGCAATCAGCCGTTGCGATGCATCCCAACAATTTAATACCTTCCGGCTATTCCTGTGTTGGCAGCAAACCCCCTGCCAACACTGCAACTGCCGCACTGCCAAACATCATCACTATTGACGTCGCCACTCCATGCTGCCAAGCAGGACGGAGCTGAAGGCAGCCTGAGCTGCAGGCTGTCAGAGTACTTGCCTTGCGAACCCGTGCATAAACATCCCTGAACACTGGCCAGAGCATCCAGTCCGGCTTTGCTGTTGAGCAAGCTTCATAGAATCAAAGAGGTTTCACTGCCCACCACCCCTACACAAGGAAGACCTGCTGTTTGGTGGCAGCATGTGCTGTCTGGCCAAAAGCACACAACGTTTTGGCTGCCCAGTGCACTCTTTCCGCATGATGCATACTACACACCCAACTGTTTGCGTAGCAAACCCCCTGTGATCGTGGAAGAACAGTATGAGAAAAACCAAACAACATCGCATGCAAACATACACAGTCCGTATGAAAAAAATTCAAGCTCAACAAGCAAACCCTGATCACTGAAATCCCCGTCTCTTTCAACATACTTGCATGAGTTCAGCTACGTCCAGTGTTTTGAGGCTGCCTGGACCTTCATATGGACTGTGGCTGAGCACCATTAGGTGCACCTTTTAGGTGAGCGACACGGGGCAGCAAGTGGCGCCAAGAGTGCTGCATTTGCTGCTGCTGCCCCTTCTTCTTCACAACACAAGGCCCTGCAGGAGTTTTGAGATGGGTTTTGAGTTTTGCTCTTCACCTGCCACATCAGCTGCCGGAGTACATGCGGGTCTCCACGTGCTGCTGCACTCGTGGTGGAGTCATGAGGTCCTTGCACTCCTGCCCGTCTTCCTCCTCTTCAACGGTCTTGCGCGGACCGGTGAACCACTTGCGTGCATCAGCAAACCACCAGCCCAGGCTCACACACAACACCAGGCCAACAGCCACGGGAGCGTAGTTCAGCGACTGCAGCACACAGCAGCAGCGGCAACGGCGGCAGCAACAGCGGCAGTTGTTGATTTCAATGTAGCCCAAAGCCGGCACTTGGCGCAAGAGACAGCAGCAAAGAGGTACAGCGTACGCACCGCAGAGGCTGACGCAAAAGCCTGGCCTGCGTCATTACAGACTTGACAACTGCAGGCGCGATCGCGCAATGCATCGGCCCGCCACCAGCAGTGCCTGAACTCATTCTTCGGCAGTCATTCCTGCTGCCACACGCACTGCAGCAGTGCCAGCGACTGACGACACACGTGACAGCATAAACATGACGGCCACCCAGCTGGCTTATCACATAGAGTGCACCTCACCGACGCAGCTGCAGCACTCACCGCAGCAGTGACAGGGTAGACCTGCGGCAGCACAAACATGATGACCGCGATGCAGGCCCATGCAAAGGCGATGCCAGCCACCAGCTTGCTCCAGCGGCCCAGATGGAACGGGCCACGCTGAAATTTCTCCTCAGAGGCCAGCAGGCGCAGCCCGATGCAGATCTGCCCACACATTTCATCACACCAGGGGCAGAGCAGCAGCTTGTGGGTGACCGGAAGTGCAGAACAGCTTGGGCATGCCTTGCCAGCCGGATCCCGCTGTAATGTAGTGCACAGATGCCAGCAGCCGCAGACCAACTGCAAAGGATTGCAGGACAACGTGCATTCAGAAAGCTGTCGTTACAGCAGCCTGGCACACTGTATCTATACGGTTGCGTGCCGCCTGGAAGGAAGCAGCACGCACCAGGTATGACGAGTACAGCCCAACCACGCCGATGGAGGTGATGGCAGCAAACGCGACGTAGGAGTGCAGCATAGGCAAGCCCAGGATGAAGCACAGCACCACAACACACCTGCACGTGCAGCACGGCACGGCACGGCACAGCACAGCAGCCTGGTGAGCCGGCAGCTGTGCAAGGCAGCCGCTGGAGCGCTGCGTGACCACACAGCAGCTATACAGCTACACACATCGCGTTCTAGGCATGAGACTATGTGGTCATTGGTAGAATGCCGGATCATTCAGCAGCGGAGGCTGTACCACTGCAAGGCATCTTGCGAAGTGCAGCAGCAGCCCAGGCAGGCAGCATGCAGCGGCAGAGATACTGAGAGTTGCTGCAGCATGCCGTCGCTCAGCTCCTGCTTTGCGGGCCTGCCTGCTCCCTCACCACACTGCGTTCACGGGTGCCTCGAATCGTGGGTCGACCTTGGACCACCAGCTGGACAGGGGCACAGCGCCATCACGGGAGAAGGCATACAGCGTCCTGCAAGCAGATGCAACACAGCAGCAGCAGCAGCAGCAGCAGGCCATATGTGACAGCTGAGAATGATGACCGTGCAAAGCGAGGTGCACTGGGCAAGGGGACTCACTTTGACTGAAACGTACTGCTTCAGCAACGGGCTATACAACGCGGCTGCTGACCATAGAGAATTGTTGTTTGCAAAGCACCATCAGCCTGCATCAAATGCCTGAACACAACCCCAACCCAGGCGTTCACCCCCCCCCCCCCCCCATCTTGTCACCGTGAGGTGGAAGTGACGCAGGCGTTGCCGCAGAACATGGAGCACAGCAGCGGCACCGCCATCAGCCCCAGGGAGCCCAGGCCGTTGCCAAACCTGACGCAAGGAGCGGTGGGGGAACAGCACAGCAGGAGGAGCAGCGTGGTTGGATGCTAGCGGTTGCAGCAGATGCATGGGTGGGGGCTTGCAGCCCCATCAAACGCCACAGCACAACTGCGCGCGCCAGCATGCACGTCGATGCTCAGCGCCAGCGCCGCGCCGAGACCTCGCCAACACACTTGCATCTCTGCTGGCACCCCACCTGGCCGCGAATGCGTCCCAGGCGATCCCCATCACGGGGTTGCCGCCCCCCACCGCGTTGTCGGGCGACAGCACGTTGGCGGGGTCCTGGATGCTGAAGGTGACGCTCAGCAGGAACGAGATGCCCAGCAGGAAGCCCATGCTGATGGTGGCCAGGATGGACACGGGCCCTGCACACGCAGACAGGAGGTGGACGACACAGCAGCATGTGTGACAAGCGCATCCTTTGCTGGCTGATGACGTCCGAGCCGGTGCCCACTGCCGATTCACTTGCAACTACTGTCTCCCACAAACAAACGTCACAAGAGTTTGGCACTACATACATAGAATGAATGCCGCTTTGTTGATGCGTTTTCAGCATGGACGGCTCTGATGGTAACCAGGCTTGACACAAGCAGAGCTGCATAGCTGTCCCGCAGCCGCAGCACATCAGCAACCCATGCGCAGCGACGGCATGTCGCGCCAAAAAATGTGTGGTGACCAGCTGACTGCACCCCGTCAGCGCGCCATGCACAGCCGCCGCTGCCAAACGCAGCAGGTACACGGCAGCGGAGGGTGCCCTGCTGTGCAGCCTGTCGCGGGCGCACCTGAGATTGCGGCAGCGTGTGTCTCCTCAGTGAGGTGGGAGGCAGCGTCATAGCCCACCATGGCCCACTGGCACCCCAGCAGGCTCAGAATGAACCTGCGTTGTGGTTGTGGTTGGTCAAACACACAAGTTAGGACAGTCAGGTGCGCCGCCACAGCCGGCACCATGCAGCCAGGTGGAAATGCATGCTGCGGCGGATGGCACGCCGCTGCTGCAGCACCAGAGGAAGAAGGAAGAAGCACAATGGCCGCTGCTGCTGCTGGTGCCTGTTGGCGCAATATCAACAGCACATAGCGTGCAATTCCACTGCGCAAACGGACCAGAGCAACAGTGGCGATGTGCGGCAAGCAGGCTCACTCACAGCATGGGCATGCTGCTGATGCCCGTGTAGGCCTGGTCAGGGCAAACGTGGTGAACACCCACTCCGCTGTCTGGTGTGTGGGCGCCACGGCAGGCAGCATGATGACAAACGTGGTGCAGCCGATCACGTGCCACCAGACTGCGGACGCACAGCAGCAGCAGCAGCAGCAGCAGGAGCAGCAGCAGCAGCAGCAGCCAGCAGCAGCAGCAGCAGTGCAGCATGGCGATCTGGATTAGTACGAAGCAGCAGAAGGAACCGAGCCAACGATGCAGCCGCTCAGATGGCCACCAAGAAAGTGTTGATCACGCTGCTAGCAGCACCACAGACTTGCTGCAACTTCATGAGTCATGACGCCTAGCGGGCAACGAAGCAGCAGCAGCCCAGCTGAAGCACTGGCGCGGCCCTCTCATGGCTGCCTCGTAGGGTTACCAAAGAGCAATCATGATTCGCAAGCGCTTGCACATCAAATTAGAAACTCGGCTACCCTCTCTGCTGTGCTCGCCCGCCACTCACTCGAGACCTCCCCCACCACGCCCAGCGCCCGCACCGTCACGGTGTTGATCGTCCCAATCAGCACCAGCACGGCAGCATACACCCCCAGCAGCCCGGCCTGCGAGATCGCCACCCCAGCAGCAGCGCCGGCGGCGCCCCCCGTGCCCAGCTTGATGAAGTCGGTGATCAGCCAGGCCGTGGTGTAGGCCACGCCTGCGCTGGAGCCCAGCTGCCCCAGCAGGTTGAACCAGCCGCAGACAAACGACAGCACGTTGCGCATGCGGGGACCTGCGGAACGGGAACAGGGTGCAGCGGCAGGGCGCGGTGCATGCTTGGAGATGCCGCAGGGTTTGATTTTTCCGGCACTCAATCGAGCAAGTAAGTCAACGCCAGCCGCATGCAAAGGAAGGCGCATTCAGCATGCGAAGGACCTGCAGAATGGGTTGCAATGACAGGGTGCAGGGCAGTCGATGACAGCCATCCTGCGGCGTTCGCCATACTCCTGCCCTGCTACCAAGCTGGCCCAGGCCAACAACACGCAGCAGCACGCGTCACTCTGCCTGCCCAGCTGGTGCACTCTGTAGCACACATGCCACTTGACAACCGACACTTGCTACACATTCAAAAAAATTGCACACTGACAGCCACTGAGCTGCAGCACGTGTGTGACGCCCTGCCCAGCTTGTGCGCCCAGTAGTACACATGCAGCTTGACGACCGACACAAGCTACAAATTGATGCACTTTGCACACTGAAAGCCACCGAGCTGCAGCTCATGTGTAACTCACTGCCCATCTTATGCGCCCAGTAGTACACGCCGCCGGAGGTCGGGTAGGCGGAGCAGATCTCCGAGATGATGAGCCCGATCACGAAGTTGAAGGCCACCACCAGGCACCAGCCCCAGATGGCAGACACGGGCCCGCCATACGTGTACAGGAACGCGTACGTGCCCGTCAGGCCTGCAGTCAGCAGCAGCAGCAGCCACCCAGCGCATGGAAAAAATGTCATAAAATTTCACACCAGGAGGCGCTGGCCCGCATCCTAATCAACAGCGCAGCGCTGCCGACGGTGATGCTGGCAGGGGCTGCTGCCCCGCAGCGTCACCAGCTTGCGGCGCAGCCACGTCAGCGCAGTGCTGCGACACCCGCTGTTGAGCGCTTGCGTCTGGCAGTGCAGCTGCAGCTGCTGGACATCGTGCCAGTGTGCTTCTGTTGCTCCTGCAGCTGCAACTGCCAAGGCCGGCTGCTTGTGCTGGCGCTCCCACTCGCGCGATGCTGCTGCTGCCTGCTGGTGCTGGTGCTGATGCTGCCTGCTGCCGCTGCTGCTGCGCGGCAAGCCTTACCGGTGATGGGTGACAGGAATGAGAAGGTGGTGGCAAAGTTGTGGAACATGCTCAGCTGCCGGCTCAGCTCCTGCAGCAGCAGCAGCAGCAGCAGCAGCCAGCAGCAGCAGCTGCAGCAGGATCAGTTGCAGACAGTGAACCAAACACCCAAACAAAGCGCACAAACGCCTCACAGACACCAGTGGTGATGCTGCGCGGTGTGCAATGCGCAGCAGACTGAACAGGCGTATGCGCCACTAGGTGGAGTGGCCCAAGGGCAATTGCTGCTTTGCAGCTGCTAGGTAAGCAGCCGTCCTCCTACGCTGCTAGCATGCCAGCCTGTTGTTGGATGATGTGGCAATCGCACCAGCCTGTGATGTGGAGGCCATGGAGAGCCTCCCAGATCACGCAGTGAAACACAGCAGCGGCCATGTGAAGGTAGCCCCAGCTGCCAGCTGATGCACATGCACGTTTGCACTGATGTACACGCAGCGGTGCCGGTGCACTGTTTGCTGGACGGTCACGGGGCGCCCGCTGCAAGCTTGACCTGCAGCTGCTACTGCTGCTGCTGCTGCTGCCATCGCCACAGCTGCTGCAACACTGCCGCTGTTGCTGCACTGCTGATGCTGCTTAACACGTGCTTCATACTGCTAGACGCTGCCATGCTGTACAACGGCCCTGCTTCGGGTGCAAGGCGAAGTGCTTCCAGAGATACGCTGCTGCCGTGCTAACGTTGCATGCTGTTGCACCAGCCAATCTTACCGCACCTGCTTGTACCCCATCTTGTGCAGAGTGCCCACATCCTGCTGCTCACTTTCCTGTAAATGCTTTTTCTGCAGGCAGCAAAAGCAGTAGAAGGAGTTGCAGATGTACAGGCGAAGCATCAGCGATCAAATGCTGTGCACTGAGCACAGATGCTATCAGGCAGCGAAAGATGCTTTATTACAAGCACCTCGTTCATGCTGGCATACCCCATTGTGAGGGTGGAGGGTGAGAGCGCAATCGAACATACACGCATGTGGAGGTATTAAATGTGATATGGAGACGACGCTGCAACTGCTCAGCACACAGGCATGGTACCATGACTAATGGCTAGCCATGCATGCTGCTGCTGCTGCTACTGCTGCTGCTGGCCTGCCCGCCGCTAGTACTCAACCGGCCAGCATGCTGCCAACATCAATACAACTATTTAGAAGTAGCGAAGCGCTGCAAAGCAGCCTCTTCTAGGTTAAGCGGGCTGCAAACTCGAAAGACCCCGGTCCAAAACGGTGCCAGGCTGGCAGCCAGAGCATCGCAGCTTACCAGCCATCCCATGATCACTGTTAAAAGTTTCCTTTCCGCTCCTAATAACAGTGCCCCGTGCACGGGCAGCACTGGCGGTGCTTCTCAGCAGCGAGTACGCGATTAGCTGGCAGCTCGTCAACCAGCACGACAACAAGCAAGCAAGCATGCAGACCAACGCGTTTCAGCGGTGAAAGATAGGTTGGCGCAGCTGCCAGTTTCACACTTGACCAGGGTTTGGACATCCCTGACATCAGCCACCCCCTTGTGAGCCCTCGTACAAGCTCAAAGAACAGCAGAAGACGACCTGATCGACGCCAAAGAAACATAATTCCTGTGAGCTTGCAACATGACTTCCTACTGTGCTTCCTGCAGCTTGCTACAATCAAGGTAGCCGCTGCTGTACAAGTGGCGCACCCGACCGTGCGCACAAGAAGTTCAGTGTGCACGTCCCAATGATGGGCATGCTGACACGCTGCCAATGCAAGCCGCTGCACTTTTGTTAATGTTGCAACAAAGGCACCATGCAAAGCAACACATGAAATATACAAACCGTTGCCAGTAGCAGTGCTCCAGTGCTCCTGCTCTTCCTTTTGCTCCAGTGGGGTGTGGGGCGCCCCGGCCGGCCCATGGCGCTAATGCTGTACTTCTGAATTACAAACTCAGCACAACACCTGCTGACATGTCTGCAGCCTGCGCTGCATCCATCCCCAGCCTGCTCTACTACAAAAACATTTGTGCCGGCCACACCCACGTGTGCACATTATATCGGCACAAGTCCTGGCCCTGTCACTGCCCTGCTCAACCTGGCCATTTGCAGACGTCTCCCAGCCAGCACTGCACCACTGCAAAATGAGCTGTCCCAGCTGCACCTCCAACTTGCTGCTCCCCACGCACGCACGCTCCTTTCGCTTCAGCTGCCAGCGCCGCCCTGCACCTTGCGGATGTTCCAGTGCAGGCACTCCCGCACCGCGCTGAACCAGTCGCCGCTGGGGTCCGCCTCCGCCGCCACGCTGGGCACGGGCCAGCGGCTCAGCCGCACCACCACCGCGTCGCCCGGCACCAGCTCGGTGCGGTCCTTGCCGTCAAACGAGGCCCACACGTGGCCGCGGCTGTTGACAGGCACCTGCGCAGGGGTGAGAGGAGGCGGGTGGCGGCAGCCGGTGAACAGCAGCGGCGGCATGCAGGGCGGGCAGCAGAACTTGAGGAACGGGCAGGCAATGCAGAGAGTGCGTTGCCACCACCACCAAGCGCAGCTGGGTGGAGTGGTATTATTCAGAGTTGCTATGCAGGGGCATGCAATCCTGGTACTTTGAGAACACCGTTACACAACTGTTGATTACATGCACGCACGCAAACAGCAGCGGTATGCACCTGCGTGCACAGCCGGCAGCAGTCTGGAAGCATCAGCTGGCCGGCCTGAGGCAGCAAGCTGGGCCGGCAGATGATGATACAGTGCAGGCACACCACTGGCATGCCATGTCAACCAGTTCCTACCACACACCCTTCCTTCACTTTTGCCAGGTGCGTCTCACTACTGCCCGCTGGTCCGGACTGTTGACAACTAGCGATCCAATTTACTTTGCTGGTGCCAAACAGCATTGAACCACATATGCTTCACTGCATCTTGCATGCCTTGCTGCCTTTGACAACCCTTCACAAGCAACCCACCTGGATGCACAGCTGGCAGTAGTCTGGGAATGCATCAGGCTGTGCCGGCAGAGAGCCGTAACAGCACAGCCGCAACCCTGACACCCCAGCAATCAATTCCCACCACAACCGCAACCCACCTGGATGCACAGCTGGCAGTAGTCTGGGAACATGAGCGGCCTGAAGCTGAGGCTGTGGGGCGAGATGGGCGTGAACAGGATGCAGGGCACCTGGGGGTGCACCATGCTGCCGCCCGAAGCCAGCGAGTAGGCGGTGGAGCCGGTGGGGGTGCCAATGATCAGCCCGTCACCCTGCAGCAGCAGCGGCAGCAACAGCAGCAGCAGCAGCAGCAGCGGCAGCAGCAGCAGCAGCAGCAGCAGCAGCGGCAGCAGCAGCAGCGGCAGCAGCAGCAGCGGCAGCAGAGGCAAGGTTCGGCAGGGCACACGTGGAAGCAGGCTGTAACACGCAGTTATGCACAGTTTCTAACGTGACATTGGTATGGACACAGGCACAAGCATGGGCAAGCATGCAATGCATAGCACGCGTGGTTTCAAACATGCAGGATACCTGCGTTTGGGCAACGCTGGCACCAGCTACCGCCTCCTCCGCACCACAACCAGTCACGTGCACACGCTTCAGCACACACCTGCTGCGCTCAAAGAAGATAAAATACACCCACCTGCACATGCGTGACGAACGCGCCGTCACAGAAGCACTCCAGGTTGGTCAGGAACGGGCTGATGCCCCTCTCAATGACCACCTCGTTCAACGACACGTGCTCCTCGCCGTCCACGCTCCTGCCCACGCAGCTGTTGCTGACGCACGGCATGCCGCTGCCGCTGCCGCCGCCGTTGCTGCCGCTGTCGGTGGCGCTGCAGGCGGCGCGGCTGTTGGCGCCGCGCACGATGGTGCAGTGCAGCCGGTGGCGAAGCGTGATGGGGAAGCCGCCTGCAGCGACCCAGCACAGCAGCGGCACGAGCAGCCGCAGCGCCCAGCAAATGATCAGCAGCTGTGCAGGAGATTGCAGCCGGCTGATGCAGCGTGACGTCAAAGACACCGGCTGTCGCCAAAAGAGAACACAGAGCAGGAACGCATGCAGCCGCACGATCAGCAGTGGTGTATGTTGACTTGCGCGGCAGCGTGGCTGGTGCAGCAGCGCAGTGCGGGCACCAGCTGAGGCAGCGGCCGGGAGGCAGGCGCAGCAGAGCGGGCGTGAGCTGGCGGCACCAGCACGCACAGCGCAGCTCACGGCAGCGCCGCAGCCAGGACCAGGCGAGTGCGCCAGCGCGCAGCTGCGCCTGCCAGCCTGGCGCCTCAGCCCTGCCACGCACAAAGAAAGATGCACCCGCCAGCTTCAGCCCTGCCGCGCCAACACCAGGCAAGACAGGCACGCAGACTGGTACAGACCAGCACGCGCACCACGCAGCGCCTTGTGCAGCAGCGCCGTAAGCAGGACGAAGCAGATGCGCAAACGCGCAGCTGCGCCTGCCAGCCTGGCGCGCCTCAGCGCCAGCCTGCCAGCCCCGCCACAAAAAAAAAAGCAGGCAGGCAGACCAGCACGCGCACCGCGCAGCGTCTTGTGCAGCACCTTCTCCAGGCCGGTGGGGTCAAACGGCGTCAGGAAGCCCAGGCTGCCCAGGTTGAACGGCACCAGCGGCGGCACAGACCTGCCGGCAGCACCCACACAGCAGCAGGCACAACCCGGAGCTTGAGCAGTGCAGTCGTGGCTGCAGACACCCAGCTGTGAGCAGCCAGCCACGCGGTTGGGGCGAGACAGCAGGCTGCTGAGGGAACAGTGCCAGCGGCAGCACTGACGAATTGACAGTCGGGCGTGGCACACAGGGGCTGTCTGTTGTCCAGGGGCAATGGTTGCTGATGTGCTCAACGACTGGGATGACTTGGCGGCCGTGTGCGGCAGGGGCACACCACAGGAAACGCTGCAGCCCCATACCCAGGTGCAGTGCAGCTCAACGATGCTGCAAAATGCTGCAGCAGAGTCCCTCCCTAGCTGCATGAAACGCTTTGTTCGCACTGATGTGGCAAGTCCACTGCACCATGCTCCACCTCCCAGCGCAAGCCCCAGAGACCTCTTGTACACACACGCAGCATATGCACGCCAACACGAGACGCAGTTGCTGCACTGAGGGTGCTGAACGCACACCCAGCGATGCACCCACGCGCTGGTGCCGCAGTGCCACGATGCACGCACGCAGCCGCCGCACCTGTTGCCAAAGATGTGGCACGTCCACAGCACCGTGCCGTCGCCGCCCAGCACCACCACCAGGTCCAGCTGCTGCGCCACATCCTCGGGATCAGGTCGCTCACGCTCACGACGCTGCTGCCGCCGCCGTCGCCTTCACCCTGCTGCTGCTGCTGCTGGCAGGCCCTTTCTTCAGGCCGCCAGGTTTTGACCAGCCCTGCACCCTGCAGGGGTGCCGCCCCAGGGCCAGCCGGCGCTGCATTAGAGAACGCAGACACCCCTGAGACGCTGCTGCTGCTGCTGCTGAACCTGCTCTGACCGCCAGGGGGAGCCGGCCAGCTGCTGAATGATACAAGCGTGCCATTGCCCCCTGCGCCCGCTGCCGCTGAAGCAGTGGGGGTTGCAGCGGCGGCCCCGTCCTTGGCTGCTGCTGTGTTGACCAACATGCCGCAGAGGCAGCCGCTGCTGCTGCTGCTGCTGCCAGTGCCACTGCTCTGCTGCTGCTGCTGCTGCTGCTGCTGCTGTGGCAGCACCCTGCCTTGGTCCAGCAGGTCCTGGTAGACCTTGGGCTCAACGTAAATTGTGATGTGGTGGCGCCTGGGCGACAACACACAGCCGCAAGAGACGGTGAGGGATATGCACCGCACCACATACACAAAAGCAGGGAGGCCAAGCGTGCTCTACGCGCGTAGGGACACAGCGACACCCAACAGCAGAGTAACAAGGCCCGCAACTAGCAGCACGTGCCTTCCACTGAACCCTTGGGACTTTCAAGAGCGCAAAAGCTGAAAGCTGCTAGATACGTTGGAGCCAGGAGTCAGGAGCCCGCAGGGCAACCACTTGGGCGCAGCAACAACCACAGCCCCACACTGCAGCCACACCCTGCTTATCTGGGTTTGACCAGACGGCCCGAGCGGTGACGATACGGCCGCATCGTGCATGAAGCCGCAGCCGCAGCCGCAGCCGCAGCCGCAGCCGCAGCAGCAAGGGCTCAAAACCGTGCCGGCAGCAGCAACCACAGGCCACGCCACACTGCAGAAGGCCGCAGGATCATGGCATCAAAAATCCGGAAAAATGGATAGCAGAAGCTGGACACCAACAGCATCATATGTCCGCTGCGCACCTGAACCACTCCAGGACGCGCAAAACTTTATGCTTGTATTATACAATTTTTATAAAAGTACTGTTTTTGAGCAGTGACAGCCAGTCAGCACACGCACACCACAAGCAACGCACCTGAGCCACTCCAGGGAGCGCAAGATATCCACACATAATTCAACCAACTTTCTATCACTGAACGGTCGCTGAGCAGCGATGGCCAGTCAGCGCGCGAACCCCGCAAGCAACAACGCACCTGAGCCACTCCAGGGCGCGCAGGAAGGCCGCCTCGGTGCTGCGCGCCAGCTTGCGCATCACCAGCACTGTGCGCGGGCGGCTCAGCCAGTGCAGGCTGATGGCGGTGGCCTGGCCGGTGTTGGGGGCGCGCCGGCGGCGCCAGCAGCACCACGCGTGGCGGCAGCAGCAGCAGCAGCAGCAGCGGTCTTGCCGTCGCTGCTGCCGGGCCGCAGCGGGGACGCCGGCGGGCGGCCCGCGCCGACGCTGCCGCCCTGCTGCTGCTGCTGCTGCTGCTGCTGCTGCTGCTCCGAAATCTCCGGCAGACCTTCAGTGCCCTTGTGGCTGACCTGCCCTGCTGCTGCTGCTGCTGCAATTGCACTGCTGCCGCCGGCGTCCGTCTTGTCGCTGCTGCTGCTGCCGTGCGCGATGCCCAGGAGGTCGCCGCTGCTGTTGCCGGCGCTGCCGCCGTCGAGGGAGTCCTGGCTGTAAATGGAGCTGAGGGCGGAGGTGCTGGGCGCGCGCTTGCCTGCAGGACAATGTAACAAAGTAACACAATTCAAACATGTAGGCCAGTCGCAGTGATGGTGGCCAGCGCTATGCCAGGACCACATGTTTGACCAGCTTACCAGCCCGACACAGCTCGATGCTCGGCAAGTCCGCAGCATGATTAAACCGCGCGCAACACTGCTGCTTCTTCAACCATGAACCCTAAACCCCCGCACATGACCCAGCCAGATCCCGCCGCACCCATCTTGTTGGTGACGGTCGCCACCAGCCGGAAGCCCGCGCGCGTCGCGGCGCCGCGGCCGCCCTCCGCCCCTTTGACGCCGCAGCTGCTGCCGCCGCCGGCGGCCGCCGTCGCCGCCGCCACGGCGCGCTGCTCCTTGCTGGCCGCCGACGCCCAGGCCCGCGCCATGGCCGCCGACACCGCTGCCGCTGCCGCCAGGCCGA
This sequence comes from Scenedesmus sp. NREL 46B-D3, assembly GCA_014080715.1. Taxonomy (NCBI): domain Eukaryota; kingdom Viridiplantae; phylum Chlorophyta; class Chlorophyceae; order Sphaeropleales; family Scenedesmaceae; genus Scenedesmus; species Scenedesmus sp. NREL 46B-D3. The sequence goes on along the minus strand of JACERP010000149.1, from coordinate 214,432 downwards.
CGCCGGAGCTGCCGTCGTCGTCGTCCAGCGACACGGTGGGCAGCGGCTCGTCCTCCGCGCCCTCCGCGCCGTCGGCGCCGAGCGCGCCATCTGCCGCGGTGCGTTGCACCGAACCAGTGTTGTTTTGCGATGCACACGGCGCGACGACGCAGAGGCCGGCGCAGGCTTGGATGCTGATAAAGCGTGATTGTGCCATGGCAGGCAGCAGTGGACAGTCCACAATGCACAGCATGGCCCCGTGCTGCTTGCAGCTGCTGCACAGACACCAGTGGGCCGCCGACTGCTGTTGGTGCCCCGCCCTTGCGCCAAGGCGGCCAGCGCGCAGCAGAGCACAATGCACGCCCCCTGCGTAAACCCTCCCCGAACCCTCAGCTGACCCCGGGAAACCGCACGCCGCCAGCAAACCCCAACCTCACCCGTGCCGCCGTGCCCGCGGCCCTGCATGATCGTGAACGCCATCATCATGTGCAGCAGCTGGTCGACTGTGTGCTGCCCGGACTGGCCGCCGCTGCTGCTGCTGCCGGCAGGCCCTGCAAAGCTGAAGCTGGCCGTGCTGCTGAAGCTGCCTGGCCCGCCCCAGGAGCCATAGTTGAAGCTGCGGGGGAGTGTGCGGGAGCGGCGCACCGGCGGCGGCGGTCGCTGCTGCTCATCTGAGCCGCTGCTCCCGGCCCTGTGTTCGTCCTGCTGCTGCTGCTGCTGCTGCTGCTGTAATTGTGATCCTGGATGTGCTGCTGCTGCTGCTGCTGCCGCTGCTGCTGTCTCTAGGGCAGAAGGGGCGGAGTTAGCAGCTTCCGCAGTAACAGCAGCAGGCGGGAAGCTAGGAGCACCTGAACCCAAGAGTACCGAGCCCTGATGCTGCTGCTGCTGCTGCTGCTGCTGCTGCGTGTAGCACGTGCCACATCATCGCTGGACACGTCAGCGTCTGCTGTGTCAACCAAGTAGGGCGCATCATCATCATCGCCATGCGCACCAGCGGAGGCTGCATGACGAAAATCCGCAAACGGATCAGGCATAGCCGCAGAAGTGCAGCGAGACAGCGCTGCTGCTCCTGCAGCTGCTGCTTCGGTGCCTCCTGCTGCTGCACTGCCGGGTGGCGCTGCTGGGGAGCTGCTGCTGGGTTGCTGCTGCTGCTGCTGTTGCTGCTGGGCTGTCGTCAGGCTAGCACACGACCCGTCATGGCTTCTGCTGACCTTGCGCCTGCTGCTGCTGCTGCTGCTGTTCATGCTGATGCCGTTGCCCGCCGCACCGTTCTCGTCCTCACTCCCTTCGTACAGGCACTTGAGCGGCACCAAATTCGCACTGCGAACCCCATCTTCACGTCGTACTCGCGGTGCGACGTCCGGCACACCGGGCTGCTGCTCGCATCGTCGCAGCTGAGGCGCTGCGCAACCTCCCAGCGCCCGCTGCTGCTGCTGCTGCTCCTGGGGCCTCCTGTCGTGCTGCGCTGCTGCAGCGACAGTTGCCGCTGGAAGTGGCTGCCCTGTGCTGTTGCTGAGGCTGCGCGCGGGGAGATGGCCAGGGAGGGGTGCGCCCTCAGCCCGTCACGCGCTGGCTGGCAACGCAGCACACGGCGCAGGCGGTCGGTGCGCTGCCGCTCCTGCTCATACCTGCGCACGGCAGCAGGCGCATGCGGCGTGCATCTTGCCTGGCGCAGCGATGTGCAGCAGCGCTGGCACCGCTGCATGGTTCGGTCACTGGTTGATCAGGATTCGCTGATATACCCGGCCACAACTGCTGTACAGTTTGCTTGCAGATGTGATGGTCGATGGACCATGCAACCGACAGCAGTTGCTGTGCTGCCTAGGCTGCCGACTGCCTTATGCACGGCGCACCTGCATTTCCACGCATCAGCCTCAATCTTCCAGTACTGCACCTGGCTCTGGGCATTCTGCAGCTCCTGCGTGATGTCCTGCAGGACGCTGCTGACACCTGGAGCCAGCAGCACACAGTGCACAGATGGCGTTTGATGTGCGGTCAGGTTGCATGCTGATGCTGTTGCAGCAGCAGGACAGCAAGACAGCAGGACAGCAAGAGCTCTGCTGCATGCTGCCCATTGCAGCTCTGCATTTGCTGCCTCTAAGATAAAGAAGCACCCGACTTCAAGCACCTGCGAGCGCCTGGCTTGCGCGGTCCATTGGCACACTCCTAGGCAGCCTTGGTCCCAACCTCCCAATCCTGCACTGCCTTGGCAACTGCATAAACTGTCACATTCAACGTCCCATGCTATGGTAACTTTCACGGGCAGTAATCAGGCGCCAAGGCGGTTATGGATCCTGCTGATGCTCTGCGTTGCACTCGGACCAGGTGTTTGGCTCTCAGCTGTAATGGAGTTTGTTGTAGCTGGTAGCATTACCGGGATAAGTTTTACCGGGGCCGTTGCAAAGCGATGCGATGCCAAGGCTGGTGACATGGCGAAGCTGGGTTTGGAACGTCGGTGTGAATATGGCAGAAACAACGCGGTGGCCTGCTGTCCGCAGGTTCTGGGATTCCTCCGTTGGTTATTGCATGTGTGCCGGTGCAGGTTGCCTGAGCTGTCAGGGTGGTCACGTTGGCAGGCACTGTGCAGCGGTTGTTGTGACAACAACTGCTTGATTACCGTAATGGGACATGTTCAGCCCTGCAATGGTTAAAACTGATCCTCACCTGAGGTCAAGGGGTGACGTGCCAGCCCTGTGACAAGCTGCAGCGTGTAAAGCAGGCATTATCAGGTCTGAAATGCTGTTGTGGCTCCTTCCGCACAAGTCTGTCTCAACCACTGCACCTCAAGTTGGACGAGAACCGCTGCCAAACCCACGCACACCACGTGTTACAAAACATTTTCGTTTCAATCATTGAAATGCAGTGTTGTCCTTTGCACAACCCAAATGCGTTTTGTCATGACTCCAGCTGCTGGCCAGCATGGTGATCATGACAACCCTTGTCCAAAGTTTGATTCTCAGCAGTGCTGCCACTCCGTCCTAAAAACCTCTACCGGTGCAAACCCTTCCTTGAACGCTTTGCAACACGTGTGAAGACTGGTTCAACAATTCAACAACAATGTCATGTCAGCCTCATATGCAGACGTAGTAGCACCAGTGTATTGAACATGTGCACCACACATGCGGGTGTCAAACAGCCACTTGGGCCACCCTGCCGCTGTCGCCGCGCAGCCTCCGTCAGTGTCCTACCGCCAGCCATCTAGTGGCGCAGTGGGCCTCATTGCGGCAAGCATCTCAGGGCTGAGAATGTCCATGGACGACCTCTTCACGGCCTCATCCAGCCAAGCAAAGCCGTCAGCCTCAACAGGGACAGGAGGTGCAGCTGCATGCTGCTGTGGCACCATGCCGGCGCTCGGGAGGGTGCCAGCGTTTCCGCGCAAGCTGATGACAAGGGCCTTGCCATGCAGTTCCGGCACCCTCTTGTGTGAGCCGTCCAGGGAAAGAGGCACAGGCCGAGGGTTTGGCATGCCGTTGGGGTTGGCTACTGCCAGCAAGGACCTAGTAGGCTGCTGCTGGCTGCTGCTGGCTGCTGCTGCTGTGGAGATCCTGTCGGCATCTGAGGGAGCATGCTGCTCTTGTGTTGCAAACCAGGCAGCAACGCGGCACCTGGCTTGTGCATAGTCTTGCCAACCTGGCTGCCGTCGCCTGCTGAGAGCTTATCAGAAGTTGGCTTTCCACACAGACCGTGCTGCTGCTGCTGCTGCTGCTGCTGCTGCTGCTTGTCTTGATATGTGTTGCCCTCCTTGCTGAGCTTGACAAGCTTGGTAGCTTCTGCTGCCTGCACCACAAACTTGGGCTGCATCTTGGCCTGATGCTTGCAAGGTTGGTGGCCTCCTTGGAGTGCTCCCGCACGGTGGGCTCTGGGGCTTCCATGTCGGCAGAGTAAGGCTGTGCAGGGGTCTGGCTGGGGTTGTAGGTGTGTGGGTTGCTGAGTTTTGGAAGGGTTGTGGTAGTGGTGACGAGCTCAGGAGCAGCAGCAGCAGCAGCAGCAGCAGCAGCAGCAGCAGCACCCGGGAGGTTGTTGTGCTTGTCCATGTGGATGGCCCGAGGCACGTCTGGCCTATCATGGTGGTTGTGTCTGTCGTGCGTTGTCTTGGTGTGCAGGGACAGCAGCGGGCTTGCACTGCTGGCACCAACAGCCTTATGCTTGCTGTCATGCTTGCCATCAACTGTGCCTTCCAATTCGTTGTTGAGCATCTCAAGCTTGTAATCAAGCCGGCTCTCTAGGTTGCTGACGAGCTCGCTGTCACCACTGCGTATAATATTGCTGCTGACCATACTGCTGCAGGCACTGGCGCTGTTGCTCAAATCTTTGCCAGGCAGCTGCGTGCTGGCTGTCACAGAGGTTGCCAGCATCGCCAGCAGAAGCAATGCACTAACCGCCTTGACTAGGCAGCATTTTCTCAGCTGCATGTCGATGAAGCCTGCTTCTTGAGCTTGGACGGAAGGTGGAGGGGTGGGAAGGTGTGACAAGGGTGGATGGGTGGGTGGGGTGGCGTGCCATGGGGGGGTGGGGGGTCACCTGCATGGTCGGCGGAGGCGACAGCGGCTCTGTGGTTTGGCGAGTAAAAACTGAGCAATGTTATTGTTACAAGTAAGAGACCAGCTGTGCACGAAGCTGACTTGCGGAACACATCCGCCGTGCTGCTGTTGGTGTCGCGCAAAATGCAAGAAGCTGTCGCTGCAAGACATGATATGAAGCGATGTATTTGCATATAGTTGTTTGATTCACCGTTTGGGAAGAGTGCAACACCAAGCAGCGCTTCTGCCTGCTCACCTCGTTGAAAGCTCCATGATGTGATTGCCAGCTGGCAAGGCGATTGGCTGGAAGGATGCTGTGACGCAGGGAGAGTGCGCGCTTATGAGAGTCGAACCGAAGGACTCGCTGATGTCAGCGGAAGCTGTCGGCTGACCGCATGTGACATCCGGCCCGGGATTAGATGCATCAGCACGGGAGTCGGAGATATGCTCTACTGCGTGCAGTAATGACACGGAGCTACACACTGTTGTTGCCCGACCTACTGCTAATCAGCTAGCACGCACTGACACTTCTGGGCACTCTGTGATGTAGTTATCATAATGATCCTCAAGGCACCATAGTCAGGTTCGCATTGGTTGAAGGCTACTTGCATACGGTTTGACCACCGTGCTGCTACAAGTTGTAGCGTCTGACACATCAACACATGCAGTTGCTGGCCCGTGTAGCTATAGGCAGGCATGCATGTTTTTATGTTTGTGCGCTCCTGTCACACATACTTGGTGCCGCATGCTGGTTGCAGCTGTCTTTGTGTGTATCATGGGTCATGCAGAAGGTTACGCACTTTCTGGCCACCTCAAGGTTCACTGATGGCATACGTCAAGCATTGTACCGTCAAGGCTGTCATCCACTGTGCAGTTCATCTTCAAGATTGTGGTGGCAGTGGCTGGTGCAGCCGTAGACAAGCACAAGACCAGCAGCTGGCCAGTTTGGACATCTATTATAAAGTGTGCTGCTGGCTAACTTGGTGCTTTGTGCGTGGTTGCAACCTCAGTGGGCAGGTCACATATTCCGGAAACTCAACACCGTATATGGCGTTGCTGCCTGAGGCACAACGGCTTGGCATTCACTGCAACATGCAAACAGCATGTGCATCTTTCTTTGCTCGCAGCATGACACATGTGGCGGCACGGTGTGCATGTATGGTTGCCCTACCAACGCCGGTGGGGGGGGGGGGGGGGTCTTACTGGACAGTGCATTTTTCCTGGTACAGAGGGCGAGCCTCAGATGACCCAAGTGGATACTGAACCAATAAGCTCTGTTGTGTGAGGTGAGCATTGCGTGCATAGTGAGTCACCACTGTGTTTGGTGTGACTAATTCCACCCCGAATGTTGGTTGTTGGTGCAGTAGGGCAAGAGCACCCGTGTGTGTGTGTGCTGCGACATGGTATTATAATTATTGTCTTGGACCGTGAGCTGGTTGTTGTTGGCGAGTAAAGAGAGGGCAAGACCTGTTACACTGAGCTCTTGTGCCGGGTTTGTGACATGGATGGCAGCTTACTTGGGCAATGGCGTGCCTTGTGTGATCACACAATTATGAAGCACGCCGAGGTTTGTGCGGCGCCTGCAAAACAGCATAGTGCATTCCAAGCAGCGGGCATGGATAGCAGAGGGGTGTTTACAGCACAAACCTGTGCGCAACTAGGTATACCTACGTAGTGTAACTGGTCTATAGCAAGCACATCCACTTCTACCATGAACGTCTTATCAGTGACCCGACAGTCCACCAGCAGTGCATAAAATTCTCCTTGAAGGACTTCTTCACAAGCTAGTTCAACAGATGCGGACATAACCTCAGTCTCAGCACACTCCTGCGCCCGGGCCAGCGTCAATAACTAATGTAGGCCAAACTTTCATACTGCATCACTGTGCTGCAGATGTACTACATCCTGGCAGGCGCTGCTGTTGCTGCTGGGCAGCAGGGGAGCCGCCGTTGGTTGCGCCTTGGTGCTCCAAGCGTCTGCAGCACACACTCACTCCTCCAGGAAGGGGTAGTCTGTGTAGCCCTCCATCTGGCCCGGCTGGGAGGCATAAAAGGTCTCCTGCAATGCATTGAGCACACATCACGCGAGTGGGGCCGATGGCGCTGATGCTATGGCTTGAATGGGTATTACGATGATGATGATGATGATGATCACGGGAGTGGATGGCCGTTGCAAAATGCACGGCTGTCAGCAAACACAAGATATCTGTCACTTTCGCATTCAACACGTTCAACCAGATATCCTGCAGCAACAAGCAAACATTTGAGAGGGTGGCAATTCCCGAAACAGGCTGTTTGCCGCCAACAATCACCTGCTGGTTGTGTGAGCCGTGGCATGCAGGGTCGTTTAACTCGAGCATGCAGGCTGCAGGTGTCACGCCTGGCCCTGTTGGGCGTGGTCTGTACAATTATAACAGTGTAGTCCCTAGTTTCATTCTGTGTGGCAATGAGTGCTACATGCTGTAGCTGCCCTTCAAACCCACCTGTCATACTTGTTGAGGGGCGCATCAGTGGCCATTCGCCGCACCATGTCGGGGTTGCTGATGAAGTAGCGCCCAAATACGACAGCGTCCTCCTCGCCGGCAGCCACAGCTGCGATGGCAGTATCCCGCTTGAAGCCGCCTGGCAGAAACAACACAGAAGAATGACATCGTCCGTAAGCAGCAGTACTAGTGGACCCATTGGTATTCATGCGGACATCAAGCGAGCTGAACAGTGCAGACTACATGCACCGTTGTTCCAAAGGGAAGGACAGTACTGGACAGCTGGCTGCTGCCGTGAGGTTTTCATCATCATCAGCCTCCAGCAGAAGCCCAGTCCTGGCTGAGTTGGAGCTTGGCTGCTGCCTGGGGCAGTGCTGCTGCAGCTGCCTGCCCACCTGCAGCGAGGAAGGGCCGGCTGGTGGCCTTCCTGAAGGGCTCGAGGTTGTGCTCAATGTGGCCCTCGACCTCTGCGATGCCGGCGGCAAGGCGCCGCTCAACCTGCAGCAGCAGCAGCAGCAGCAGCAGCAGGCACACAGGGTATCAAGCATGGCCGTTGGTCACACTGCATGTATAGGGCAATTCCTGCTATGCTGGTCCCATGACAAAGTCTTTGCAGTGCTGTGAATGGCAACAGAGTGTGTCACAGTTGACTTGCTCCTGTAATCATTACATTACATTACATTACATGCTCCACCCAACAAGGAGTGGGAACCCCATTCAGGAGCCAACAAGAGGCTCATGGGGGTGGGTGGGTGGGGGGGGGGGACCTCATAGAATGTATCATCGTCATCAGAACAAACAGAAGAATAAGCAGAGAAGAATTCGTCCGCTGCATCGATCGCTTGAACAACAGAAACCGAAGACAAGAAGGACTCAGGGTCCGCCTCGGGGTGGCAGCGCACCAGATAGCAACAATGCACAAAGGCGGCCACAAGAGCAGGTTGCTGCCGCATAAAGGTCATTATATGCGAACCACCTGGCTGACAAGAGGCTATACTGCCCCACGTATGTGACAAACCTCCCAATGGTTCAAAAAGGCAAGCAAAACGCTCGCGAACTGGCGCGTACAAAGGACACTCAAAACCCATGTGAAACTCGTCCTCGACCTGACCCAAGTGGCATCCAGAGCGTTGGCATGTCCGATCAGACCGCACCAAAGGCGGACGGTGCCACATACCAGTGCATACATGCAGATCATGGGCACCAAGTCGGAAACGAGCCAGAGAACCAACTTGCTCCCTATTGAGCCCAGCGGTCTGCAAAACATATTGGGGGCACCAAGACTCAGGACGCACAGACTGCAAGTTATCACCCGGGCAAGCAGCAAACCATCGTTCATATGTACTGTAAATTCCAGCCCCGGTGACAGCATCACGTGGATTCTGCGAGCACCCCTGCCACTGTTGATACAAACACCCCTCAAATGCACGTAATCAAGGCCCTGTGTCCGCCCACCATGTGGATGTAGGCCAGGCCAGGCACGCGCTTGTGCAGCTGCTGCATCAGCCACACATTCTTCTCAATGGCGCGCTGCACGTCCAGGAAGCTGTTGTACGGCGACAGCCGCACACCGCAGCGCTCAGGCCCATTGGCACCCACCAAAGCCTCCATCACCTCGAGCATCAGCCTGCAGGATGGCAGCAGGTAGCATTTCAGGACGTTTAACCACCATTTTGGTGACAGGTGTGACATAAGACAACGAACCGGCGTGGGCAAAATCTGGCGGCATGGGCAATTGCTCTTGAAGAGAACAGATGCACATTCATCTAGCAGCTGGTGCACCAGCCGCCTGCAGCTCCAGCAGCGTTGGCCAGCCAGGTTTTGACGCAGCAGCAGCTGTAATGGAGATGTATGTATGAACCGGCTGCTGGGCTCCAAGTACATGCACAGCTGCGCACCTCAAGCAATGCTTCATCATCATCATCATCATCATCATCATCATCATCATCATCATCATCATCATCATCATCATCATCATCATCATCATCATCATCATCATCATCATCATCATCATCATCATCATCATCATCATCATCATCATCATCATCATCATCATCATCATCATCATCATCATCATCATCATCATCATCACCATCACCACCATCATCATCATCATCATCATCATCATCATCATCATCATCATCATCATCATCATCATCATCATCATCATCATCATCATCATCATCATCATCATCATCATCATCATCATCATCATCATCATCATCATCATCATCATCATCATCTTCATCATCATCATCATCATCATCATCATCATCATCATCATCATCATCATCATCATCATCATCATCATATTCAGCTGCATCATAACACCAACAAGTGTCATTGGCACCCAACATTTAACTCAGAAGTATCCTCTTTAACTGTAGCAATGTATGACCACCTACAAAGGGATGAACCGTCTATGTTGCTGCCTAATTGTCTTGTCACCAATCCCACTACTCCAGCAATCAACACAGCAGCCTGCCAGCAGCTGTGCCAGACCCAAGTTAATGTGTCAGTGCGAGGCGAGGGTCCGCCTGCCAGGCCGCACCTGCCCTTGTTCTCATCGCTGCCGCCATACTCGTCATCGCGCAGGTTGGAGCTGTCCTTCCAGAACTGGGCATGTGCTCACACACACAGACAGACAGACAGCAGCAGCAGCAGCAGCAGCAACAACTGTGATACGCCATGGCCAAGCACCACCACAGAAGACTCAGCTGCTGGTGGTGCTGGCCCAGCACGGTGCTGGTGCTGCCGTCACGTCAATAGACGCTGTTGTGAGTTAGACTAATTCTCAGCTGAGGTGCTTCTATCGTACACGTGCTAATGGTACCAGTGTTATCCCTCAGCAGGTCTGATGTTCCGCTTGCTTTTCTGCTGCGGTACTGAAGATGGATCCGTGAATTACCTGTAATGCTGCATTCATGAGTGCAGTACCCTGCATATCTGCGTGCACACTTTTGTTACTCCTGGGCTGTTTGGCCGCTGTGTATTTCTAAATGGTGCCCATTGGTACCCCTTTGATATGCCTGTGTGATAGGGATGGGATGGGGACAGGAATAGTGATAGCGATAGGGTCAGCAAGCAACCAAATTGTTTACACTGTACACTGCAGCGCGCAAGCCATCAACATCGTTCCAAAAATTTGTCCACTGCACTGCCCGGCGGCGCTGATGATGATGATGATGATGATGATGATGATGATGATGCCCGGCGGCGCTATTTAGACTAAACGCAGATGCTGGCTTCTTCCAGCTGGGATGATTCTACTGTTACATGCCCTGACAATTTACCTAATCCAGCACATGGATACTGAATGGATATTGAATTGGTACGATTGTAGCACTGGATTTGTTACCTTGCGGGAAGAGACGCCCACATCGCCTGCAAACATTTTAACTGCAGCGCTGCAACATACTTTCCTTCTTCCTCATCATAGTTTCAGCCGCTGACTCATGGCATACATAACCTTCCTGCTGTAACCGTTGCGCTGACACAACATAACATCATACCAGCTGTGTCCAGAAGCGCAGTGCATCAGGCTGACTCTCAGTACAGCAGGCATACACACAGAAGCGCTAATACGATTCCATCCCGAACTCACAACTCACGGCTGTAGTAGTTCATACACTAAAGCGCTGTGTGTAGCCTAGCCCTTCACCCCCTCCCAAAAGAGAAGACTGAGGCACAAGCGAGCCAGCACAAGCCAACACCACACCAACACAATCAACAGCGACACAAGAATTCAGGCAACCACCAAAACTCCAGCCAGGGACATGCAGATGCAGCACAGCGGGTGGTAACAATCCGCACCCCTAAAAGCCAGTCACTGAACACCACTGAGAAACACCGACTCAACACCCAACAATGTTTGAAATTATTAATCTAACACCCAACAATGTGCTGTGGCGAGTGTGCTGACTATAGGCAGGCGCAGGAACTGGGCATGTGTTACTGCAGGACATAACAACCCTACAGCAGAGCACAGCAACAGCACATTAATGCAAATCACACACTAGACGATGATGATGATGATGATGATGATGATGATGATGATGATGATAACACCCAATCCAGCGTGTAAGGCCATACATCAAGGTTTGCAAGCCAAGAGCAACAGCCATAATCTCCAGCAACAACTTCTGCTCGCCCACAAACCTGCCAATGCATCAATGTTGCCCAGCGTATTGTTGCAAATCGACAGGAGGCCTTGTTTGGTTGTGTCAGAGCCCTGGATTGTTGTATCAGTCGTCAGTAACAGGCGTCTGGCGCCCTGTCTGGGCCCCTGCTTTGTTTACGCTGGGCAGCATGAAGTGCTCTCTCATCGCTTGTCTGCAGCATCAGCAGCAGCAGCTGCTACAGCAGCAGGGCTGCAAGCAACAGCAGCATCAGCAGCAGTTGCGATGGCGGCGGTGCAGAACGTCCAAATGGGTTAGCAGCTGCCCACAACCCTGCATGACGTGTAGTGCTCTTTATGTTGACGGGATGCACACATCCCATGCGTTGAAATAGTCTATTGCATGCCATTGTTCTGCGTGTGCCTGTTCAGCAGTGGACCATGAGTGTCTTGTGAAGCAGTTGCAACTCATTACATGTGCTTTGCCTGCCTGCTCCGATGCAGGCCTCACACAAGACGTCCCCAAAAATGCAATGGGCGCGCTCACTTGGCAGTACAACATGCTGGGCAGTTGACAGCAAAACGCAGGACAGGGCGCCCTGTGACAATGCCTCACCTCAACAAAACACAGGACAGGGCGCCCTGTCACAATGCCTCACCTCACCAACGCATCTGCCACATGCACATACCTGCACACTGCATTCTGCTCGATGTTGCCGCAGCAGTTTTGGAGATTAGTGGCCGCGGACCACCGTGTTTCTTTGATACACGCCTCCCGGCCTGACTGCGCCGGGCCTCACAGCAGTGGTGGCCTGGCGAGCGCAGCCGCCATCAAAGGGACGGAGGACGTAGCCTGCACGACACAGAAAGGGTAAAGAGACACAACGTGAAGTAAGCAGCTGAGACGGAGGTGGACTGGCGGCGGCCGCCATTACAAGATTCATTAATGGAAATAACACTTGCACAGGGCACACTCAGACAAACCACAGCATGTATTGTGTTTGGAACGGAACATGGAGGACCTGTAGAAATTCTGCGACAATAACCAGATGAAAAGTCTTGAGAAAGGAAGCTGCAGCCTCAAATATGAGAGATAAACCTGGTGGGCAGTTGTGCCGCATATGCATGTAAACAGGTCTGCCGCAATGTGTATCTGGCACAAGCACTACTGGCCCAAACGCGCTGCAGAGTGCCGGCAGCAGTTGTTACTGTTACACAAGATGGAGCGACAACAGATCTGTGCCAGCGCGGATCATCAGTTATGTTTGACATGCATACACACATTCACAAAGCGTGTGCCAGGGGCAAGGTACGTTGAATGCTCTGCGCATTCATGTAGTTGACTTTTATCATGGCGAGGCTCACCTGTGGTGCAGGCAGTGCACACCCTCCTGCCTCCTCCAACAACGCGGGTGCTCCTGCAAGCCGCACAGCCAAGACAGCAGCAGCGCTGTGTCAGTGATTGCAAGCGCTGACATTGATGTGTATAAGCCGCTTGCAAAGCGGCAGAGCATGTGGATGATGACTGCAGGTGTCACTGCTGCTACTGGGTGATACTGTGATTGCTGCCAGCAGGCTGATCAGCTTTTGGTGAGCAGCAACAGTAGATCGCCGACCTGCCACCGAGACGGCCTCGTGCCGCTGTACTGATGTAGTGTTGAAACTGGTGATACAAAGCGCCGGCAGAGCATCGCTGGGTCTGTGTTAGCTGCTCTGCCCCACTTTGCTTACTTGCAGTTCGCGATGGACGCCTGCAGCTCCCTGCCGCGGATTGATCCGGCATCAGCAGTGGATGCGTATAGCACAAGGCACACGCACAGCAGCAGAGCTGCGGTTTTGGCGAAGGAGGCCATGGTGATTCGGGACGGCAAGGAGATGTGAGAGCAGCCACAGCGACCTCAAAAGTATCAAAATAAAATACTTGAGACAAGGTGTGGTGCACGCTAGGTACTTGTACAGGCATCGGCATCAGGGTTGTGCCAGCTAGCCTAGCTAAGTAAGTTACCGGTAGCTAGCCAGGTCACCGATGCTAGAACATGTATCTAGCTGGCATCACCCCTGGTTGTAATAAATACAATATTCAAAAAATAACGTTTTATCGCAACAATGCTTCGAAGTACACTTGTCCCACATGTACAGGACCAGTGCCGCAGACGGAGTTTGAGTGAGGCATCAAGTACGAAACCGGTTCTTCTACGAGCCTTTAACACACTATCAGCGCTGGATTTAGTTTGGCGTTCAGTTTCTGGCGTGGTCGTTCGTCTGAAGCTGCATAATCCACTTCTGAACGAGGATGACGAGCCACTGGTTGGCAACCACTGATGATGCAGCAGAACTTCCCAATCGACAGCTTAGCTGCCCACAATTCTCCAGCGCAGCTCAGAACAGTTGTGTATGGCGCACCGTAGGTGCTGCCCCTTCAAGCCGATGCCATACGGAGCAGCACCGCATCCAGCTGCACGCAGTATGATTCGCATCAACTGCCAGGTGCAGTGCAGTGAATTGCAGCATGCTTCGTGACGTCATCAACAGTGGTATTGGATTGCTGGTTCTGAATTACCAGGTGATCTCAGCTGCATCTGCGGCTGCAGGTAACCCCAGGTGCTGCTGCCGCTGCTGCTGGCCAGTTAACGTTGTCCTCGCCCGCACCTGCAGCGGTCCTGGGAAGCTGCTTGGAAGGTCAGGCGCACGCTAAATAAACAAATAAGAAGGATTCTGGTAGTCATAGCGTCTCAGCTGACCTCACAGGCCTGTGTGCAGGGAGGGGCAGAAATGTCAGGCTCCCTGCAGCTGCTGAGATGCCGGTGTTTCTGTAGTGATGGGATGAGAAATGTTCAAAAATCGTTTGGTTTCACTGCTGGGACGTCATGGCGCATCTGAGCCGGCTGGATACATTTTGACCCGTGTAACACACCACGCCACAATACAGCTTTCAAGGTGCTCTGGCATGCCATCGATGGTGTGACGTAACCGTTCAGCTCCTGCATCCGATGGGCTCCTGCTATGCTGGTTCTGCAACTTATGCATGCATGCAAGTGCATTTTGTCATGCTTTGGTGATTCAAGTGGCACTGGCAAGTCAAGTGACTGTCACTGATCATCATGATGCCGGTTGATCTACCCTGCGAGTGTGTATTTCTGTGGTGCGTATGCCGTGCTGCGGCGACGCGAAAATCACCCCGATCTGAGTTCTTGTGACTTACACCAACAGTCTGTCGAGATGTAACCACACGACCTGAGATCTCGGCTCTGTGAGCCTGCAGTGTGTCTGTAGGGCAGCAGCAGCCATGGGTGCCACTCCGCGGGAATGCAAGCCTTAGTGTAACTGTACGCAGGCGATCAAGCAGTTATGGCAGTGCCAAGGCTGTGCGATCAGCCCTCCTGCAGGGGTTACTACTGCAGAGATATTCTTCGCGTCCCCCTGCGTGCAGTGAACTTCGGCTTTGCAGTGATTGGCAAAAACAAAGCTAGTACATATCGTTAAGCTGTTTAGCAGCAGTATCGACTTCATGCAGCACCAGAAGGCTGACTCGACAGGTGTGGCAACAACATCAGGACACCGTGTCCAAGCACCACCTGGAGGCAAGAAGAACCTACCATGATGGCATGAACCTCAACCAGCACTTCCAAGGCCAGGCTAAACTGAGCTCAACGACCCGTCTGAAGCCAGTTGTGACTGAGCAGGCATGTCAGTGCTAGCAGCAGCAGCAACAGCAACAGCAGTGCTGGGCTTCAGCAACGTATTTTTGGCAGTGTTGCACGCTGTGGTATTTACTTGCAGCTAGTGATTGGTCATTTACTTCATGAGCCTTGAGCCAGTGGCAAAGCCAGTTGTAGGGTGGAATAGCGCCAGAAGCTCATCACAGCAGTGTCCGCACGCCAGGCGAGCAACGTCATGGTAGGCACTGTGATCCTGCAGCGGTGGTGTGGTGGAATATCGCCAGAAGCTCATCATGCAGCAATAGCCTTGAGTGCAGGCACTGTGGAGCCATGGCAGCTTGACTCAGCTATGGAATGACTATCACACTCAATTCTCATCTGGTTGTGTGTTGCACATGTGTTCAGCCATTGTACACAGTTACTGCATGAACTTGCAGTGCTTGTGGGCTACGGCCTTGGCAAACACCCGTTGCTTGTCAGCAAGCATCTGGTGTTTTGGGGGTGTGGTCGCCTGTGCCTCAGCCCACTGCATCAACACTCATATACTGTTGTTCAAGCAGCCAATCATCTGCAAAGCTTTGTTTAGCACAGCATGCTTGTGCAATCTCAGCGCTAATATGGCAAGCGCCTATCTTGTACGTCAGCTGACGTAACCGTTCAGCTCCTGCATCCGATGGGCTCCTGCTATGCTGGTTCTGCAACTTATGCATGCATGCAAGTGCATTTTGTCATGCTTTGGTGATTCAAGTGGCACTGGCAAGTCAAGTGACTGTCACTGATCATCATGATGCCGGTTGATCTACCTTGCGAGTGTGTATTTCTGTGGTGCATATGCCGTGCTGCGGCGACGCGAAAATCACCCGGATCTGAGTTCTTGTGACTTACACCAATAGTCTGTCGAGATGTAACCACACGACCTGAGATCTCGGCTCTGTGAGCCTGCAGTGTGTCTGTAGGGCAGCCGTAGCTACGGCTATAGCCATGGGTGCCACTCCGCGGGAATGCAAGCCTTAGTGTAACTGTACGCAGGCGATCAAGCAGTTATGGCAGTGCAATCAGCCCTCCTGCAGGGGTTACTACTGCAGAGATATGTGGTCGCCTGTGCCCCAGCCCACCGCATCAACACTCATATACTGTTGTTCAAGCAGCCAATCATCTGCAAAGCTTTGTTTAGCACAGCATGCTTGTGCAATCTCAGCGCTAATATGGCAAGCGCCTATCTTGTACGTCAGGTGCACCATCGATGCGGCGCTCAGCGTGGTTGCTCTTGATTCTGGTTCAGCTAGACAGCTCTGCAGCAAGTTACAGCGCTTTTTAAATACATCGAGGCAGCAGAAAGACGCAGCAGCAAGCAATGCCATCACGCCTAGCCAAGCCTGCAGCTGCCCTGGGCAGCAGTAGCCACCACCAGCACCACGCTGTTGTATGGTAGCTACAGTCCTCAGGTGAGAATGCGTGCCTCCAGTTCCTGCAAAGTCAGTAGCGTTGCGTGCTATGTCAAGACCACCTGACGTGCAGTAAACTGCATGCATAGCCTGCATGGACCCGCAGCATCTGCTACTCTGTCTTTGCAACAGCATCATTGGCACAGCGCTGCCGAATCTTCTCAAGCATGGAATGCTCCTGCTGATGCACTGCACAGGTGGATGACTCAGCTGCTGCGGGGCTGCTGCGCATAAATGGCCACGGCTGTTCTGCAGCGCACTGCCTGCAACAGTACTGGCATTCAACAGTTGCCTAGCTGCAGAGCTTTGGCTGCATCCTAAGGTGAGCAGACTGCATGCCGTACGTACGGCAGACCATGCAGATTAGTTTGTTGAATAGCAGCCAGCATGACACAACATCATCATCATCATATTACCCATTCAAGCCATAACATCAGCGCCATCGGCCCCGCGCCCCACCGGGGCGGAAAGAGGAGGGAGCACTGCTCCAGAATGTTTGCATGCATTGCGCACATCCCAAGACTTGACAAGAAAAGCAGCAATACACGGTGACACTATCCGACATCTTCCAGAACTGCCCCAAATATCATCAGATACAAAACGCAACACCTTGATTGACGAATCAGCCATGGACAAAATGCTGTGCAACTTTTCAGCGCAACCAGGCAGGGATCTGATCTCAGCAAACATACTATCCCTCTGAGCAGAAGTAGCAGGGCAATTAAACATGAAGTGTGACAAAGACTCAACTTTTGCACCACAACAAGGACATCCTGAAGTGGAGTTATCTCTGCGACCCCCATACTGACTAGTACGCTCATGTACACACCGACATCCCATACGAACACGCAACAGCAATTCAATACCACGTGGAATTGCCACTGAACGCAAGTAAGGCCTAGGCCTCCTGAAACCCTAAGCATCAACATGAGTGGGATGCACATGAGCCACATACCGACTCAGAGTGGAGTGTTCCAACGTGCATGACACAACAGTGGGTACCTGTTGTAATTTAACAGCAGTGGCAGCTCTTGCTGCGCGCAGCAACATGTTGCATATGTACATATGACCAACTGAATAACTCAGACTATTTGTGTTGCGGAGCGCTGCTGCTGCTACTGCTGCTGCTGCTGCTGCTCCCATGTCACACTAAACAAGTCTATCTGCTGTTTGTCACACACTGTTGCTGCTAGGTCCTCTACTAGGTCTTTCTTTCCAGCCGTACAATATGCGAAGCAGGAGGCTCTGTAGGCGCATTTGCTCACCATGGGTTCAGCACAGCACGGTCACTGACATTGCGCAGTGTCACATAGGCGTGTCTGCCAGCTGTCTAGTTGTGGGATCAGCTGTACATTTGCTCAAACATGGTGATAGCCAGCAACCTCTTGGTTGTTCGTGTTTTTGTTGGAGACGTGTCTTATATAGATGTATAATTAGAAGATTTATCAACAGTTATGCGTAGGTATCAGTACTACTAAGAAACGAATGTCCGTCCGTCCGTCCGTCAGTCTATACCCGTACAGCAGAACCTATGGCTGACGCAGGCCGCGGATCAGCAACAACACCAAGCTGCACGAATCTACAGCTCTGCGACCCTTGAGATCCCGTGAGCAGCAGAGACGCGTGAGATGGCATAAACCCACCTGGCCGGTGACACAGGTGCTGATGACTCCACAAAGCGAGGTTCGTTGGGTGGCCCTCAGAATTGACATGGGGCGGCGATCCTGCAGCAAAAAATAATACAGAGGCGTTTGAAAGCAGCCAGAAGCAATGCATTTCAGTACGGGCGTCCGTTGACCAGGTGACACTGCTGCAGCGACGAACACTCACCTGAAACGCAGCCTGTGCTCAATCCTGCAAATACGCAGAGCAAGTTTAAGCACAAATGCAAATCACACAGCACGGCGGCAGCCGATGCGAAATTGGCACAAGCAGGTAGCGTGCACTATGGTCAACGGGATGCAGACTGTGCAGAGTGGCTGCAGAGTGGCTGCAGAGTGGCTGCAGAGTGGTTGCAGAGTGCTGCAGAGTGTGCAAGAGTCCACTCGCCAGGACCACTCTTTACGTTCTGTATCAAGTCACTGCCCCAGTAGCCCCAACACCACGCGTGGGTTGATTTAATATGCATATTAGTCAGTTGCTATCATAATTTACATCCCGTGACAGCATCCTGCACAAACGCTATGGTCCACGTGGATGCAGACTGTGCAGAGCTACTGCAGAGTCGCTGCAGAGTGGTTGCAGAGTGTGCAGAGTCCACTCGCGCGAGTGGACTCTGGTCCACTCGCGCGCCAGGACCACTCTTTACATTCTGTTTTAAGTCACTGCCCCAGCTGGGCACTACTGCAGTAGCCCCACCACCACGCGTGGGTTGATATAATATGCATATTAGTCAGTTATTACAATAATTTACATCCCGTGACAGCATCCTGCACAAACGCTGTGGTCCACGTGGATGCAGACTGTGCAGAGCTACTGCAGAGTCGCTGCAGAGTGGTTGCAGATTGTGCAGAGTCCACTCGCGCGAGTGGACCAGAGTCCACTCGCGCGCCATGACCACTCTTTACGTTCTGTTTTAAGTCACTGCCCCAGCTGGGCAATACTGCAGTAGCCCCACCACCACGCGTGGGTTGATATAATATGCATATTAGTCAGTTATTATCATAATTTACATCCCGTGACAGCATCCTGCACAAACGCATATGCTTAGCGGGACAGCAGCAGTGCTGAGCACTGCACAATGTTGCCAACTGTGCACAGTCACGTGACTGCAGCTATGTACCGGCCCAGGCAACGTTAATACCACATAATGATGCATACCCATCCGGTCTATCAAGCCCGCAACGCCATCTGCATGGTTGGTTGATGTCGGTCACAAACCCTGCCAGATGTGTGAGAACTTGTCCCTAGCATGCAGTACACAGAGAAAGCAGATGTACATTGCTGCTGCTGCTGCTGTTCCATGCACTGCTGACCAGCAGCGCAAGGCCTACATGAACAACTCGCCACCTATGCTTTGGTAGGGACTGCACAACTACATGCCAACCCCATTGAACTCCAGAACCCTTGGAGAACGAAACCGCAGAATACAAACACAGTAGTATGGGCTAAGACACTGCAACAAGTACTGTATGGTACCATTCTTCAAAATCAAGGAATGAACAAAGGTATGCGGCAACAATTGATCACAGACTTCTACGACAACATGTGCTTTACAGACATGCAGTGGTCACATTTCACATTTTGGAAGTTACATAACTTCGATCGTTTGCCCAGTGGTCACCTGCCTACTGCTCCATGGCATCAACCCCACCCACACCAGCGCCTACTGCTGCTGCTGCTGCACCTGGCACGGCTGCCGCCAGCGGCTGTGTTGCTGGTGGTGCCCGCCGTGACACCAACCTGCCTGGCCGATGGCTCCTGTAGTGGCATGGCAGGTACGCGCGGCAAACCTTGCTGCTTAGCCTGCCATCGCTACGCTGCTTGGTCACATTCCTGTCAGCCACCAGCAGCGGGCCAGCAATCAAGTCCAGCAGCACAGGAAAATTGCGCTCATCGTACTTGCACTTTCGAACCTGCAGAATGACGTCTGCCAGGTCTGTATCCTCCTGCACTTCATCCAAGTGGCAGATGTCAGCTAGGGCCAGGCGCTGCACCAGGCCGCTGGGGTGCACCATGCGCAGGTAGCTGATGGCACGCGCAGCATGAGGCTTCCACACCTCCTCCTGCCCCTCGTCCTCTGCGTAGTACAACTGACGGATTGAATCGAACAGCACCATGTTTGCAGGCATCAGCTGTGGCTGTTGTGGTGGGCTTGCTGCGTCGACAACAGTACACAGCCGCCGGCTGGGCATGAGCACACAAACTCGTTTCACCACACACAATGCATGCAGCGCCGCAATGTGTACGCACCATGGCAGGCTCCCATTTGCCTGTTATGCTGTTCTTGACGAAACGCTGGCCACAGTGGGATCAGCTGTACATGTGCTCAAACATGGTGATAGCCAGCAACCTCTTGGCTGTTCGTGTTTTTGTTGGAGACGTGTCTTATATAGATGTATAATTAGAAGTTTAATCAACAGTTATGCGTAGGTATCAGTACTACTAAGAAACGAATGTCCGTCCGTCCGTCCGTCAGTCTATACCCGTACAGCAGAACATATGGCTGACGCAGGCGGCGGAGCAGCAACAACACCAAGCTGCACGAATATACAGCTCTGCGACCCTTGAGATCCCATGAGCAGCAGAGACGCGTGAGATGACATAAACCCACCTGGCCGGTGACACTGGTGCTGATGACTCCGCAAAGCGAGGTTCGCTGGGTGGCCCTCAGAATTGACATGGGGCGGCGATCCTGCAGCAAAAAATAATACAGAGGCGTTTGAAAGCAGCCAGAAGCAAGGCATTTCAGTACGGGCGTCCGTTGACCAGGTGACACTGCTGCAGCGACGAACACTCACCTGAAACGCAACCTGTGCTCAATCCTGCAAATACGCCGAGCAAGTTTAAGCACAAATACAAATCACACAGCACGGCGGCAGCCGATGCGAAATTGGCACAAGCAGGTAGCGTGCTTTGCGGTGGACCGGACAGCAATCCAAGCGAGCTGAAGCCAGACTAACGTGAGGCAGCACACAATCATGACAGCGCTCCACGCAGCGCTGCGGGCACCTGTAGAGTGTTGGTGACAGCAGCTGGTGACAGCGATTGGTGAAGCAAACGAGCAGGCTGCAGCGATTCCCTCGCTCTGTGGTGAAAATTGCTGGGAGTAGAGGTATATATACGGTGCACGAACGGGTGAAGCGGTCTGCGGTGTCACATTTCACAATCCACCCAACATTTCACAATTCTACCATTTCACAAGTCTCACATTGCGCAAGTACCGTAATCCTTTTAAAAGTATTTGCCAAAAGATAGTGCGATTACGGTGCACGAGTCTCAGCGCCAGCTGACCACTTTACAGGCTTTTAGCAGCAAAATGGGACAAACACCCACCAAACATCTAATTTAGCGCAACCACACGACGTTTGGCGAACACAGTCAGCCCATGCCTGGAACGTTGGACGCTCGTGTCAAATTTTTCGTGCGCGGAATTTGTGTTTCACATTTCACAAGTAAGTCGCGTTTTTCTAAATCCGGTCCACATGAAATATACATTGCATACATACCTGAACATACCTAAACATCTATAGAGTACAGCCTGTGCAGGCCTCAGAAAACGCAATCAACGTCAAGGTAGAACACACGGCATAATAATGCACACTGTGCATGGTCTACGCTCAATCGTGCATCATGCTTGATTATACCTCTATCCAGCAACGCCCATGGCGCAGTGTCCATGCAGCAGCAAGGCCCTTGATGGCTTGCCACCCTTGCTGCTGCTGTGCTTCAAGCTGCTGCCGTGCTGCCGGGTCTACGGGTGAGGCTGTAGTGCAGCACGTACATGAGCTTGTTGCCTTCGGCGTGCTGCGCCTGCAACAGCAGATTTCAATCGCAGCAAGTGGCAGCAGCAAAAATCAATTGCAGCAGACAGCAGCAGCAGCAGCAGCAGCAGCAGCAGCTGAATCCACGTCATGTTTTGCACACACATCAAGGATGGCTGGTACATGCGCTGCAGCATGCACCACACCCCAAGTTTCAGCATACCAGCACACGGGGCTTT
Organism: Scenedesmus sp. NREL 46B-D3; assembly: GCA_014080715.1. Lineage (NCBI taxonomy): Eukaryota > Viridiplantae > Chlorophyta > Chlorophyceae > Sphaeropleales > Scenedesmaceae > Scenedesmus > Scenedesmus sp. NREL 46B-D3. The sequence goes on along the minus strand of JACERP010000149.1, from coordinate 192,568 downwards.
CGCATTCTGCAACTTCCAAATGCATGCCGCAGCAGCCTCTGCAGCATGCCTGTGTCAGCAGCGCCGGCCCACCTTGTAGCTTGGCGGCACTGCCCTGCTGTCCTGGCTGTCCTGGCTGCGGCCCTCCACCATGCGGTCAAACTCCTCCAGGTCTGCAGCAGCAGCAGCAGCAGCACAGGCCAAAGTAGGAACAGTTAGGTACATGTGTCAAATGTAAGCTCAGCCTGGCATGGCTTGCACCACATTCCATGGCGCCCGGATACCAAACAACTACACACTGAAACCACTTGTCTGTACATTTGCTAAAGTAGTCGCTCGCTTTCTGGCTGAAGCACAAACCATACATGTTGTCAAGTCATCGCATAACAAGGCCCCGCACTGCTCAGCGACGACCCATGATGTCACCTGCGTCTGTGTCTGCTGTTGAGACGGCTGATGACATGCGCCCTGCAGAGCTGCCCAAGCTCTTGCTGGCTGCTGCAGTGGAGCCAGGCTGCTGATGCGCGGCGACCATGGCTGAGGGCGCCACGTCGCGTGACGTGGCGCTGTCCAGGGTCAGGGCTTTGAGGTATTGCGACATGGTGAAAGCGAGCTTGGAGGCAGCCTGGCAGCGGCAGTAGGATTTGAGCACGTGGCAGCATGTGACGCACATGCCAGCAAATGCGGTATGGCTCCGGCATTGCGCCAGCCTGGCGCAGCTGGCGAAATCAGCAGCAGCAGCAGCAGCAGCAGCAGCATTGTGGTGACGGCCACTTTCTAGCGGGATGACAAACAGAACTTCAAATTGTTGTGGCTGCAGCCTCGTCTCAGCTGCTGCTGCCTGCCCGCTTGCGTGCTCTCACCCGGCCGCCTGCCGCAACGCGCGGGTCCGCGTACAGCAGCGCGTCGTGGATGGCTGACCACACGCGCGGCAGCCTCATGGGTCCCAGCTGCGCCAGGTGCAGCTGCGGCAGCGGGGGTGGGCTTGAGGCGGCGCTGTCGTACAGCACACCCTCCAGGCCCTGCGGCAAGGGTGGGAGGCCGAAGTGCAGATTGAACACGTGGTACAGGAGCAAGGTGGTGAGGTACGGTGCTGCCGAGCTTAGATCCAAAGCTGCTTCAGGCATCGTGGTCGCAATGCAAAGCGCCACGTCATCCTGGTGCAGGCTGTACACGGTTGGGTCAGAGCACCACTTTCTCAGCAGGGTCCCATTGGGTACACACCGAGACTTCACCACTCAGGAGCGACACCGCAGCCTTCCTGCTGGATTATAGAGCATCTAGGGCTGGCACTACAGTGGTCGTATGAGCAGCACACCCACCAGCTTGGGACAGCTGACGTTGATGACAGACGTCCAGTGGCCAGCCACAGTCCCCAGCAGCTGCACCTTGCTGCCAGCGCCCCCTCCTGCTGCTGCTGCTGCTGCTGCGGCTGCCATGGCTGCCATGGCTGCCGCCGCTGCTGCAGCGCTGCCCGGCAGCTGCTCTATGGTGCCCTTGACGCTGCAGTCCTTTGCAAAGGTGAGACTCATCAGCAGGCCAGTGGCGCGGCAGCTGATGGCCAGCTCGCCTGCAACGAACACACACAGGCAGCAGATCACTGAGTAGCATTTCACGATGTCACATACTCAGTATGCAACGCAAGCTTTGTATCGTTGGCATGGTATATGCTGTTGCGTGAGGCAAAACCCCACAAGACCATGCAGGGGAAGGTTCATGAGCGGGCCAGTGGAACGGCAGCTGATGGCCCAGCTCGCCTGCAACGAACACACACATGCAGCCAATGACTGAGTTGAATTGTCAGCATGACATGTTGTGTGCCTTTGCAGTCGCCGCAGTACGAAGCAGCTTCTGCAGCATGCATGTACAGGGCAGCAGGACTACCCAGCAGAGCTGCGGGGCAACAGCCACATCACTCTTAAACATCTGGCAGGGCAGCATGCCCGCTGACGGGGCGCAGCAGCAGCAGCCTGCCACTATACTATACAGGCTGTATGACAGCGCAACCAACAGTACAACATTGAAAACAAGCGCATGTGAAGGCTTCCTGAAAGCACAGCACTGAGCTGTGACAGCAGCTCAGCATGCGTTCTCACCCTTGAACACGGCAGGGCAGCGGGGGCTGGTGGGTGCCAGCAGCTGCAGCGCGGGCCAGCTCAGGCTGTACTCCTCGCCCCACGACAGCAGCTGCAGCCGGCTGCCGCCACTGGAGGGGTTGAGCCCAACCTGCAGCCACCACAGAAACAGCCAAAGGGGTCTGCTTCAGCTTAGTTCAGTTCAGATGGCACAATTTCTGCAATCATGCCCCAACACCAGCGGCTGCCACAAGCCAGGAGGGGTCAGAAGCTCAACCTGCAGCCAGCGTTAGAACGACCAACCCGCTGCGGTACAATAAATGTTGTGGTCAGTTCTTGCAGTGTTCAGAAATGGACTGAACGAGACTGCACTTCTGCCCTGACAAAGCAGCACCAACTCCCCATACCCGTCCAATGCGGTGCTGCATCAAAGGAAGCAGCAAGCCGAATGCCCAAGCTCCTCAAGCCTATGGTGCGCAGATTTCAACCTGAGCAAGGGAGGAGGGGCAGGCGCCAGGTGAATGCGCCAACACAGCCGCTCCCCACCTTGATGCTCAGCTCCCTGCCCAGCCTCTTTGACTTGGCAACAGCCATGGGCTCCAGCGACAGGTCAAGCAGCGCCAGTGGGACACCCTGAGGGAAGCCAGCAGCAGCAGCAGCAGCAGCAGCAGCAGCAGAGCCTGATCCAGCAGCACACCACAGCCGCACCTGACAGCACCCTACATACACAACACAATAGATCAACCTCTAATTCTGTGTATATGCTGCTGCTCTGTTTGCTGCGAGTGTTATTGTCATGACGGGTGCCACTGGCTCTGACATGGGGTCTGCTGGAGACTACTTGAAGGTGGTGCGCAGGTGTCACGGGTGCCTCCCCGCCCGGGGGTGTGCACTCGTTGACACTTCTGCCCTGCAATTCTCTGCGCTACAGGTATGTTTGGATGTTTGAGGCCTTGCTGCAGGAATCCGTGCCTGCATGGCAGCCCACTTGGAGCACCAGGAGAACTTGGGCGGGGGTCTCCTGGTCCAGCATTGCTTGAGGTACGCAGCTGTGCATTTACCTGGTGCCCAGGAGCCGTTTAAAACTCGTTCTATTACAGTACACTGTACTACTGTAGTACTGTAGTACAGTAGTACAGTAGTACAGGACTGAACCTGCCTCAGGCTCTAACCCAGCGAGCCGCTGCTCGGCTCATGAGGGTCCAACGTAAGGGTACCCAGTGTCTTCTTCATTGTTTGGGCGGTCAAAACCACCCGCGCAAATCCGCCAATTCCAGTTGCTTTGTTGGCCCAGCCAAGGGCGGTTGGACCGTGACTTGAATCCGGGGCGCCAGCATACCATACCATTCAACAGCCAGAGCCACTGCCGCAATCAAACACCACACAGGCAGCAGCAGTGGTGGTGCCTCTGCAAAGGCATCAGGGTGCCCAGCTCAGAACAAACACTGCTGCACACACCATTGTGCTGACCGTGCTCTGAGTGTCGGCTGCAGCCTGCCCAGCCGCCCCCTCACCTCGACTCCTGTGAAGCTTTTGGGGCCCTCGTTGCTGTCAAAGGTGCACACCTCCTGCAGGTAGGCAGTGTAGCTGGCCCCGCCGCCAGCACCAGAGGCAGCAGCAGCAGCACCAGCTGGTGGGGGTGCAGCGGGGCCTGTAGGGGGGCCTCCTCCTCCTCCTGCTGCTGCTGCTGCTGCTGCTGCTGCTGGGGCTGCCGCTGCAGAGCCTGGCATGGCTGTGATGTGCCTTCGCCTGTGCAGTGAACAAGCACAGCAGATGCTGCAGCTGACACTTCCGGTTTCGAAAATAGCACTGTGTATGCGCTTGGTTATCGCTAATTTTGAGCAAGATGCAACAGGGAGCGCCGCCACATGCCTCGGAGAGTCTGGGGCATTTGCGCTGTCGTATGGCAGGATGCAGGGTGGTAGCAGCGCAATGTTTTTTGGGCCAGCTTTGGTCTCATGCCACGCTACTCACCTAGCTGCCTGTGTGAAATGTAGTGGTGACCCAGGATGAGGATGGGAATGTCCTGCACGAGAGGCAGCACAGCCAGAGGCAGTGCAGGCAGAGGCAGCACATGCAAGCAGCACAGTTCAACGATGAGGGTAGGAATGTCTTGCTTGCAGTACAGCCAGAGGCAGCACAGCCGGCATCTGGCAGGTCTTTGCAGCACTGTGCTACGAGGATGTGGCATAACAAAAGCCAACTGACAGCAGCACTGCTGCTGCTGCTGCTGCTGCTGCTGCTGTTGTTTCTCCTATTCAGTAGGTTGCTACTACTAAGTTGCTGCTACTGCTTCTGATGCTGCAGCCGCTCACCTGCATAATGTATTCCTATATTTTTATGACGCTCCTATATTGTCATGACGCTTTACTGCTGCCCGCCTGCATACTGCTGAAACACAAATGCTGGCCTAGTTACGAGCACTTGCAATAAGGAAGCCCAACCAGCCTTTGCCAACACACAAGCAACATCACAATGAGCATTCTAATCAGCGCACTGCATTGCAGCTGTTGCGGCATGCAACACTCACGTGACATGCCAAGGAGCAACTGTTTGCAACTAGGCTGCCGCGCTCACCTGAGTGTCGTTGCTGGGCCTCAGCAGGTCTGTGAGGAAGCTGACCGCCAGCTTGGCCACCGCCAGCAGGCGCTCCAGCGGCACCGGCGACTGCTGCACTGCAAGCAGCAGCTGGCCGTGCTGCATGTACTTGTCATCCTGAGGGCAGTACCATGCAGCAGAAGCGCGTGCAGGCCATTGAGGTTTTGGACTGAATGGCATTGACAGGACACGCATTGATTGCATGCAGTATGAGTGCTGCTTTGTCTCACAGGACACTGCATCCGGCTGCGGTGCAGCACAATGTAATCAGTGGAGATGAGCAGGGGCTCAAGCAGCACACGCATGAGCGGTACAAATGCGCAACTACTTGCATAAAAGAGGCTGGAGGCAGGCAGTCATCTGCTATCTGCTGCTGCACTGGCTAGAGGCAGTGCAGCCATGGCTGGTGTGGCGACACCTTCTGTGTGATGGGCACGCGTTTGGACTGCTGTTGCTGACCAAAACGGCCCTGATGGACCTCTGCGTGGTAGCGGCCATGCTGTTGTGTGCCACCCGCCCGAGTTACTACTTTCTGCTGCTGCTACTGCCTGAGTGTTGGTTCTCCCGCCGATCCCTTACAGTCCGAACGAGCTGAACGATGGCAGTGCGGTAGCACAGCCGAGCGAAACCCTTCAGTTTCTTCAAAAGCCCTCGACGTTGCTGTTACGCTTCCGCCCAAGCTCAAACCCTCGGAGGCATCGAAGCTGTGCCTCACCGGCAGTAAATGCTCGTGTAGCAGGCATAGAACAGTAGTTGGAAATTGTACGACGTTCCCTGCACGGCAACTTGCTTACCAGCAGATGGATTCGACAGCCAACCTTGGAGATCGCAAAACTTCGCCAGCCCTGAGGCACTTCGGATACTGCCACTCACTCAAGGCGTGAAAGCATTGCTGAAGACATCACTCATCCTCCCTCGCAGCACCCCTGAGCCATTTCAGCTGCTGCTGCACATCTGCAGGCAGTTCGCGTTCCTGCCGAATCCACCTGCTGCTGTCTGCGGCCCCTACTCCTGCCAATCCTGCAACTCCAGCCGCCAGGTCCCAAGGACTTGGGCTCAGGGTCGACTCGCCCATCTGGTGAAACAGCATTGCATGCAACAGGCTTGCTAGCCCAAACTCGTCTTCATCGTCTGCAAAGAAGGCGTAGCCCAGTTTGCCATTGCCGTTGCTGCTGTTGCGTGTGGCTGCCGCATTGTTTTGCCGCACGCCTGCATGCAGAAGTGACAGTAAAAGCATAAATACGGAAGCAGTGAGCGCTGAGCAACAGGCCACGGTGCCTCCTGGCTGCAGCCTTCATCTCAGAGTCTTATGAAGCTGGCCTCAGCAGCGCTGCTGGGAGCAGCGGCAGCAGTCTCTGCTGCCACAGGTGGCTGTGACAGCAGCGCAGAGTGACATCCCTGCCGGCACAGCGGCCATGACACTGCCAGATGCACAAAGCAAACCACCTAAACTATCAGACACATGACACCTGCGTGGCAGCCAGTGCCTACCACAACTGACGCAGAGACATCACGGCCAGACACTTGAGGTGCAACACACGTGTTACGCCGTGCCTGCTTACCCAAAGTTCTTGCAGTGCCAGTCAGATCACTACATTATGGAGCACCTCGTCCCTTGTTGGCTGTAGCAGTGCCGGCACGGCACTTGCTGCTTCCAAAGTCGACATTTGATGCTTTCAATGTCGACACTGTCACGGCAATGCATCAGTGAGTTGGTGCACACCGAGCCCCCTCACCTTTTTTGTACTGCACCTCCTCGCCGGTAGGCTCTGGCACTGCCAGCGTGACACTCAGCAGCTTGCCTGGCCGCCGCTTCAGCTGACTCCCAGCAGCGGCGGCTGCAGCAGCAGGGCGGCCTGGCGGCTGCTGGTCCTCCAGCACACACCAGCTGCTTGCGGCAACGTCCACAACCTGCACGGCACAGGCATACCAGGGCAAGCTGGGCACGCTGCTGTGTGCTGATGGAACAACTGGGTTGGCCAACTCACGCCATGTCATGCACATGCGAGCCCCAGGTCTGCACAGTACACATGTGTGCAGTGCCATTCTTTTCATCCTCCGTGCGCTGTTCCTGTTCCATGTTCGTAACAAGCGTTATCGACGAGCCATTCAGCTTTGATGCAGCGGATGGACAACCTGGTGATGCTGCTGCTTCTGCAGCCAAGCTGCACATGGTCCAACAACCACACTGCTCTGCACCTAGTATGTGCTTGTGCAAGCTGCTACTTGCAGCTGTACTTGTGACTGGCAGCATTGCACCACGCTGGTGCAGCCATCATCCCGCACACCTTGCGGCTGCTGCTCTTTGCCTCTGCGGCTGTCCAGTAGGTGCGCTGCAGCCTGAGCAGGCCATCCACAGCGATGCTTACACCACGCTCGCCAATGTGCACCTGCGCAGTCATCCACAGAACAAAGCATAATTGAACTTGCACATTTGCAAGCTCAACAGCAGCAAAACGGCAAGGCACATCCAACGTGCCGACACTGCGGCCGGCTGCCAGGGATGGTTGAACTAGTGCGGCACCTTGCCTTGGCTTATTTGCACATGTGTTGAAGCGCTATCAACAGGTATAGAAGCACTAAACGTATAATATTGACCAATGCTAATGCCTGGCTTCAACCCGTTTTCTGCTTGGGCCCTTGCATGACGTCATCAAACTTGATGCCCCACTTGGTGCGAGGCCACTGTGTGAACAGTACAAGCGCAAAATCTTTGCATGCAACTCAGTGTGGATGAGCTATCATCATCACCTGCAGGTCTTCTTCAGGCACCACCCAGAAGGGCAGCGGCAGCTCAAGCTGCACCTCATGCGGCAGCTGCAGCAGGCTGTAGGGGCAGGTCAGGCAGCGGGCGCCATGGCTGTCGCCCTGCGCTCATTTGTACACAGCAGCACATGCGGAGGTGAGTGCGGTTGGTGCGGGTGGTGGTGCCAGCTGGCAGCAACACTGCCACAACAGCAGCCTGGTGCGCAATGAAGCTGCTCGGTGGCTGCAGAGGCAGCAGATATTGCAGCACATCTGAGCTCGAGCAGCTGCACCCCACATGACGCAGCGGCACGCTTCGCATTTCCCCGCTGTCAGCAGCAAAAGTGACACCTCATGGCGACCGCGCCACCGCCCGCAGCCCTGCAGCAAGCGCAACGCAGCAGACGTGCCTTGAAGCAGCTCCCCCAGGCCTGCCCTGCCTGCGCCTTTGGCAGCATCAGTGCAACTGTGCGGCCGTCTGCCGCCGCCCAGCTGCTGACGCCGCCTGCCGGGTCGATGGCGCCGGCCCAGGCCGCTGCAGCAGCGGCGCGAAGCCCTGGTGCTGCAGCGTGAGGCCTGAGGGGGTGGCTGGATGTCCAGCTTCGGCGGACTGCTGGTACCCCCTGCGCGCAGAGTGGTGCGTGCGGGGCGCGGTGGGGCGGTCGGCATTGATTGGGGCGGTCAGTATTGATTGAGGTCCATGAAGATACCTTTTTAGGTACCTGGCTGGCCCCACCTGTGGTGTGGATGCGTGGCAGTCAGGTGTTTGACAGACAGCAACGGCTGCAGCGGATGACAGAGAACTCCATCTTAGAGCTTTTGACACAACAGGGAAGTCCCTGGTTTGCCACAACAGTGTGATTGGGCCCTTACTTACCTGGCGGCAAGCGTGTGGACGACAGCACCGCTGATCCAACTCATACCCACATGCACCTTAGCCACATGCTCCCAACAGTGGTGAGCCAACGATACAAAAGCGCAGATCCAAGCCTGCGCCGTACCTGTCGGCATGTGCACAGCCAGCAGCACGGCCTCGTCAGTCTGTGTCCACATGTAGAACTGTGCTAGCCGTGCATGATACTGCCCCTGCAGCTGCCGCAGCAGCGCTGGATCTGCTGCCTGCCAAGCCCTCCAGCACTTGTTGATGCTATTGCTGCTGCCAATTGTTGCCACTCCCTTACCACTGCTGCTGCCAGCGGTTGCTAGCGTTGTGCTGGTGGTGGTGGTGCTGACCAGGGCTCTGGTGATGCTGCTGCCGTTGTTGAAGCTGGCAGCAATGCTGCTGCTATTGGCAGCAAGTGCAAACGCTGGACCAGTTGGCATGGCATCCTTCTGATTTTGAACTACAGGCGTGAAGTCACTGCTGTTGATGCTGCTGCTGCTGGTGATGCCTGCTGTGCAGCTGGCCAAATTCCCAGCTGGTGCAGTTGCTGGCATGTTAGGGTCAGCCAACTTGTTGCGCTGCTGCTGCTGCTGCTGCTGCTGCTGGGGTTTGAGCAGGTCCAGTATGGCATCTTGGAACTGACGCAGCACCTTCACGTCGTGCTGTGGCCTGCAGGATCAGGCAGGAGTGCCAGCAGCAGCGTCAGCACAAGCATATCATACATGGCATCAGCTCCCTGCCTTTGAAGCTTTCCTCTGCGGTTGCCACCTTTGCCATTGGCAAGTGCAAAGAATAGCCGGTGCGCGCTCCCTAGTCACATTTTGGCCGCGTGGCAGAAGAGCCGAGCAAGCCCTTGAACCCTGTCACGGCTTCTGCTGCCGCGGCCCATTCACAACTCTGGGTCCAACATCAGCCCTCCGTGACAGCGGCGGCCGGAATCCCCTTGCGGAGGCTGCCTTTTTATCTTGACGCACGCTAGCCAGCTAAAGAGGCCTCGCTCCCTTGTGCACACCCTTACTGCAGCTGCCCTGACAAGTACATTGGGCTTCACACCGGGTGGTGATGGCCACACGCCCCACACTCTGCACCCTCACCTGTAGCCTGGCAGGCTGGCCAGGTAGGCGGCGCCGTCCTCCTTGCGCTTCGCCTCCAGCTCCTGCTGCCCCAGCTGCTGCAGCAGCCGGCCGGGGCTGTCCACCAGCGGCCAGTGCAGCGGCACATCACCCTGCATCACATACGGTGCGGTGATAGACAGCAGCAAGATGAGCCGGAAAATACAATCAGGCGCAGTGCTGCGTACGGGCGCCCAACATACGGAATTGGATAAGGCTCATCAAGTCGGAGCAGCCGTGGCTGCGCCAGCGCAGCCACAGCGGCGGCACTGTTCAACTTCCATGGATATTCTTTTGTGAGCCGTGCGTCCAGCAGTGGGTTTGGCCGGCTGAGCTTGCATGTGGAGCGCTGGCGGGTGGTGAGATATCGGTGTCCGTGCAGGTGCTGTGTGCTGCCGCCACCGCCTGCGCACCTTCCAGTGCTGCCGCCGTGTGCAGAAGTCGCAGATCGGCATGCGACACGTCCAGCACTCCTTCGTGGCTGGCCGCCTGCACACCTCGCACGTCACACACAGCTGCACCGCAGGGTCCAGGCAGCACCCTGCGGCTGCACGCGCGCGCAGCAGCTGCTGCAGCAGCAGGGCCTCCGTGGCACCTGGCGGCGGGCCGGGCTCAGCATCCGGCTGCCGCACCTGATGCAGGTGGGGCGGCAGTGGCCAGGTCAGCCGCGAGCGGGGCAGCATGAGGATGCAGCGTCAGCAGCGGCAGCTGGCAGGCACTTTGGAAGGTTGGGTGTTGTGTGGGCTGTGGGTTTCAACGGTGCACACGCACCCTGTTGCATGCTGGCTAGCACAACAGGTGGCACCAGCTGTGTGGCTCATGAGACGAGTACACAAGTTCCAACAGTTAGTACTGGCATTCACGCAACAGTCGCTGCGGCAGCTCCAGCTTTGCTTCAAAGTTCTGCCATGTTTATTGGGGGCCCAGCATGGTAACCGCGCGCACCTGGCTGTAGGGGGCTGCTGCCCCCGGCCTGAAACGGACATCTGCTGCCAGTGCGTCGTACACTCTGCGCGCTTTGGGGTCGCTCAGCAGCTCAAAGGCGGCCTGCAGCGCCCCGAAGGCCTCGCTGCTGCCGCCCTTGTCGGGGTGCAGGCGGCGTGCAAGGGTGCGGTATGCCTGCAAAGATGTGAGGGCAGCGATGCGCAGCATGGCATGCAGCAAAATGCTGAGCAAGTGCAGGTTCGACCATTGTTTGCTGATGCAAGAACCCTACTGCTACAACGTTACCTGCTGTACAGCTGCACTTGTTGCATGGCAGCAGTTGCTGCAGGCACACCTGCTTAATTTGCTCTTGGCTACAGTGCGGGGAAGCCCCAGCGCCCTGTAATGCCGGAAGCCACCATCATCATCCTGCAGATTGTATAACGCCAATCTAGTAATCAGGAAGATTTTAAATGTAGCCGAATAAGCGTTGCATACCCAACAGAAACAATTTGGCTCTTGTTGCCAAAACAGCACTGCTGCAACTGGACTGCTGGCAGCAGCAACGCGTCGCAGCTGTACCTTGTTCCTGGCCATGGTGCCTTGAGATGCCTTGTAACTGTAGCACCTTATGCAACGTGCGATACTGCTGCTGCAAACCGCAGAACAGCACAAAGGCAGGAAACACTGGAATGCGCAGGCAGCGTGGGCGCGGTCGAACAGCAGCCGCAGCAGAGTGACTGAAGCCCACAACTAGAATCAGATGTTTGCAATGAGCTGTGAGAAGAGATCACCTGAGAGGCGTCAACGTGATGGAAGTGTCACTCCTGCTGTTGCAACACAGTGTTCGTGTTAGCGCTGCGCTGAAGCCAGTTTTGAATAACTATGGCATGCACTTTCCCTTGTGATGTTTGTGTTTTGCTTTTCAAACCTGCCTGCGTGACAAATAGTAGCAGTCTGCCCCTGCGTCTGTGTTGCTGTTGCTGGCTAAGCTGGCTCTTTCAGGCGCGGTTACTGTAGAAGGTGATTAATCCCCTGGGCGTGTAGTCAATGAGCTTGCACATGGTGCAGGCGCCGGCTGTTGCAGCACCTTGGCAGCACCCTCTGCGCGGGACACTTAACTGGTATCGTACTGTGTGTGGCAGCATGCACATGTTCCTGCTTCGTATATGCACACGGTATGTTATGGTCTCAAAGATCGGCCTGGCGCCTGGCTTCTGCATTGTTTTGCAGCCGCGCCTGCCCTTACAGGCAGCTCCAAGTGGCCACCTGCGAACATTTGGGTGTTTCTGCAGTCATCGGCCCTGAAGATACGCTTGTTGCTGCCACCAATTACTTGAATTGTTGAGCATGCTATCATTGCGCATGCCTGTTCCTGAAGCTGTTATGATGTCTAACATATTGCCTGTACCTGCCCTCCCTGCTGTCCTGCAGGCCTATACTTGCCTTAGCAGCTTTGAGCCGACCCACAGCCCACACAGTAAAACAACATGCAGCTCTCAAGCCGGACACAGTGTAGCAGCTCTACCAGCAGCAGGCACTGCAGCAGGTCACGCCTTTCGCTGCGCGTGACAGCAACCGCCATCCCCAGCAATGGCTATGTGCCACCTTCTCCATCCTCCCTGGACCGCCCAGCTGGCGGCGGCAGCCGTAGCTTTGACCTCCCACATGCTAATGACGTAGCAGCATGGCCCCCACGCAGTGACTGCAGCCGGCCGTCTAACGGCGCCAACCGTGGCTCCAGCTTCTCAGTCGCCAGCAGCAGCGGTGAAGACGCCGGCAGCATCAGCCGGCCTGGTGGCCGCGGCGGCCGTGGTGACATGCCCAGCAGCAACGACACCCCAGTGGGCCAGGACCCTGCACTGTCACGGCCTGGTGGCAGGGCTGGCAGAGACTTGGGTCTTGGTGGTGGCAGCAGCGCCCCAGTACCGCAGGATCCTGCCTTTGGCCGGCCAGGAGGCAGGGGCGGCAGGGACAACATAATAGGTAGTTCGGATACACCCGTAGTGCCTATCAGCCTGGACCGGCCAGGTGGTCGCGCCGGCAGGGATGGGCCGATCAGCGGGGTTGATGGCGGCGATGACGGCAGCAGCGGCGGTACTGGTGGTAGCAGTGGCGGCGGCGGTGACGGCGACAGTGGGAGCAGCGGCAGCGGCGGTGAAGATGGCTTCAAGTTTGGGAATGCTGTTGTGAGTGTTGCGCTTTATGCTGGTGTGATTGGTGCTGCTTGGGCTGGGCATCAGGCGTTCTTCACCAAGGAGGAGCCCCTAAGGAGAAGAGCTGCTGCGGATGCAGCAAGGGCAAGGCAGAGAAGGCAGCGGAGCTTGCAGGCAAGTCAGGCAAGAAGAAGTGAACAGCTGTGGGGAGTACCAGTCATTCATGATGTCATTTGTGTATGCACAGAGTAGGGTTGCACGCTTGCTGTTTGCTTGTCCTGGCTACAGCTGGCCACTGCTGGGCTGTGCACCAGAGCGGGTTGCGCGTTAGATAGTGGTTAGCTGGAATTGGTGTCACCGCTTAGCGGCACCACTGCTGAGTGCAATCACTGGGTGTCTGAAATGCATCACAACACGTACTGCATGGCATTGCTGCGCGTGCATGCACTGCTTGCAAGGGGCGCTGTGCGGCAGCAGCAACACGGCAGCAGCAGCAGTGGTAGTATTGCCTGTACTGCTGCCTGCACCTGCTGCGGTGGCTATTATCGGACAGCTGCCAGTGCGCTGCTGCATCTTGTGAAAGGATGTCGCACCGTGTGCATGCATGCATGCCAAGCAGTGCTCCACAGCCGAATGTGTGCTGCAGGCAGTGTTGTTGTTGTTGGCAGGGTGCGTCCCTGGGGCTGTGTTCTTGTTGGGCCAAGCGAGAGAGGGTGGGAGGCGCATGTCTCTGAGTGTGTCTAATCAAACACCTGCTTGCGCCGGGTGCAACAGCAGCAGTCATCGCAGTGCAATCAAGAACTGCTACCGCCAGCTGGCTTGGCTGTGAGCAGTCTTTCCTGTCACGGAGCTATTGTTCTCTGACATCACAGACACGTGTCGTGCGTAAGATGCGCAGCTGAGTGCTGGTGCTTGCACATTCCGAGAAAAGCTGCTGCACCAACCTCAGCAGTGACAGCAGCATGCACTGACTTGTTCAGTTGGTGCTGGGTGGTTTCGGACTTGTTGGCTGCGCGGCGCTGCCTTGCAGGCAGGCAGTGCATGCAGCAGGGTCGCACATGCATGTGAGAGACGCATTTGCTGCACTGTGCTTTGCAACTTGTGCTTTCCTGCGACGCTTTGCAGGGTCGCTGTGTAGGTGTGAGAGGGATGCGTAATACCTGTGAGTTTTGTGAACCTAGGTACTGCCCAGGTACTGCCAGTGGTGTGCAAAGTAGCTGCGTTGTCGTGTGCAACGTGTGCTTTCCTGCAACTCTTCACACAGCTGCTGTGTCCTTTCACAACTGCATGGCCCAGGTTTGGTCTGTAACCTTTTAAAGTTTGGTGTGTAACTGTCGCAACTATTTGGTCAAGGCCAGGGTAACGCAACAACCCAGAATTGCCACATTGAGCATCAATCTTGGTATCATTACCGCGGGTTTTTCACTGCAAGTGCAATAGTCACTGGTTGTGGTCCCTGCTCCGCCGAGTGGCAGGTCAAATATTCTGGAACGTGTCGTCCGGCTGAGCTGAGCTTGAGCTTGCACTTCTTCGTAACGATCAATGTTGCATCAACCCATGAATCTGGAGGTGCAATTTTTGGTATGTCCTGTGCAGGGCAGCAGTGACAAACGAAAGTAACACTGGTGCAGCGGCCACTTGACTTACATTGTCGACCCAGCGCCACTGGCCTGCAGTTCTGCTTTTGATTTTGCTACACTCCTAGCTTAAACGACGTCACACTTCAACCCTCCAACTTTGTTTGAAGCCGACCTGCACTTCCCGGGTCCGGGAGCTGCAGAGCTTCCCGGTGCAATCAGCCAGGAACATGAGTACGCGGTACTGCACAGTGTTTCTGTGGATCATGGTATCCGCCTGGTATATTTCAGGTGCGGAAACCAGGCGCTGCTTGCGGGAGATAAGCAGTCATGCAGAAGTACGGCAGAGTTCATGAGAGATTAATATCGTCCTCTGCCGCGTGCGTGTACTGCTGTGTGTGCCGCAACTTTACAAGCTGTGAGCGCATTGCCCTAATACAAAGGCTTTTGTAGCAGCGATGGGACATCAGGCATCCGCTGCGCGCCACAGCAGCTGTATGCACAGCCACCTTTGTCACCTCCTGCACAGCCTTCTCGTACAAGCTCGCGGCAGGCATACACAACTTGGTGTTACCTGCTACCGACTGCTCTGGCAACTGTCCTGCTTGTCACCCTGCAGCCAGCCAGGAGGCACACCTTCAGTGCACAGCCCCCGGTGATGCTGCGAGCGACGCAGCAGCAGCATGCTCAGCAGAGCAGCAGGCTGCCCCAGCGGACTTGCAGCTTGAGGCCCTTCTTCAGATTAAAGTTGTACTTGATGCAGACAACGTCTTGACACAATGGACGCGTCAGGCAGGCCGTGATCAACGCTACTGCAGGTGCGCTGTGTGCACGACTTGTGCTGCATGTCTTGTTGCAGCATCAATGTGTATATAGTCTTTGTGGCAACAGTGCTGAACGTGGCTGCCCCTGCTGCTGATGTGTGTTGTGTTTGCATTTGTCACCGAGGACGCATTGAGCCTGCAACAGCTGCATGTCAGCCGCCAGCACAGTCTCCTGTGTAGCATCCCCCTTCGCTGCTGCCGTGACTCTTGCATTCTGGAGGACCCACAGCAGAAGCTTTTCGGTTCCCATTAACACATAAAACAGTCACACCCCGGCGCTTCATTCCTGTCGTGCTCAACCTGCAGCTGGCGCGGAGTGAGCTGCGGCACAGATGCCGCCACAGGCAGCCAGCAGGTCAAGGCCCTGCTGCTGTCCAGCGCCACCAGCGGCACCGCAGTGGCAGGCCTCAAGGGCCGCCTCCCACCAGCCAGCTCACTCAAGCTGCTGCCAGGCCTGACAGCAGTACACATCTCAGGCCAGCCTGACGTCGCTGGGCCCGTCCCCGAGAGCTGGGCTGGTTTGCAGCACCTGGAAGATGTTCGGCTGCACGACAACAGCTTGACTGGGGAGCTGCCTGGCAGCTGGGCTGCCCTGAAGAGCTTGCAGGTGTGAGGTCAGGCAGCTGTGCCAGCACGGCAGGGTGGGCGGATGCCTGACTAGGCGGACAATGTGTGTGGGTGTCTACGTGTGGGGTTGAACTGGGCCACCCTGTGCAGGGCGGTCCATGTGCGCTGCGCATGGTGTGCATGCTGTGCATATTTCCTGCTGCTGGTGCTGCTATGTCGGCCCCTTAATGCCAGCCTGGCTGATGCTGGTGCTGCTGCTTGCATGGAGCCTGCCTGTGCAATGCGACCCCCCGCAGGTGCTGCAGCTGCATGAGTACAAGCTAACTAGCAGCCCGCCTGCTGCGTCACGCCCTGCTTCAGCATTTAGTCACCACTGCTTGCCTGCCCGCCCGCCTGCCTGCCTGTCTGTCTGTCTGCCTGTCTGCCTGCCTGTCTGCCTGCCTGCCTGCCTGCCTGCCTGCCTGCTTGTCTGTCTGTGTGGATCTGTGTCATGATCTGTACCAGGTGCTGTACCTGCACAAGAACAAGCTGACCGGCAGCTTGCCTGCTGCCTGGGCTGGCATGGAGTCATTGGAGGACCTCACCCTGAACGAGAACAGGCTCACAGGTATCGGCTTGGTGTCTCTAAACAAAGAGTCTGTCTGGCTCATGCTAGCTAGCACCGAGCCCGCAGCGACGTCCTCGTATCAAGCATTGCCAGGATGGCTGCGCACAGCTCCTGTAGCATGAATGGTTGAGCTGCTGCAGCACACCCAGCACAGACGAAGCAGCCAGCGAGCTGCTGTGCTGCATGAGCAGCAAGCAGTTGATGGGCTTCCTGCAGCTGCTGGATACTTATGTGCTGTGCTTCGCGTTGGCGTGCGGGTTTGCATTGATACATGACCTGCCAAGTGCGCTAGCCTACCCAGAATACACAGCTGCTGTTACGGTGTGTCCTCTTGACCTTTTGCACGCCGGCCGCTGCACACCTCTTGTGCTGCATTGCTGTCTTCCGCAGGAACACTGCCTTCTGAGTATGCCAGCCTGTCCAAGCTGCAAAGTCTATGGCTGTTTTCCAACAAGCTGGAGGGGCAGCTGCCAGCTGATTACGGCTCAATGGCAGAGCTAAGGGACTTTCAGGCGTCATACAACAAGTTAACAGGTGAGCGTTAGTGCGTCTGTCCTTCGCACCAAACGTAGTAATAATGCAACGCAAGGGCCTGAGCCGGGATGCTCACAGTGGGTCATTACAAGAGTGAACTGCGACATGTAGCAAGATTTGCTCCAGGTCAGCACCTGCTCCCACCCGTTCTTCTATCAAGCACTCTAACGCCTGCGCTGCTGCTGCTGCTTTGGTGCCACTTGTGTGCGCGCTCAATCGTGCTCTGCTGCAGGGGAGCTTCCTGTCAAATGGGCAGCTCTGGCCAACCTCCGCATCCTCAACATGGGCAGCAACAAGCTGCAAGGCACGCTGCCAGCAGCATACAACAGCCTAGCCAACTTGCAGGAACTTCAGCTGTTTGAGAACCGCTTCAATGGCCCCCTCCCCAAGGAATGGTCTGCTTTGGCACAGCTGCGGGAGTTGAATGTGTACGACAATGCATTGTCTGGCAGCCTTCCTGCAAGCTACAAGGCGCTATCAAATGTGAGAAGTGTTACAATCTCAAAGAACATGTTTGCAGGCAGCGTGCCCATCCAGTGGGGCAAGTGGAGGGTGCTTGAGACGTTTATCGCTTGGGGGAACGAGGAGTTGGTTGGGTGTTTGCCCTCGCGCTGGGAGCAGCAGCTGGCATACCAGTCATTTGAGGAGGAGGTGGCTGAGTTGACGGCAATAGCAGGGTTCTGCCAGCGCAAGGGGGACAGTCCAGCTGGTAGAGCACCACCCAGTGCTGCCATGTGACTGCTGCATCCGCAGAGGTGGAAACGTGTGATGGGGCTAACTGCTCATGCAGACAAAGCGGATGAGCTGCCACAGGCTGCAGCAGCAGTTGCGCAGTGCGCAGGTGGAGTTACTTACCGCAGTGTCCAGGTCCATACTGCTTGGCCAAACGGACAGGGTTGAGAAGGCCCCATCTCCGAATTGGCTTGGGTAGCTTTGGCTGGCTTTGGCGTGCTGTTTGCATTGTGCACGGTGTGTGACGGGTGCTCTGGTGTGATGCTGCCAACACCGGCCCCAAGGCTGCAGAAGCCGCATGTGCTCTGCTGCTAGCCTGGGCAGTGCCTGTTAGCTGTCTTTACCAGGTCTATGTGATGGCCGGCGGAATCCTGTTTCATGTGCCTAGCTGCCACACCATCACCTTGTGTGTTGCGCGTAAGGCGGTCGCGCTGCATCACGCATGCGTTTGCGGCTGGTGGTGCTACACTCAAATGTACCATGCATCGTCGCCAGTACCGTGAGTCAAAGTACGGCTCACGGACGTGGTGCATGTTTGCATCACCCTGATGCTCGTGTCTGCTGGCTTAAGGAGGCCGCGCGTCATAGTTGCCAGTTGCTGATTTGCAGAGTTTCCCTGTGACAGCAGCAGTCACATCATTGCATAGCACTAGTTGACGTGACACATCATTGGTGATATACAGTGAGGTGGCAGTATTCATCATCACTTTGAAGAAAGCACAACACGGCATCCTGAGATGCAGTGCCTTCAGCACTTCCCATCTCAGTTTCTGGTGTTGCCTGGTGGCTGTCCCTGGGACAAGCAGCACTGCTGGGCTGAAGCGCGTCCAGCAAGACAGCGCTTCAAGGGACTCGCAGGCGTGCGCCTGCGTTTTGAGGTTAACCATCATCGTGTTACCCATTCAAGCCATGCCATCAAAGCCATGGTAATTTGACTCCAGCCTGGAGAACCAGTAGTTCTGCAACACAGCTTGCATACGAGTTGTTGAGCATACGAGTGATGACAATTTCATTGCTTGAAGCAATGTCATGTTCCAGCATACAGAGATTACACATGTCTGGAGCCCAGGAGCCGTTAAATCCGTTCTTTTACATCCTGGGGTTGAGCATGCTTCCTCTCCTAGATGAAGGCAGATCTGCCAAGAATAGGTTGTTCTGCACAGGTGAAGAGTATGTTCATGACAGCTGCTGTTTGGTCTGAACAGAGATCGCCAGTGCGCCTTTCCTTGTTAAACGGCTCTAAGTACAAAGCCGCTTTAAATTACTTGACAAGTTTGTAGCATATTCAAATCGACACAGTGCATCCTCCATTTATCAAGGAGTTGCGATCCGTATCCGTTATGGACCCAGTGGGTGTGGAGCCAACACAAGGCCCCGAGCAGGGTTCAGAGGAGTTATTGAGGTTTAGTTAGCAGTAGGGAGGGGGCTGACTCTATGCACAGCATGCTTTGTTTCCCTGCTATTTTACAGTGCTGCTGCTTTGACACATGGCGAGTGCCTTGCGGCGGCAACGTGTGCACTGCATGCATACATGTGCCGCTGCCGCAGTGATATTTTGGCCAGAGCCTTGTAACGCCACTACATGTATCGTTGCCAGGCTGGTAGCCACTGAAATCATGCATAAATCAGCCCAGGAGCCATTAAATGTCGTTTCTTCACAACTATAGCAATCAAATGCCACATCACCCAAAGGCAATATATAAGAAGATAACGGCATTTTTGAAGACCATGGCATTGAGCCGGCACTTGAGTGAACCAAGTAACAGCAGCTGTTGTTGCACGGTTGCAACAGGTCAGTTGTAACAGAATGGCATAGAGCAGCTATGCCGACATTTTCAGGAGGCCTTGCAGGCAGCAGAGGCATCAGGGCAGAACACTTCAACAGCCGCTTTGGAGCAGCAAAAGTGCGAGGCATTGCAGTCGCTGTTGGGCAATGGCAACACATGCCGTTTGGCATGTTTGGAACAGCAGCAACATCAGCAGCGTGATGAGCAGCAGTTGTTGGGCGGTGGCAAGCTGTGTACCTATGTAGCTGCAGTGCCCTGCCGCTGTTTTCATGTCGCAACAACCCTGGTTGCAGCAACCTGGGCATGTCAGGTGGCGGCGCGCGTGGCAATGAGCTCAGGCAAGTGGGCAACATATAAGGCTTATTCTGCGATTATGCCTGCTACCACAGCAAGGTGTGACGTACGAGTTTGGGTAATCACATGAACATTGCCTGCCTTACGTGAGCAACTGCACATCAATCGAGCAATCATGCCAGCATGTTGTCCGGCTGTGTCAAAAGACCACACTTAATGTAAGGCATTACATGCACAGCAGTATGCACAATAGTAATAAAAATTAATTTTGGGGGCATACATGCCAGCAACAATATCAAGCCTTGATATCTTGAAGTAGTACAGCAACAGCAACAGCACTGTCTACAACAATCAGCAAGGAGTTGTGAGCCATGGGAAAGATCGTGGAGACTTGGCTGAGTTGTTGGTCTAGACATAAGTTACACAAGTACAAGAGACCTGAAAACCGTCAGTGCTCGCTCCCCGCTATCATGACCACGAGCAGCACTGACCTGGTTTCATTATGAGTACAGCAGGTGATACTATAGAAACTAGCAAGGAGTAGAAGCAGAGATCTGAGGCTCAAGAAGATTCGGCCATGGCGGCGGGGGTCCCATTCTAGCATGTGAGTGCCGCATTTGCTGCAATGTGCTTTGCAAAGTGTGTCTTCCTGCAACCCTTTACATATGTTGCATGTTTGCCATGTTGACCAAGACTTGGTCAACTTGCTCCGGCGGACAACTCTGGCCTGGTACTTTGGTGGCACCGGTGCGATCTTTCCCAGGGTTGTGGCAGCAACGATACTGGACGCTAAGAAATTGAAGATTGATGGATCAGGTGGTTGCCCAATGAGCCTATCATTGGCTCGAAAACGGGCGATGTTTCCGTCGTGTAACATCCAAACTGTGGATACTACTTATATATTGCTTTTACATGAGGGCCAAAGTTTGGCCAACCGCCCAGCCAAAAGGAGGTCGATTGAGTCTACAGTGCCCCTCACAGCAACACACATAAGTTGTTGTGCCTCACAACGAAGTTTGACATATACGTGCTGCTCATTATGACATGGCCAGGCTAGGCTTGCCGAGCTGCTAACACCATAGCCTGCTGATGCAGCAGCTGCTGTTGCTGCACAACGGGAAGGAGCGTGTACACCCAACGTGGGGACCTGCTGCCAACGAAAGCTAGACGACCATCAGCCATTGTACCCCATGATAGGCTGGAGCTTCGATATCTGCCAGACCAGCACACGCGCTGCAGCATTGCTGCTTCCAAAGCTGCTAGCGCTCAGCAATTTTTGTGTCGACTGCTTGATCAGGCAACAATACTACTGGAGTGTGGTGACTTCTTCCGCACCTGCACACACTCGCATCACTTCTTCTTGGGCTGCTTGCGCCCTAGGCCAATGGCATAAAACTCCCTGCTCATGGACCTGCTGGCCTCCACCCGCAGCCGCACCACCTTTGTGAAGTACTGCTGCATCAGCTTGGTGAACTCCTGCGTGCCTGAACCCTGCAGCAACAGAGCAGGGTGTGGCGCATGGGATTACCCAAGGGCCGTTTTCAGCCGATGCACCCAAGCAAATTGCAAGCAACTGGGAGCAACCGACTGAGCAACCAAAACGCAACCAAGTAGCAACCTACAACAAAGCAACTTGGGATTGCCGAGCTGCACATGCCCCGCAAGATCGTAAAGAAAGTCACAAACGGGTTCAGCATGTTTGAAACCCCCGTGCTCCGCATTTTGCGGCCTGAAGCGCCTTCTGGAAGCAAAAAAGGACAAAGCAACCGAAAAGCAACTAGCAACCTGCGAGCAACCTTAACCTGCGAGCAACTTGGTTGAGCAACCACGGCAACATTGGAGCAACCAAACGGCAACTGTCTGAGGTTGCATTGGCTGAACTAGGCCCTTAGGAAATCCTATGGCAGGAGCAGCAGCAGCAGCTAACCCAAAGTAGCACTGAGTCAGCTGGGCCACCTGAAGCGATGTTGGATGTTGCAGGGTCAACAACGCCTTGTATATGAAAACTAGAGCAGGCATCTCCATCACAAACGTGCAACCACAGTGAATGGTATAGCCTTGCCCAGGTAGCAACTGCTCCTTTATGTCTTGTAACAAACAAAGAACATTCATTTGCAGCTCAAATCGAGTGGCACGGTTAGTTTCCGGGCGGTAGAGTCAACACCGCCAGAGGTCAAAAACAATTCGTTTGCCAGTGTCTGATGATATCATTGGAATGCATAATTTGTATATTTCAGCGGTGACACTTTGGAGCAGTAGCGTAAATGACGGGCTCATGAACCACCAGTTTTGGAGTCCAGTGTGCTAGGACTGCTAGTTGCACGAGGCTCTAGCGCACTGACGCGCTCAAAACACACATCATGCTGCTACACTCCACAAACCTCATGCGTGCATGAGGCCAGACCATGCAGCAGCAGCAGCAACTGCTGTGGTGATTCTCACATCGCTGAGTTATTGCAGGCACGCCCTGCAGCACTGAACCACAATTTGAGCTCAACGGCCCCGTAGATGCGGCCAGGCTGGGCACGCCGACGTTGTGAGAGCACTGGCCATGCCTCCAACCTTACCTCAGCTGTTATGGCAAACGCTGTGTTGTGTTCAGCCTGTCACCCTCTCACCTCATACACCTTCATGACCAGGCTGCCTCCAGGTCTCAGGAAACCGTTGTGCTTGAAGCCCAACTGTGCGTGCAAAATTGGGCGGCAGCATACAGCTTGTTTAGTACAATACACGGTGTTGCACATTGAACGGCTTCTTGGGCACGGGCACCCACCTCTGCATGTTTCAAGGTTGAAAGTTGATGCGTAGTAGGACGGGGATGAGTTTTCACAACAGAACTCACATGCCCTCACCAGGCCTGTCCTTGTTCTTCTCTAAATTACGCACAGGAGATAAACTTCTGGTGCGTAGGACTTGTGACTTGTTACTTATGTACTGCTGAGCTGCCACATCTGCAGCAGTGCTACAAAGCAAAGCAAACAGCTACCTCAATGCAAACACGATTCCTGCAGGAAAACAGTTGTCAGTAGCACACGCGCGCTCACTTGCTGCTCAAATGCCTCTCCATACACATCGTAATAGTGGCCGGTTGCCACATTCATGGCAGTTCCCGCCAGCTCCAACGACAGCTCTACATCGTTCACGCCTGATGTGAAGTGAAGCATGTCAGACAACACGGTGTCAAAGCCCTGCAGAGATGAGCAGTGTCATGGATACAACAACATAGGTTGGCAATGTTCAACATGTGGGTCCTGCAGCACACACAGTGCCACCATCGTGCCAAGCTTTGACAAAAATGGTGCAGGCTGGAGCTCACAAGCGGCGTTTCTTGCACGGGACAACCCTGTCTGCAGGAAACTCCAAAGTGCAGCATACATGCATTGCAGTACCACTTCTGTGTGACCCGCCGTGCACTGCAGCAGCACTTCTGTGTGACAAGCCGCGGCCTATCACCTGCGCTGGCACAACCATGCACAAAGATGCACAGGCAGGTGCGCATGGCTAATGCTTGGTGGCACTCGTGGATGCGGCGTCTTGCTTCATCGGTAATGGGCGCAGCTGTGCATTCCAACTTGCGTCGGCATGCAGACCAAGGTAAGCATGCACCACCACAGGAGCCAGCACGCGAACAGGCGTCAAACACACCTGATGTACTGCTGCAGCACCCCTGCCGCAACCAGCTCTACCCAGTTACGCATTGCAGGATGTGCTGGCATGCAGCACCAAACGCCCAAAATGCAGCAAAAAAAATCATGCGACTCACGTCTGTGGTGTACTGCTGCAGCACCTGTGGTGTGAGCAGCCGTGCATCTGCCTGCAACACCGCCACCCTGTCATCGCAATACTTGGGCGGTATCGACACCTCCTGCAGGGGCATCAACACAGCACATGCCACTGGCGGTTGCTCGCAACAGTGGAGCTATGTTCCACACATGAGTACCACACATGAGACAAAGAATCTGCAACTAGTGCCTTCTGAGTGCAGGTGTTACACAGCTGGTGTGCTGCCACTCTGTCACCAATGGTCACTTGCATGTTGGGGCGTGGACGTGACACAGCCGTCAGCACACCACGCAAGCAAGGCGCGAGGTCGAGCCAAACATGATGGGTGAGCTGATGAGAACATGCTGCTGCATATAGCACTGTACGCTTGTGAGAAACAGGAAGGCCTCATGCAGACACACAGACAGCAAAGCAGATGCAAGGGCAGCAGCTGCTGGGCAAGTCAGCGGCCACAGCACTACTACTACTATGCTATCAAACTATCAACATCAAGCGACTGCCCATGCGTCTACTATCAGGCACTGTACGAGCCCATGCGTGCATGGCCTTTCATGTGTGTAGAGACAAGTGCTACGACAGCCTCCATGTAGGAGGGCTCCCGCTGCTGCTGGACCTCAGGAAAAAGGCACACGCCCTCTTCAGACTCTGTGTATGTTGAAGCACCCAAATATATGCACCATGCTCTAGCAAGCGTATGCTGTACACACACCCCCTTGACCGACCTGTATGTCCACCCCCAGCACAAGGCCTCCCCTCTCGCGTGGCCCCAGCTGCTGGCAGGCCACCTGCAGCCAAGCGCCAGGCACGCACCCGAGGTCCAGCACCTTGCCACCTGCAAGCATACAGCAGCACGCATGGCAAGGGCAGCAGTGTGGGCACCAGCACTTGAGGTGGCCACCTGCGGCCGGGAACCTGGCGTTGCTGCACTGAGCTACCTGCAGGCAGCAGACGCAACACAGCGGCAGCAGAAGCAGCGGCAGACCACAGACGAGGCATCGTCGCCTGACTGCAGTCAGGCGCCAGGTACACAATCCAGATATAGCAACCTGCCATCTGTAACATAACAAAGCAGCGTTAATGTACGGGGATGCTGCCACATGCATCGCGCCCAGGCCATGTGCAGGGCAGGTTGGGGATAAGGCATAACATGATGTGCTGCTGCAGCTGCAGTCCCCGCTGCTACTGCTGCAGCTGTCCCTGCACAGCCTGTGCACGCCAGTGTCAGCTCCTATCTAACCCCACTGGATGCGACAGAGTGCAGTACGCAGCCCGGCCAGTCATGCTGCTCCTGTTGCTGCTGCTGCCACCCCTGCTGCTGCTGCAGTTGCAGCTGCTCGTACTGTTGCTGCCTTGCTCGTTGGCGCTGGTGCTGGTGCTGGGTGCCACTGCTTTGCAACAACCCCCTCCCCCTCCAGTGCTCACCTGGCTTAATGACCTTGTGCTTCTTCTGTATCTCTAGCAGCTTGAAAGCTGCACGTGACACATAGCCTTGCTTCTGCAAATGCAGATGCAGCAGCAGCAGCAGCAGCAGAAGCATGATGAGTGCATCCGATACTGGCGGCCCCTGTCACTTGCAATGGTTTCACATGCAGGTCACGCTATGGTGCAACCAGCACTAGCAAGGCGGCAGCTTGACCAAGCTGCGCCAAGAACAGGCATCAACATGGCTGTTGCTGCCTTGCAGCTGCCTACTGCAAGCAGGAGGTGTCATTGTAGGACTCATCGCACCTACGCTGCTGCTGCTGCTGCTGCCGCCAGAAAAGGCTTCTGCTGCATGCACTGGCTGTGCCCTGGCTGTAGCACAGTGATGCAGCACGCCGCCTCACTAAGCACCTTTGCTTCTTTGAAAAAGTGGTCTGTAAGCGTCTGCTTGGTCCAGGCAGCCACGACTGGCCGAGCCAACATTGACTGCTTCTCAGAAGCAGCAGCAAGCTGCTGCTTCAGCTGTTGCCGCTGCTACTGCTGCTGTTACTTATCGCTGCAATGCTTGCTCGGAGTCGGCAATTTGAAGGTTATGCTGGCCTGGCTCAAATCTCGCGACGGTGAGGCCCCGAAACATGCAATTGTTGCTCCTTGCGGTCGGCCGGGCTGAACTCTGGGATTCCGCCCCGTTCAACTTGAACAGAAATGCTCCACACCAAACGCCAAGCTTGACGGCCGCTTCACAACACAACCCGCCATGTTTAAACCCCAGTTGCCTGGGTCGAGTGGACCGCAGTGTCATGTCATGCCAGGGTTCTGGCAGGGGCCATGTCGATGCCGCATTGACAAAGTTCCGTGTCAGGCCTCCTCGCCTTCCTTGCGTGCTTGATGTTTGAGATGATGCAGCCGTTTATGTTTGGTTTAATGATGCTAGCCCGGAGCTGCAGCTGGGGGGGGGGGGAGCAGCCTGCACTTGCAACTGCGCAGTTGTCCGACAATGATGGCAACAGCAGCACTGCAGCTCATCTGGCACCGCATGGCGAAATTCCGCTTGGGCACTTGCTGCACACGTCTAGCCCCGCACGAACTGATCAGGCATGGAATGATCATTCCAGTTATGACTGACAAGTACTAGTTCACTCCAAACTTCAGTGCAAGTTCAGTGCAAGTCTCAGAATTGCAGTGCATGAATCAGGGCTGTTATAGGGTGAGCCGGGCTGTGAATGGCTGATTGCTGTGCAGCTCTGGCTGCTGCGTCAAGCCAGTCTGTTGACTCAAAAGCAGCTGCAGGCTGCAAAGAAAACCAGAGGATCAACCGTCACGTGTGAGTTGAATGTTGCAAGACGCCTGAAACTGTGACTGGTTGAACCAGTCAGGGCCATTCACAGCTAGATGTTGAGCAACATGGCCTACGATACGTATCAAATAAAATTCAGCCCTGCTCGGGTAGCATGTAAAACGACACAGCACTGCATGCATGCAAAGGAGTGCATGTGGCCCTTTCATACCAGCTGCAGCGCCATATGGCACTATGCATGTGCACCAGAACCACTCATACTGCAACCAGCACACCCGCAACGCCCTCCTTCTGTATGGCTGAACAATCAGTGCAGTGCCTTGTGCCGATGCATGTGCCACCCACCAAGATCAGGAAACAGCCGCCAGAAGCGTTTGCAAAAAAATTTGATATGCGTCACACTCAAACACTAAGTGAAACTCGTCGTCAGCTTGGCCAGCACCACACCAAGAGCACAGTCGCTGTTGCCTGGGCAGGAAGGAGTTGTCAGCCCTCTCCCACCGACCAGCAGCCACACGCAAGTCATGTGCACCCAGACGCAAACGCATCAGAGATGACAGGTGCATCTTGTTCAAGCCAGCTGTGTTGTGCACATAATGTGGACACCAACTCACAGGCTTTGTCAAATCAAGGTCATCAAACAGGGAGCATGCAAACCAGCTCTCATAGGTAGAATGCATGACAGTATCAGACCCAGTCACTCTGGGGTTGGCCGGCAAGTCCTGCCACTGCTGGCACCTCCATGCTTGGAAAGCGTCCTGTACATTGCGCAAATCAGATTCATCAAGGCAATGCAAGCCAACCAGAAAATCAGGAACCTGATAATGTTCCCGTATGATTATACAGCGTACGCACAAAAGCCCGAGACTGCCAAAACCACAGCGACTTCTGCCTGCCCTGGTCAACACTGCTGTGGTAGACCCCCAAACTCAAATCCATGTTATCCGACATAGCAAGAAACAACCAGTCATTTTGAGGCCGTGCAACCACTCGGTGCCACAGGTCCCAGCAAGCTGTGAACCATCCACTGACTAGGGTGCGGCAGCCAAATTCACGTAGTTGAAGTTGCCTGCATGTTGATTTGCGCACACGACCAGCCAACGTGCGGAAAAACATCAACTTAAATAATGCACCACCCGCATGTCGTTGCTAAGATGTAAAAGGACGCAGCACTGCTTGCATGCAAAAGACTGCCTCACCGCCTACCACCCTCCTGCATGCAAGCTCTGCTGCATGCACCCACTGTACTGAATGCATGTGATATATGCCGTCAACAGGAGCAGCCTTACAGCCCAGCCTTTTCACGGCCGCACCTGCCCCGCTGCAACGCTCGTGTGCCAACAACACCACATCACAAGACGGCGCTGCCTGCACACAGCCACCACATCTCATCGCTCTGTGCCCTTGTCGTACACTGAAGACCACGATGCAGCGACTGAGTTGCGCATCCTGCGCCCACGCAGAGAGCTGCCAGCAGCAGGTAAGGCAGCAGTTGCAAACCCCAACTCTAACTAAAAACATCTCCATGCTCAATCATGAGACTGTTGCATCTTATAGGGGACCTTCCCTCTGCTGCCAATGTGTGCACAAAGCAGCGGTATGCAAAACTGTAAAAGATTTTGTACTGTAAAAGACACCACTCCAAACGGCGGACACCGCTGTGGCAATAAGTGTGACAGTAAGCTTGCACTGAAGCTGGTAGCGCAGAAAAGGAGGAGATACGGCTGTAAGGCCTAAGCTAGTACAGCTGCTGCATTTTTAACTGATTATGGTGCTGCACAGCGGGCAACTCACTCAAGAAACCAGCCCAGACCGTATACATGTAGTGCAACACATGTGCTGTAAATCGCACACCAACACCTAGACTCCATGTAGATGCAAAAAGCTGTCCAACAAATGCACAACATGTGCACACATACGGGAAAAATCGCTCTGCATGCATAAGCAACACAGGAGTATGTGACAGCACCGCTTGTTGCCAGCTGATGCACACATGCAAGCAAGGTGCAACTGCTGGACAGTACCTCATGGCAAAAGGGTGAGGTTGCTGGCCTGCCATTGCGGCAGACAGATGCATGCACAACCCCCTCCCTTACCACACACACATAAGCCCTGTGGTCTCAGGCATCTTGCTGGATTTATGTCCCTTACAGAGAGCAGAAAGGAGATGATATGCACACATTCAACAAGTGCATTGCCTACAGGCAAAAAATATAACCTCACATGTCACACAATGGTAGGACGTGCCATGTTCCGGATCTAGGCCTGGCGCTGACACTTTACAAATACCGTGATGCTCCAAGCAGGGCACCCAGCATTATGTGGGCCTGGGTGCTGCATTAATACATCAAGATTGATGTTCTTAACTCTATACAATGTATGTAGTCAGTGCGCTGGCCCTGCAACAGCGCCAGCTGTGTTCATGTTGTAATGAGAAAGCAAGAACGCCGCATCATGTGGCAGTATGGTACGCGCCAGCCATATTCACAGGTGAACATGACACAAAATGGCAGCTGCTGCGTAAGCTCCTATCACATGGAGAGCCACCAGCGCCTGATACAACTGTCACGTCAAACTCCACTGAAGAAACTCAAGACCTCAAAAATAATAACAACTAAAAGGAATTTCAACAAGGCAGTCTGCGGGAACAGGGTCATCCATCGTACCTAAAGGTGTGATGCCTTTGACGTACAGCATACCTGCAAACAGCTGTGCAGTTGCAGCCCCCAGCACGCTTCCCTGGGGCGTCAGCAATTACAGACAGCCTGGCACACTTGATCACCAACTTGGTGTCGCGGCATAAACCAGAACACTGCATCATGCTTGAAATTATGCCTGGTCAACCTCATCATATGTTGTACACCAGCCCCACGTAAAATGCGCCGCACCGGACGGCACCAATGCCTCACTTCAGCACATCATCGCACCAGCTACCTGCATCTGCAGCAGCGCTTCAACAGTAGCCACATGCCACAGCTTGCCTCGGGTTGCCAGCTGCTGCCAATCCAGCACAGGGCGCCTGCAGCAGCTGCTGCACACGCAAGCACTCTCCTGACCCTCGCCACAAACTCATCACACCACACTATACAGCAGCTCCACTGCCGGCTTCTGCGCCACCCTCCCCCTCTGTTTCAAGGTGGCCCTGTATGTGGTGGCACCAGGCATCTCCCGCACCCAGTCAGGCAGCCGCACACAGCTGCTTGCAGACAAACGGCCCGATTCACCGCACTGCAGCCGCTGCACAGACACCACGCACGGCACGTGTGCCGACACCAGCCGACGCACCCTGAAGTTGCTGTGCAGCACATAAAAGTCCGCCCCGTGCACCAATGCAGTGAGCTCAGACGCGACCGCCATCACAGCGGGGGCAGCGTAATGCTCGGCCACATCGAAAAGCCCAGGGAAGCGCGCACCCTGCCACAGCGCGGCAGCGCAGCCATTGCTGCCTTGTCGCGCATGCAGCAGCTTGGCACCTGGTGCAGCCTGGTAGCAGCTAGCAGTAGAATCATCAATCTGGTCAACGCTGCTGCTGCTGCTGCTGCTGCTGCTGCTGCTGCTGCTGCTGCTGCTGCTGCTGCTGCTGCTGCTGAAGCGCAAGCGCGCCACATCACTCAAGCTGCTAGACACCGGCCAGATGCGTGCAGCAACATACCAGTACGGCTTCACCAGGTACTCCGCCCTCAAATGGCACCCATGCGCAACTGAGTCAGCGACAGCTAGGCCTCGATTGAAGCTAGCCACATGTGCGCTGACTGTGTGGGCTGGCTGAGTCAGCAGTGCTCTTGGCGACGCACTGCCGCCCGCTGTAATGGATGCAATGGAGTAAGCCGCGAGCAGCTTGCTGGTGAAGGTGCCCGCCACAGGCTGGTAGAAGTGGCGGCCAGGCTTGGGGTTGGCCAGTGCACACGCAGCTGAGCCTGAGGTGCAGTTCAGGCAGCAGCAGCAGCAGCAGCAGTGAGTGGCTCCTGCTGTTGGTCTGCACAGCGCCAAGTGTCTGATGATGCAGGTGGTGACTGCGCAGGCACAGCACAATATGAGCGGCGTTCGTAGAGCTGTGTGCCAAACACCACACATCTTGTTTCCGCTGTCATGTATCGGCAACCGCTGTGGCTGCTGATGCTGATGCCTTGGCACAATGTATTGCCTGGTGCCCATGGGACACGTGTGCTGGCCCTTCAAGCCCGGTCGCCGCGGCTGTGAAGAAGCACGCCCACCTGCATCAGCCATGTGTCGTGCCAGCTCGCTGGTGCTGCAGTGGCTGTGGCCCTTGTCTCCCTTCACTGCCTGCTCCACTGGAAAGGTGGCCTGCATTGCAGTGGGGCCAATCGCTTCACAGCCCTCCAGCTTGCAGTAGGGAGAGCCCACCTGCAGCAGCAGCAGCAGCAGCAGAGAAAAAGGTCATGTGTTATGGAGATGGTGGAGCACCTGGTCAAGTTTCACTCAATTTCTTTGCGTCAAAGACGTGCCGTTGTTTAAAGGTGACACTGACTGTACATGCTTTGCAATAAATTCGGGAACCTCAACACTGACTGTAAACATGAGTGTAACCCGATTGTTTAGATAAGCCTGGTCTGTGCTGAAGTGTGAGTTGGTTCCTGGCATGCTGGTGTGGTCCACTCCCACATCAGCCCATCCATCAGGCCTGACAAACGCTTATGTGTGTATGTGTTGTGTTGACTGCCGGAAGGTACTGTCTGCAAGTGCAGCTGTGCTGATTCGCCAGGTTCATCAACGATGCAAAGGGCAGCATGTGGCAGTTGCAATGATACACCACCCGATAGGGGCAGTTTTGCCGAAAGGTGTCGGGCACTGTGCAACGGCATTGCAAAACAGCAATGTAATACACTGCTGAAGCACCACTGCTGATGATGCATGATTGCCTGCAAGGTTGCTGCGCCACAAGTGACTGGCAGTACACTCAATCAGACTCACACAGATGTCTGACAGCAGCTTCTTGGGTGCTGGGGCAGCGGGCCGCTGCATAGGCACAGGCTTGGCAGCAAGGCGCGGCTGAACCAGTCCATACCATAACATGCCTCCAGAAACTGGCGGGGACAGGATCATGTTGCTGCGCTTTACTGCTGGCGGGCACTTCAATCACCAGCTGTACTTCAGACCTTGGTCATCAAGCGGTCACTGTACACCATGGGGGTTCTGCTAATACTCTGCACAATGGATTAAACGTGCGGCGCTGGAAATCAGGGTCTTTCGTGTCTTGTAGGTGCCGGAGCACTGGATAACGCTTACATAAACCAGTTCGCATCAAGGCGCGCTCTGCAATTTGCTGTAGCATACATAACTTTTGTAATGTTTCAGTTGTTATATTAACGATAATGGGTGCTCAATGAGTGCTTGCACAGCCCTGAGACTATACACCTGACCTGTGGGCGAGAGGTGGTTGAGAACTAAACGCCGGGACGGTGTAAGCTAGATCTTAGCACATGTTATGTCACCATAAGCAAGTGTAACGGATGTGCTGGCTCCTGCATGTCTGAACCAAAGATTGGGCTCTTGAGCTTCTGGCTGACGACACGCATCCTGACAGCGTCATGTTAGATCCCGCACGAAGGATATTGAACGGTTGGCTCAAAGTACGGCTACCGGGGGGCCTTGACCCGATGTCCGAGCTCCGCGCCGGTGCAGGCGATGTCCAGATCCGATGCGGTGGGGGCAAGTTGGGGGCAAGTTTAGGGGGTTTAGGGGGCAAGTGGGGGTTTAGAGGGCAAGTTGTTGAATTAGATGCGGTGGGGGGAAGTTGTTGACCATGCTGGGCCCGCACTTCATACGGGTAAGGGTTGCAGGAAAACGCGTTGCACAGGCATCCAGCGTTCCTCGAGTACAGTGTAACGCTAAGGACATGCACAAGGTGTTACAACTGCCAGACTGGAGTCGCATGCAGCCTCCGG
Source organism: Scenedesmus sp. NREL 46B-D3 (assembly GCA_014080715.1). Taxonomy (NCBI): domain Eukaryota; kingdom Viridiplantae; phylum Chlorophyta; class Chlorophyceae; order Sphaeropleales; family Scenedesmaceae; genus Scenedesmus; species Scenedesmus sp. NREL 46B-D3. The sequence continues at coordinate 160,766 of JACERP010000149.1, read as the reverse complement.
CCAAAACTCTGGACCCTTGCATGATTGCGTCCTGTGCACAAGTTTTGGAGAAACAGCTGGTACTCAAGCACTCTGTGACTGGATCAACTGCACGTCACATGACGACAGCGGCCATGAGTAAGACGTGTGTGTGCCAGCCGCAACACGCTGCTGTGGTGGCTGTTGAAATACATTATGGAGCCATGAAATGCGTTCTTTTACATTACCCAAGCAGCGCATGCACATACACCAAAACAGCATGTGTAATCCTGGTGTTGTACGGAATGTATTGCCAGCTTGTACACAGCCCAATGTGGCACAGCAGCACAAGCACAGGATTGAACTACAACCAGAAAACAGCCAGGCCATCGGCAGTACCTGCTGTGGTGTGCTGTCAGAGCGAAGCAACTCAAATACCACATACACAAGCCACTTTGTTTACCAGCCAAACTTGGATGGCGTGCGTACAAGTTACAATTCCCTGCATACACTCACTATGGCAGAACTTCAAGCAGCATATGGCAAGCCAGCCAGATGCAGCATTGCACAAGAATTGGCTGTGCTCCAAACTGCACCAGCCAAAACGTCCTTCTGCAAGTGACCAGAGAGAAGCAAACACAGGGCTCTATAGAATCACCACTGCACGACTTGCAGGATGCACAAGTGCAAATCGGCCTGCATACACTGACGCGGTCAAATGCACACTGGCAGCACCCCTCGCCACATGAAAGCAAAGCATGCATAACCGCATTAAGCAACAGGTGAGACAGTGCAAAGGTCCAATCCCAACATGACAGCATAACACACTGCAGCTGCAACATGTCAGCTGTTGAGACGCTTCCATGCACCTGCCGCTCGTTAAAAGGTGCCAGCTGGCTGTTGGACAGGTGTACATTACATCAGCACCACCTGCTGTGTTGCCATGAAATTGGCACCTGACCAAACGATGAGTCTTCTGCGCAGCAATATTGGGAAGCAACATATATCACTGTTGTGCTGCCTGCTCTGCTGCCAGGTACGTGCGCATCTTCTCGACCTGCTCCAACAGCGAGCGCTTGCTGGCACCACCCTCTGTGTCACGGGCATCGGCAGAGGCACCAAAGTCCCACACCTGCAGGCAAGCAGCAGCAGCAGCAGCAGCAGCATAACAGTGCAAGGGTCGGTGACATGCAAGCAACAGTGTTCATGCAGAGAAGCAGTATCAGCACCTCCACGCAGCGTACGGGCATGCAAGATGCGGCAACATTGAACCAGCGTCAGCTGCAGCAGCAAAGTAGTGTGCTAGTACCACTACTCTGTGAATTGCACTTGCAGGAACATCTGCCACAGCGACCTGAGTGATTGCTGTAGGGCAAGATAGCCGTAAGCTCCTCTCATGGCAAACACTTCAGAGATTTACCGGCAAGGGAGACTATACGCTGGAGGTGTTTATGGACCTTAACACCATGCTGTTCCAGCTGGAAACATTCCAGAGGCTAAGCAAGGCCCAACAGTCCTGTCACGCTGCAGCCCCGCAGTGCAGGCAAGCGTATACCACACCATGGGCATTCGCACTGGTATGAATTCTCCCGGGGAAGTGACCCTAGCAGCTGTGTACGCGGCGCTTGAGCAGGTCAAACTTGAGACGTGCACCACTGACAAGCGGTTCATTGCTCATTCCTCGCATACATGGATAGTAGCAGCTCCTGGGCATGCAGTCTTGATCCCGCGCAATTCCGACGGGTCAACACCAAGCACGCCCCCCCCCTCCCGGCCCGACAGCGCGCACCTTCACCACGTCATCGGCGAACAGCGGGTGGATGCTCTGCAAGTCGGCCACGCTCAGGCTGCTCAGCGGCACGCCCTTGTCCTCCGCCATCTTGACGGCGGCGCCGCTGACGTGGTGCGTCTCCCTGAAGGGCACGCCCTTGCGCACCAGATACTCTGCCAGGTCGGTCGCCAGCATGTCGGCAGACAGGCCCTGCGGCGAGACAAGTTGGCGGCAGACACGACAAGGTGTTGATGCGAGCTTTGCCGTGGCGGCAATCCCCCCGCGCCCCGGCCGTTCAGACCAGGGGCTCTGCCAGGTCAGCGGTCAGCATGCTGGCAGACCAACGGCTAGTGAGGCACACCGCTGCAGCTCTATGAAGGCAATGGCTCTTACACCAGTCAGCCTGCAGGGCGACTAGCAACCCATGCCATTGCCACACTGCTGGGGGCTGCGCTTGCTGCTGTCAACCACCCAGCAGCACTGCAGAGCCCCTTTGGCCCAACCTCTGGTGCAATAACCACCACGCCCATACCTTCATCATTCTGTCGGGGTTGATCTTGATCGTGCTCAGCACGCCCGTGGCGATGCGGATGCAGTCGTGCAGCGCGTCCACGCTGTCAAACATCAGCTCCCAGCACTCCTGGAAGTCCTTGTTGTAGGTGGTGGGCGTGCCCTTAAGCACCGCCATCACACCCGCCAGGTTGCCCTGCAGCTTGCCTGCCTTGCCCCTGCAGGAACAGCAGCCAGCCAACTTTCAGCAGCCGTGGCGAGGACAGCGTACATCAAGACCAGGTGCGCTTGTCAGGTGGGCTCCACTGAGCAGAGCAGCTACATCCTCTGCAGCCGCGAGTTGGTACATATGCCTGGCGGCCCACCTGATCAGCTCCAGTGCATCTGGGTTCTTCTTCTGCGGCATGAGGCTGCTGCCTGTCGCGTAGGCGTCGCTGCACTGCACAAAGCCGAAGAGGCCGCTGCTGTAGATGATGAGGTCCTCCGCCCAGCGGGAGAGGTGCACCAGGTGAAGCGCGGAGAAGAACAGGCTCTCAGCAACAAAGTCGCCTGCAGGTCATGCACAGCACAGCAGGCTGTGACGCGCTGGCATGGTGCCAAAAGCATGGCATGACGGTCAACCGCAGGAGGTCCTGGACGACTTCCACAGTAATTAATCGCAAGCTGTACGCTTGAAAGACTTGCCACTCAATGCCACACTGTGCGTACTGCAGCTGCTCCATGCCCCAAACGTTGCAATTGCTGCTGCTGCTGCTGCTGCTGCAACATGATTGAAGCAAGCTAGCAGTCCTCGCCTCGGTGTAGGCAACGGCAGCCACACTGCTGGGGTAAGGTCAAGCGACCACACACACCTGTGCTGCAGCAGCCTGCCAGTCAACACTTCGAGCATGCTCATACAAAGTGCCAAACCGCCACACAGACACTCACGGTCAATGACTGCGTCCATGCTGTTGGGGCACGGTCAAGCAACCACACACCTGTGCTGCAGCACCCTGTCAGTCAACACATCGGTCATGCTTGCACAAAGTGCCAGACCACCACAAAGACGCTCACGGTTGCTGACTGCGTCCATGCTGTTGGGGCATGGTCAAGCATCCACACACCTGTGCTGCAGCAGCCTGCCAGTCGACACACCAGTCATGTGCGCACAAAAAAAACCGACCGCCGCCAAGGAACTCACGGTCGCTGACTGCGTCCATGCTGTTGGGGCACGGTCAAGCAACCACACACCTGTGCTGCAGCAGCCTGCCAGTCAACACACCAGTCATGTGCGCACGAAACCACCAGACCGCCACAAAGACACTCACGGTCGCTGACTGCGTCCATGCTGTTGGGGCACACGCCGCCGACCATGCCCAGCTCCCGCGCGATGAACTGCCGGTCGACCATGAAGGGGTTGCCTGCGAGCGCGCCGCTGCCCAGCGGCAGCGTCGCGACGCGGGGCAGCAGGTCCCTGAGGCGCATGTCGTCGCGCTGCCAGGCTGCCGCGTGGCTCATCAGCCAGTGGCCCCAGCGCACGGTCTGCGCCTGCTGCAGGTGCGTGAACCCTGCAAGCAGGCAGGCAGCGGGACGAGTCGACGGGTGGCGCCGGAGAGTAATCGACAACAGGTGGCAGCAGCACAGCCAGGGGACCAGTGCGTGCTTGCTGAAGGTTGTAGTTACTTGGAAAGGAGCAAGGCAGTGGACATGTGCGAGTGTTGGGAATGCACCAGAATGCAACATGTGCTCTTGCTGCTGCTGCCGCTGCTGCTGCTGCTGCACAGATGCTCTGATGAGCGTGCCGAGCAGCCGCACGGCATCGTGCCTCCAGCGCCGCACCTGGCATGAGCACGTCCGCCTCCGCCTCGGCCCTGTTTGTCGCCACGGCGATGAGCTCCTGCAGGCTGCCGCGCACCTCCGTGAGGGCGGCAAACAGCCACAGCCGGGTGTCCGTGGCAACCTGCAGCAGCAGCAGCAGCAGCAGGATGAGGTGAGCCAGACGACGAGGCGAGCGCAGAGCAGCAGCTGGCACGCTGGTTCGGACAGCCAGAGGTGGCAGGCTTCTGGACCAGATGTGCTGATGCAGCCGGGGTGTACGTGGCAGGCACCCTGCTGCCCTCTGCCTGCAGCCAGCGACTCCTGCGGTACATCACGCCGTCAGCTACGGAGCAGGCAGCTCCACGGTCATGCGGCTGGCGCCCCGCACCTGGTCGTTCCTGCTGCGGCCTGTGTGCAGCTTGCCGCCGACTGCCCCTACCAGCTCCGTCAGCCTGCGCTCGTTGGCTGTGTGGATGTCCTCGTCGCCGGCCTTGATCGAGAACGTGCCCGCAGCCCACTCAGACGCAACCTGCGTGTGCAAGCACAGCACCATCAGCAGCTAGCCAGTAGTACAACGTACCAAACAGGAACAGTGCTGAGCTGGTATATATACAGCTATTGCCTTGCCACGCATATGTACGCATCGATGGCCTGCATACAATTGATGGGCCATACATTGTTCGACACCTTGTCATGTAATGTAGGCTCAGTGCCGCTGGCTGCTGATCGGCTCCAGTCCCATTGCTGACCGCGCTTTGGCAGTTTGGCCTGCTGCTTGCTGCATGCCCACCTTGTCCAGCCCGCCCACAATCGTCTCCGACTCCTCCTGTGTCAGGATGCCCGCCTTGGCAAGAGCTTTGGCGTACGCTTGGCTGCCCTGCAGGCAGCAGCGGCAGGCGACACACAGGCACCTCACCGCACACCCCACTGCATGCATGAACCGAAGAGCCTGATGGATGCAGAGGTGGTGCGCATGCTGCTGCCATGCACTGCATCAGCTGCTGCTGCTGCTGCTGCTGCTGTCACCCAGCTGCTGGGCGGGCAGGCATCCCGCACCCTGATGTCCTCTGCCCACATGCGCTTGTCCAGCGGCAGCGACGCGTTGAACTTCTCCATCAGCGGGTCCACCTTGCCTGTGAAGCGGCCCCCCCACAGCTTGGGGGTGGCCTCCTCGGCAGGGGCGCTGGTGGCAGCAGCAGCAGCCTGCACCAGCAGCAACAGTGTGTCAGCCTACATGACCACATGGAATGCAGCACAGCTGCATCATATAGACTGTAATCCTTAGCATGGAGTTGATATTTTGGTACTATTCCTTATTTATCTGTCATCCAGGTACCACACCGGCTGTCTAGGCGCTGTGCCTGCACACGATGTGTCATGCCTCAACTGCTTGCTCAGAGGCTTGACACCAATGTAGTGTGTAATTGCAACAGTGCAGCAATTCATGTTGTTTGCAAACCTCTGGCGGCGCGCAGCAGCCCTGCGGAACACCAGGCTGCACAGAGCTGCCTCCGGCAACTGCAGCTGCTGGCTAGGGTTTGTGTGCTGCAGATTTTGCTTTGCCCTAGGTGTTGCAGCAGCCGCACCCTCAGGTTTTGCAACTTGTTCACTGCTTTTCTGGCATTTACACTCCCGGACGGACGGCTTCAAGCCTTAGATCATGATGCACTACCACAGCAACCCTACTGCCCCCCTCCCAGATGGGTGCAGTGTTCCAGCCTTGGGCCCGACCAAGGCAGGTCACTCACCATTGGTGATAGCCGAACGCGCCTGCTGCTGTTGATGGAAGCTACCGGGCACTGCAGGAGCAGTGATAAGACTGGAGTGAGAATGTGCGTCCAGCGGTGTGCCTTGGCAGCAGCAGTTATTGTGACAGCAGCACTGCACCACGCACGTTTGCCTGACGAGAATACGTGGCTTGTGCAACTGTGCTGTTTGCAGCACTGCGCTGCAGAGCGAAGCCGGTAGCCATTTGACAAACAGGAGCAGAACAAGAAGCACAGCACAGAACAGTCGCTGCTGCGGCAGCCACAATGAACAGCACGTCACGGTAAAACACGTAGCTGCAACGTACCAAAAGCAAGGCCTGCAGAGCTATGCACAGCCAATGTAAGCCAGCACGTGGGCCTGTAAGCCCCAAAACTCGATTGAGAGGCAGCACAGCATGATCGACGGCGTAAAGGTTGGTTTATACATACTATAAACGTATTCAAGCCTTTGCCGGCAGGTGATTTGTGTTGTCGCTGTCGGAAGAACGTTGAGCTGTCAGCTGTGCACCAGCAAGTCGTCGATTAATGCGGATTGTTACATCACGTTTCGCAGCTGCGTTCCTTGAAACTTCCCTGGCTGCTCATTGCTGCTTATGGAATGTATCTGCCTGGTGGCCCATGCCAAGGCCTGACAAGCACACATTGGCACCAAAGCAGGCACATCACGTATCACCGGCATGCAGTCTTCGTTACTAGGTCCTGTAATGAGCAGCAGCAGCAGCAGCCATCCCAGCTAGAATTACCCGTGCTGCCATCACCACCACAACAGCAGCAGCAGGCAATCGGAGACCCACGATTGAAATGGGCACGCCCAGAATGGGTGAAGCCTCTGGCACGGCCCACAATCTCAATGCCCTCCACGTCACCACCACCAGCAGCAGGAGGGCTAGTGTCTGGCAGCAACATACGGAGCTCAGCAGCAGCACTGCAGCGCCGGCAGCGCCTACTGAACAAGGTGACGTATGGCTCATTCATCAGCAGCGGTCACAGCTCGCAAGATGCAGCAGCCAGTAGCAGCAGCAGTGAACAGCAGCTTCAGCAGCAGCAGCTGGAGTTGTTTCAAGCTATGGGCATCGACTTTGGCGCCCGTCGTGTAGGCATCGCAGTAAGACGCAGCAGCCACAATGTCCCGCTGCTGACACTGCACAGGCAGCAGGACATCGGCAGCAGCGACGGCCACAACAGCAGTGGTCAAGCTCAGCAGCAGCAACCTAAGCAGCGGCAAAGGGCCCCTGGCAGTCGAAGCGACAGCAGAGCTGCAGCCCACAGCCAGAATGTACTGCCACTGTGGCGAACAGCAGCAGTTGTACTGCACTTGGCACTGCAGGAAGGATGCGATGGCTTCGTCATAGGACTGCCAGTATACACAGAACTTACAGAGCCTGCAGCAGCTGCTGCTGCTGCTGCTGCTGCTGCAGTGAAGAGGCGCCGCGTCAGCCCAGCAGATGCAGAAGCAGGGTCAGCAGCAGCAGCAGCAGCTGGCAATGCACGCTGGATCAATGCTGTCATCCGAGGCTTTGCACAAACCCTAGCTGACCTGGCAGCGCCACTGGAGCTGCCCGTGCTGTTGGTGAATGAGCAGCAAAGTTCGCAGCAAGCCCGCGCAGTGATGGCTGGTGCTGCTGCGTATGACATCAGGTCACAAGCCGAGCTGGACGCAGAGCAAGAAGCAGCAATTGCGGGGCAGCAGCGGCAGCCGTGGCAGCAGATGACGAAGCAGCAGCGGCATGAGCTGCAGAAGCAGCAGCATGCGGTTGGGCGCGATGCATTTGCAGCAGCGCTGATCCTCTCCAGGTACTACAACGGACTTGTAGAGCCAGTAGAACAGCTGCAGGGTAGTTTCAGCAGCAGCGCAGATGATGGCAGCAGCAGCAGCAGCAGCAGCCAGCAGCACAGCTGGGCGTCGAAACAGGTGCAGCAGCGGGCTGCAGCTGACCTGCAGTGGATGCTGCACAGCCCAAAGGTGCAGCGGCGGCGCAGGGAGCAACGGGAGCAACGGGAGCAATTGCAGGCAGCAGCAGCGGCAGCAGCAGCAGCAGCAGCTCCAGAAGCAGCAGCTCAACAGCACTAGCTGACACTCATATGAGGGACAGCTGGCCGACTCTTGTAGCAGCGGCTACTGTCAGTATGACTTCCGGTAACAAAAACAGCTGTCACTGCAAGGTGGTCCATCAGCAGGCGACTAAGGTGGCACACTGGGGTTGATGTTAGTTGGTGCAGGTATGCATGATGGTCAATTCGTTGGGCATTTGCTGATGAAAAGATATGATTTGGTGTGTCACGGCACAAGTTGCCAGCATGTATCAAATTGTCACCTGATGTGCGCTTTCTCAACACCTGCACTGCCGCTTTACCGGCCCTCGTCCAAGTTGCATTTCATTACTACGCACGCCGTCCCATTGCTTGGGCGTCCTAGTGACCCAGACTGTATGCTGCGACTGATGAACCATAAAGACCAAACAGCTGTGGCTGAACTGGTACATTTGGTGGACGTAAGACATCAGGAATCAGTTTGCGATCTGATGTGGGATGGTTTTCATAATGATTTTTGGTAGGGATAGCGTTGTCCTTTTTCTTTTTTGGCTTGCCTTTGTTTTGCTCTTTGCCCAATACTGGGCATTGATGAGCCTGTCATTGGCTCCCTAAACGGGCGAAGTTACCCATGTAATATCCAAAATGTGAAAATGTGAAAATGTGCTTTGTACAGTGCTACCCGCAGCAACGTGAAGTTTTTTGCAACCCTTTACACGAAGTTTGCCGCTTGACATTTGCAGCCAATCTGACTGCACCACCAGCACGAAGAGGCTTGCTGTGGGTGGCAGCACATACATCCTGCCTCACACAACTGACTCACGCACGCGCCTCGGAGACAGAATGCTGAGAGCCTGTTGAGTTTCGGATTGGCTGGTGTCCAGACTATGTGCACAACACTGCTGGCCTCAACAAAGTACACCTGTCGTCACTGATGCGTTTTCGTCTGGGTGCACATGACTTGCGTGTGGCTACTGGTCGGTGGGAGAGGGCTGGCAACTCCTTGCTACCTAGACATCAGCGGCTGTGCACCCGATGCGCTGCTGGCCAGGTTGAGGATGAGTTCCACGTGGTGTTCTGAGTGTGATGCTTACGAGCTAGTCCGGGAGCGTTTTTGGTGTCTGTTTGATGAGTTCGGTGGTTGGCAGAACCCAGATGCTTTGGCAAACCCGCGCGGGCGATGTCTGGCAGATCTGCCAAAGTCTAGACTTTATGCGGCAAAGACAAAGTAGGGTTGCTGCTTTCATCCACAGTTGCTTACTGGTACGTAGCGATCCAGAGTTGGCACGTTTGTTGCTTCCCAGTGATGGCATTACTAGTAGTGCTTCTGAGGTTACTGATTCTCTGAGTTCTGAGCTCTCTGAGCTTGTTGAGGTTGCGGTTTCTTTCGGTTGATGGCCTTCTTCTTAGTTTTGTGGACCCCATGAGCCTTGTTTGGCTCCTTTGCGGGTGGGCCAGTGGCCCTACTTTGGTAATTCGGAAATTCGGTAATTCGGATTGGTTGGCTTAATGATAAACTTTGATGGTTTCTTCTCTCAGATGTTGTGGGACCCCATGCATGACCCCATGCATGACCCTGAAATATATCAGGCTCATATATTTGAGCCTTGTTTGGCTTCCTTGATAGGTGGGCCTGTGGCCCTACTTTTGGTATTCCTGTTGCTGTTGGTAACAAGCTCATGACCAATGCCATCAGTTACAGTGCAACAAGCAGCGGGCACTGTAACCTAACAGGCAAACAAAGCAGAAAAAAACATAGCCAGCAGCCCCGTGATGCGAAATTGCAGCGTTGGCATGGCGTTGTGCAAGGCTGGCTTCACCCACTATCAATTGCTGTGGCTGGTTGTACGCTTGCGCTGCTGTGAGCATCAAGAGCCAATGGAGCCAGCTCGTGTGACATAATTAGACAGAGTTTTTTGGCTGATGTTGACAGCTGGCCATCATACTCGTCCATGTGAAGATGCAGCAGCACTCTAGCATGAAAAGGTCTTCCATGTGCATCTCGTCCATGTGCAGTCTGCAACTATGTTAGAAGACACAGCACTGCATGCATGCAACAATGTGCCGCTTTCATGCGGGGGGGTGGGTGGGCTGCCAGTGTACTGCATGCTAGTGCCGTGTCCTCTCATAATGTGTCACAATGCTACAGCCCTTTGTCAACCGATGACAGAGTCTGCCATCCAACTGTGCACTTGCTGAAGATATATAGGCATGAAGGTGCATGAGGGGCTTACATCACATTAGTGTTCAGGGCACTTGCCAAGCTGTAAGCCAGAATTGCACGTGGCATCAGCGTCTTCACCAGCTTCACCAAAGTGGCTGCGGGAGTGGTGCTGCTCACAGAGCGACAAGGTTCAACCTGAAGTAAGGTAAGTTACCAAGAACGTGAGCTCCAAGTGAGTCACGTTGCTTACATAGCGCACAACAAGCACCCAGCAACAATTGCGTGACCAGCACAAGTCTTCCTTGTTGTCTGCGGCTGTCAGAGCGGCCCACAGCAAGATCGTGACTACCCAATTCAAGCTGAACAACTGATGTCGGACATTTGACCAGGTGGAAATGCTGCAGGTGCAACAGCCCGGGGTGCACCGAGTAGGCCAGCAAGAAATCAGGCGTTCAGCTTACCATGTCCAACGTTTGTTGGCAAGGCAGCCACGTGCAGATGGTTTCATGAGCTTGTGACTGCTACAGCATACCATTCAGCGCATTTGCATTGATCGATGAATGTGATGCGCACCTGATCCAAGCCCCCGCTGGCAGACCAGGCCGCCACAAAGACAGTCATTCCAAAGCTGCAAAAGGCACACATTATAGGCTCCTGGGCTCAGGTAACTGCAAAACGGCAGACCTTCAGGTTGAAAACAACGCTGGACCAAGAGCGGCCTGTTCCTTTTTGGTGTGGTTACCAGGGGAGCGTACTCCTACTGGCTGGCTACACACAGCAGCCAGGCGAACCCAACTGCCGGGAGCCTGAGGCACTGCCTCACCAGCAAGACCGCTACACGCCCTATACCAGGAGGTGCCCAGCACCCGGACCAAGAACAGCAAGGGAGTTGAACCCCCACACCTCCTTGGTGTGCTACAGCTCACCTCGCACACACCCGACTGACTCAGTCGGCCGCCCCAATAAAGGGGTCTATAATAACAATGGCCTGTTCAAGCTCTCCTGGTGCTCCGAGTGTGCTGCCAAGCAGGCAAGCTGGCCGTCATCTAAGCATCACCTTCATGCGCACCTGTACTGCCAACCCGCTGTGTCATAACAGTCTACCAACCCACACACCACAGCCTTGCTGTCCAACATGAACCAACATCAGCGGCCAGACGGACCAGGCTGCCACACAGACATTAGTAGAATCATGAAGGGGGGAGTTTCCTGCTCAGTAGAGTCTTTGGCATGACATGCAATGCTAACATGGATCGCATTGAAAACCATCCAGTGAATCTGAAGCTGCCGCAGCGTCATCAAAGTTCACCAACCCACACACCACGTGGTGCACAGACTCCTTGCATAAACTTTCCCGACAACAGCTTTGCACACAGCAAAAATCATGGCCGCTTTGCTGCAGCTGCCTACAGCCAACAACGCCTCTTTCAGGTGTGTTCCATACAATGGGTGCTTGAGCCCAACAGCTGCAGCGCATACCTCCAATGGCGACCCCCACACCTCGAGGGTTCTGTTGCGGCTGCCAGCTGCTGCTCCCACAGCTGACAGTGACACCAGATGGGCTGTGCTGATGTCAATGCTTGAACTGATAGCAGTGCTGCTCAGCTCTATGATGTGGCTGCTTACCTTGCCCTCGTCTGCTGCCTGGGCAATGCTGCTGACAGCGCTGGCGGGCAACACCAAATCAACAGCCCGCACCTCCAGCGGCGCACCACAGCGCCAATTGTCATTGTCACTGGTTGCGACCAGAAACAGCGACAATCGCTGTATGCTGCTGCTGCTGCTGCTGCTGCAAATCGCAACTGGGTTATAAGTCAGCATGCAATCCACTGCCTGCATGGTGGCAGCCTTGTAGTAGAATGACAGCAGCTCCAAGCCACTGTCCATGATGTGCCGCAGAGTCAAGCTCTTGATCGGCAGCCAGTCAAGCAGAGATCCTGAAAGGTTGAGGAAGCATAGCAAGCTGGCCAGATTGTTGTACACGCCAGTGGTGATGCTGCCTGCAGTTGCCAGCTGCTGTTCAAGCCAAGTGAGTGTGAGAACTGCCCATCTCTGCTGCAGCAGATGCAGCAGCAGCAGCAGCAGCAGCAGGCATCGGTAATGGACGTTCCCGTGATTGTAGGGCAGAAACAGGTACTAGTTGTCATGCAACTTGTGCTGCGCTGAGCAAACAGCAAAGGCACACACCAGCACTAGGCGGCGCATGGCATAGGGTGAAAGCCAATAGGCTGCTGTCTTATGCACAATCACCTCTCCTACCGGGCACTCAAATGTGAAAAGGAGCAGCACTTTTACAATACAATACAATACAAAAAAGCAAATAAAATGTAAGACTTGTGCCCTGGCACGAAGTTGTGTCACCAAGCACATGCCAATCACATTGCGGTCCTGCCTGTCTCCTTACCTGTACAAAGAAGTGATCACTTCTGCGGCCTCTGCCAGCTTGAGCAGAGAGCAGGGCCAGCCTGGTACATCCTGTAGGTTGAAGCTTACAGCACTGGCTGCATCTACATCATTGGATTCTGCACATACGCAGCAATGCTGCTCAGCAGGCTGTCGGGGTAGGCCTGCAACTCAGTGGGTGTCAGAGTGCAGCTGGCACTACCAGGCGCCATGGTAGACGGGGGCTGCAACTTCAGCATTGAGCACTGGCACAGGTGATGCAGGCTTCACGGTAAGGCACGTGAAAGTGTTTGCAGTGTGTGCAGCTATAGGCTGCAGCCTGGACTTGTTGCACGTAAAACTGCTGACTGACGGGCATTGCGCAGCTATGTATACGCATGTATGCATGCTTGGCAGGTGCCGTCAGTGCGGCACAGACAGCCACGACCTGTACCTTGGACAGTCCAAGCCTTGGACTCCAAGGTAGCTGGTGCGCCTGGTGAACTGCTCCACACGACCCATGTCTTTTTACATGCTTCTTCTTCTTCTTCACATGACCCGAGCCAACAAGTCAGAACAGTGTGTTACCAGCTATAACCAGCCTCACACCAATGTCAGGTCGTGTGGCAGTGCAGATGTTGCAGGCCCAGCACAGACTAGCTGCATGTGCTGTTGCCTGTGACATGGCGTCACCAGACTTCATGGGAGGTGTAATGTACACAGGTAGTGGCATGATACAAACGTACAAGTACTTCGCACAGCACACTGTATTGCGTGTGTACGTGCAGCGGCTGCCGTCTCAAACAATTCTGTCACCGCACAGCACTTCCACGAACCATCCATCTGCTCAAGCGGTGGCACCACTTTCTGCAGCCAACCGCACAGCCGCTACCCGCCCAGACTGCGAACCATGAGCCAAGCATGCTAGTCCCAGTCACCCCAATCCTCGTCCTCTTTGTCGGCCCAGCCTTGGCAGGGCCAGCAGCGCCTGCTGCTGCTGCTGGCGCAACATGATCAGCATCTTCGCCCCAATCCTCGTCATCTTCATCATCGCCAGCTGCCGGTGCCGCAGCTGCTGCAGATGCCGCTGCCGCAACGCCGGCTGCCTTGACAGAAGTGGGGGACGCAGCAGTGGAAGCAGCAGCAGCAGCATTTGGCTTCTGAGGTGAAGGTGGTGCTCCTTGCTCTGCCTTGCTGCTGCTGCTGCTGTCGGCAGGTGCAGGTTCATCAGCTACAGCTGGCTTTGAGGGTGCTGCTGCTGCCGCTGCTTCCACTGCCACTGTTGGAAGCTGCTGCTGCTGCTGCTGCTGCTGCTGCTGCTGCTGCTGCTGCTGGCCAGCCACAAGCGTCCAATGTGTTGTGGCTGCTGCCCCGCTGTTGTGAGTAGCGCCGCTGCCATCGCTGGTGGTCTCAGTGGCTGGCGCAGCATCAGACGCGTCAGAGCCAATCTGGATTGGTGTGCTGGGGAGGCTGTCCTCCGATGTTAGCCTGCGCGCAACAGCAGCGGGTACAGAAGCAGCACCTGCAGACGCCGCAGCAGCAGGAGCTGCAGTAGTTTCACTGCTGCTGGCGGCTGGTTCCTCTGCATCTGCTGCTGCACCTGCAGCTTCACTAGTGCTCTCTGCTGCAGCCACTGGTGCTGGCTCCTCACGTGTCTGGTCGCTGGTTCCAGCGCTGCCAGCAGCATTCTGACCCGCACCAACCTCAGCTGCAGGTGGCTGCTGCTGCTGCTCCTGTGCTGGCTGCACCTGCTCTGCAGCCTCATGCTGCTGAACCTGCTGCTGCTCCTGCGGCTGCTCAATCTGCTGCTGCTGCTGCTGCTGCTGTGCCGTGGGGGCAGGTGGCGAGTGAGGGTCCTCATCGTCCCAGCCGCCAAGCTCCTCTGAGTCGTTCTGCTGCTGCTTGGCCCGCGCTGCCAGCTGCTGCCGCTGCTCCTCCTTCTGCTGCAGCTTGTGCAGCCTGCGCATTGCGAGTGACAGCAAAAAAAAGCAGGCCCAGGGAGCGGGTCAGCTGATGAGAGCAGGCGGGGGGCACGGCATCGAGTTAGGCCGAAACAAGTGCACTTTCCACAGAAGCAGCAATAAAATTGGCAGCCACCTCTGTTCCAGCTACTCGCCTTGCTGCAAGCGGATGATTGACAACAAGAACCTGCACTGCAGCGCCACAAACGTCGTACCTGTAAAAGTAGCGCGCCCAGAAGTCCTCCTTCTCCACCAGCAGCGGCACAATGCGCGACTGCAGCTCAGCCATGAATGCATTGCCTGCAGGCACAACAGCAGCGGCAGCAGCACAGCCTGCAGTAAACGGACTGCCGCAACAGCGAGGGCATCAGGGTCGCGTTCTCAACTAGCAACAGCCAAAGTAGCCATCTTGCTGCACATCTTGCACATGCGCTGGCGTATCCCTTTCATGCCGGAGACGCCATTTGAACCTCTGTCAATGGAGCGCAGCACCCCTATCCCGGATGTACTGCCCACCTGCCATGATCTTGTCGACCTCTGGCTGCAACTTTGGCATGCTGAAGCTGCTTGCTCTCCAGGCAGCATAGTCAGCAGCATCCTCCGGCTCATCACAGTAGGTGCTGCTGTCGCGCTGCATGGCAGCAACCTGCACGTGACGCAGTACACCCATGCAGCAGGCACACTCATGCGGCAGGGTCCGCAGCACCATCCGGCCCGTTGCACCAGGTGCTGCTGTTTTGGTGACTGGCAGGGCTCCCACACACAGACACTACAAGGTTGCATGGCAGGCATGACTTCTGAGCATGCAGCGGTGCCAGCCGCATCATGTTCTGGCCCACCAAGCCGATACAGCCGCCCTCCTTATCCTCCCAGCCCACCTCAGCTTCAAAGCGGCTGTAGCGTGCTCCTGCCCCGCGCCTGCTGGCGATGCGTGCTGCTGCACTGCTGCTGCCGCCGCTGGAGCCGCTGGACGTGGCTGCTGCCCCGCCTGCTGCAAAGCGTGGCACCTCCTTGGCGGCAGTCGCCATCTCGCCCTCCACCATCTCGGTCACCTGCAGAAGCACAGCATGCAGCAGTAAAGCACTGTGTTTATTTTTTACCAAGGGGGCATTGACACACAGCGGGAAAGATGTGCACTGCTTGCGTGTTTTATTGGTGGCGTGCTCCCCTTGTTCGTGGCGCCCCCTGGCTGCAGCTGCGGTTGAGCTGTGGCTTCCCACCACCTCCGTGGCGGGCAACATGCACGCCACATGCATCATGGCATATCACGCCATGCAACCAGGTCGTGCAACTGTCGAGTTCAAGCCCCGTTAAGCATGCAGAGTGCTGCTTGCAGGTAACAGTGCGGACACGCTGCTCAAACATGTCGCCAGGCACTGCAGGCTATGCGACAGGCAGCAGCAGCCATGACGCGTACTCAAGATTACCACGCACCGTGTCTATCACTTCCTTTGTGCCGCTGATGAGCTGCTTGCCAAACTCCACCAAGGAGACACCGACGGACGCCAGCGGGGCGCCAGCAGCAGCAGCAGCAGCAGCAGCACTGGTAGAGGCACCACCACCCCCGCTGTTGCCATCTGCTTGTGGCGTGGAGCTCCCCTGCGCAAGTGCAGAGTATGTTGGGATCAGGGGTAGGCAGTGCGGGTCGGCACCAATGCATGCGTGTGTGCGTCAGGGTGTATCGTGGCATCAGCGGTGCATGGTGAAATGCACTCGGCTGCTGCCCCTGCACAGCTGCTGCACTTGCGGTTTCCTGAGTGTGCTAGCTGCCCATCACAGACCAACGAGCGTCTCATGAACATGTGTGGGCATGATTTAAACTACTGCATGGCTTGGTCCGGACGGCACATGCATATGATGAACTGCACCGCAGCTGCTGCTGCTCCTGCTGCTTGTTTCCTGCCAGTGTGGTGATCCCCAGGTTAACCAGCTGCTGCTGCGGACACCATACCTCTGAGATGCGCGAGAGGCGTGTGCCTTGCTGCTGCTGCTGTTCAAGCGGGTGGGCAATATGCTGCGGCAGGTGCTGCACAACTTCAACCGCCTTGTGTGCCTCGGCCTCCACTTCTTGAGTGAAGGCAGCGAGCTCTGACTCCAGTCTGTGTGCTGCACGCTCTTAACAACTTCGTTTGCCGACTGTTTGACTGCCGACGTTACTGCTGTTGCAACGTTCCAGAAGCTGCCCAGCCCAAGGCCTATGCCGGCGGCTGCGTCAGTTTTGCCGGCACTGCAGTTTGCACACAGTGAGGCAAGTGGTTCAGTTGTTGGTTGAGCAGCAGAGCAAGGGCAGGACAGCAGTAGTGCAGCAAAAAAAGCGCGAAAAGGGTATACCAATTTCAAACAAGTGAGTGTACTGCGGCAAAGCTGCAGCAGAGAGTCGCCGCAGGACATGTGCAGGCAGTTGGCAGGCAACAGAGCAGCAGTACTTCAGGTGGTACTCAAGCATGTACTCACGCCTCATCAGGCCCGTCTTCTTCGCCAGCCTTGAGGTCCTGCAAGCCAAAGCAACAACAACTGGGGCCGAGTAAGCAAGGTGCTGCACGACTGAAAGGGGCAGGGTGAGGAAGGGGAGGCCAACACACCCTGTCTCCCGCACCTTGTCCTTTGTGTCTGCAGTCGGCGCAGCTATCTCGTTCAGAAACGAAAACATTCTTCAACCGTGATGAGCGCTCTAGGCGTCAAAGCACTGCAATCAGCCACTACCCGTCCAACGCAAGCGGCAAATTCAGCTCCTCCAGGCTACATGAACGCTCGTCCCACTCAGAGGAGAACTGCTCATCCTGCATGGTTTATGACGCTGTCCGAGCTGAGTGCCTGAGCTTAGACCCTGCTTAACAGCAGCAGCAGTGACACTGTGCTGCTGTGCTGGCGTACAGCTCAGCTACGCAGCCCTGTGGCGCTGTACCGTTTGATTTATGAACCCGTGCGGACGTTTAATTAGACCACTGTCGCACAATAGACCTTGTTTGAAACGTGTTGGCACCATGTGCACCGCTGCACCTTGCACAGATGACCTGTGGCAGCGCAGCTGCTTGCATGCATCCTTGGCATCGTGATTACTGGGCTACTAAAACTAATCAGCTGTCGAGATGCCACGCAGAACGCGTGCGACTGCTTAGGCACTGGCAGCAGCAGCGACGGTTGCGGGGCCACGGCCAGCAGCAGCAGCAGCAGTGGCCAGAAACAAGGTGCCAACGACCACGCCAGCAGCTGCATTGATGCAGCAAAACAGATGCAACACAGCATGCAGATGCAACACAGCATGCAAAGTGGCCTGTCGGCAGACCAAAGTGTGTCAAAGCAGCAAAGCCTGCACCTGCCACTGCTGGACCGCAACACGCTGCCGGCAGCAGCACCAGCAGCAGCAGCAGCAGCATTAATTCAGCAAGCGGCAGCACAGCTAGCAGAAGCACCAGCACAGCTGGCGTTACTGCCCCCTGCACGCGGCAGATGCCGCAGCGCCCACCAAAGCAACCACCACCGTCACCACCATCAGCAGCAGCTGTGATGCGGGAACAACACACGGCGGCGGCATCATGATGATCACCTCCAGCAGGTGCACGGAGGGTTGAACAGCTGCAATGCACCGCCACAACAGCATCTGGTCCTACATGCTGCACGCATGCTGTGAAAGGTGGCCTGCACAGTCAGCCCTTGAAGCAGCAGCAAACTGCTGAAAGTGCCTGGGCCGGCGCAGCCAGGAAGATGCAGCTGCAACAGTTAGCAACAGCAAAGCACACAATGGACCCGTGACAGGAATAGCAGCTGCGCTGAACACAGCAAGGGCTGCAGCTGCAGCTGCAGCAGCAGCAGCCAACAGCAGGCTGGCCAAGATGCCGCCAACAGCATCAGCAACGTGCAGCAACACAGCACTGCAGCAGCAGCAGGAGCAGCAAGCATGGATATGTTGTTGGAAGCTGCGGCACAGGCAGCAGCACCAGTTGCCACAACGTTGTGGCAAGCAGAAACAATGCCGTCCCAGCTACAAGGGGCCGGCGCTTGTGTGTGCAACACGCTGCAGCACGTCACGCGGGCGTGCTCAGTGAGCCTCCGGCGGCGAGGCGAGCCGGTGGCGCCATCGCATGCCGCTGGCGAAGCTGCCGGTGCCCCGTGCGTGCCCCCTTGGCCCTGCAAGACTTGCGAGGCTATTCCTGCACATGCAGCATGAGATGAGGTGAGGAAGTTCTTGGATTGTGCTGCGGCTGGCATGCCCATGCCACGCACGGTGGCACGTATTGAGCGTCGTCAGGTGGTCAACGTATGTTCCCATAAACAGGACCTGTGCTCACATGTCATGTGTTACCTGATGAATGTGGAGATGCAGGGGCGCTGCAACACATGATGTGTGTGCCATGAGTCACAGAAGTGCACTGCGCATGCGCATGTGCGCGCAGGCCGTCGCCTTTCACATGCCGGTCCGGCGCTGCCATTGGATTGTGGTTTGTCACAAGCACCTGCAAGCGGCTGGTGGTCACCACACATTCCTGTATCTGTTTGTTGGGTGCTGAAGCCAGATTTTGGTGCGCCACTCGTGCTCGGTGGAGCAGAGGTTGTTTTGAGCCATGTGCGGGTTGCTAATCGGATGATCCGGGACCAGCAGGTGTCACTGGTTGTCAGACAACAGCATGTCAGCAGTTGCTGTTCTGACATTGTCAGTTGCGGAAGTGACGTGTTAGTGCTGCAAGGCGTGTGCATTCCAGGTGAACGAAGATGTGCGTTTGCGACCTGAGCTAGGTTCACCGGGCATGCCAGGCACTGCAGTGCCGATGTCTCCAAGTTTGGTGAAGCGGCTGTGATCTGTCTCTTGAGCCCATCAAACGGCGTGCCAATAATTGAGTAGTATTTCGTCACAATATTTGTCTTCTGCCACTTGCGTGGTACGCATCCTGTGACGTCTGCGAGCTGCACCTTTGCGCGGGGTGCGAGAAACCATGGTCAAGATAGAGAACCAGCACGTGGTGATCACCGGAGGTGAAAATTTGATAAATTTTGACGCTGTTTGTACCGGGATCACCGTCGATGTTCGTCACTTCTCAACCAATTCCTGCCAAGTGACTGCAAGCACGTGCACGTGCATGCACCTGGTGCCTCCCGGCATGCTGTCGCGCTGACTCGAACAGCAACTTATAATATGCGACTTATAAGGTACTAATACTACAAGCGCTAGCGCCAGCGGTTGGAATGCAGTATTACAGAAGTGCTGCTGCTGTACCCAAAGCTGTTGCTGCTGCTGCTGCTGCTGCTGCTGTTGCTGCTTCTACCATTCTGCAGGCACACGTGGAATCGGGATTGAGGTAAGAACAGCAGTTATCACCTGCACAGTTATAGTTATGCGACCCTGGTGGCATGTGGTTATCCTTCCTGCAGGTCTATAGCAGGCGCACTGCACATGCCTTCTGTCACCAACCAGCACAGGCCCCATACTGCTTCTGTGCATGTCTGCCTTGCTTTCTGCGGCGAAGTTTGTCGCGCAGCTGCTGCAGCAGGGCAACACGGTGCTAGCCACAGGGCGGGATCCCTCCTCATCGGCTGGCCTGCAAAAGCTAGCAGAGCAGTATGGCGACAAGCTCATCACAACTAGCATGGAGGCATCAGACCCAGACAGTGTGGTGCAGTGGGCTGCAACTTTGAAGGAAAGCGGCCGCATACCACATGTAGACGTGAGCTGCTATGCCCTCAAGTGCTGGCCTTGCTGTGTTAAGTTTGGCAGGTGTTCTGCTGTGCATTGTTGAGTGCCATGTGGTAGCAGTCTAGCAGCACCATTGATCCTCTCGAGTGCCCAGCATGTGATGTCCCTTGCCATGGCATGGCATCTGCAGAGACTCCTGCTGCCGGCAGCACACAGCAGCACGCAGATGGTGGCAAGAAGCAACCCGGAGCATGCAGCGGTACCTGCTGTGCATGTTTGGACTGCTGCAGGTGCTGATCAGCAATGCAGCTGTGCTGCTGGACGGCTTTGATGAGCGCCTGGCGGACTTTGACCCTGCGCGCTTCCTCAAGACCATCAGCATCAACACGCTGGGACCGGTCATGGTGCTCAAAGAGCTGCTGAAGCATGTGAGCACAACTCGATCAACACATGCGCTCACAGCCATACACGTGACGTACAACCAGTTGCTGGAGCAGATAAAGTGACGCCAACATGAATCACAAGCATAAAAAAACACATGGATGGCAGCTGGGACTACAGGAGCTGATACAGCGGCAGCAGCATGGGGTGCCCAGCAAGCCTGGTCTAAAGAGCTTGCAACAAGCAACGTGCTGTCTTGGCTGTACCGCATGTTGATGCTGCTGTTGTTGGTCGGCTGCTGCAGGGCCTTCTCGGAGGGGACCAGCACAGCTTGGTCGTCCATGTTAGCTCACTGGCAGGTGAGTCGCGCTGATGCTGCTGCAGGCCTGGAAATGCTGACGCAATTGGTTTCACCCCGCTGACTGCTGCTCATCCTCGTCTGTGCTGCTTTTACTGCCCAAAAGTGCCCAGCAACTGGTGTGAACTGCAGCGAGTGTCAGCGCAACAGAGCAGCTGTCGGCCAGCTGCTGGGCTACGTCACTCGCGTGCAGCAGTGTGAGGCAGGTTTCATGACATTGTTGCAACAGCAGCAATCAGCGCCAGCACCAGCCAGCAGCCAAGCCCCAGGCGGCCTGTGCGTGAACAGTAAGCTGGCGATAAGTTTGGCCCTACACCTCAACACACACGCAGCTGCACAGCAAACAGCAAAGTGATCACTGGCGGCAGGAGCATTTGAGCGGGCCCTTGGGCATGCTGCAGACTGCACCTGGGTGGTGCACAGCAGCTGAGTGGCACACACTGCGCTGCGCCAACCTGCTGCTGCAGGGTCCATCGGTGACGAGGTGTTGCAGGGCGTCTACATCTACACATACAGGTGATCAGTGACGAGCGTACTGCGTACATTGGCAGCCGCACTGCAGCTCTGTCAGGGCTCAGCGGCAACCGGTGATACGGCATCAAATGCGTGTTATACAAGCAGAGTGCTGTCGTCAGTGAATATCCTAGCCAAAGCTGCGCCAAATAATGCCACCTTTATCAACTGCTTAGCGGCGCCGAGTTTTCGGCAGTCCAGCTGGTATGCTTTGAAGCTGCGGGTACTGGTGCCTGTTGGCGTTTGTGCTGCAGGGCCTCCAAAGCCGCACTCAACATGATGGCGGTCACCTCATCTAGGGAGCTGGCAGACAAGAACGTCACCTCTGTTGTGCTGCACCCAGGTACGACACGCGCAATGCGCTCACAAACAGTGCTTGCTACAGCATTACTTGATGCGGCCCACGAGCTGGCTCGCACAGCATGCTGCTGGCTGCAGCCAGACCTTCGACCTTTTTTTGAAGGTAGCTCAGCTGAGTAGCTCACAGCACTGGCACCACCATGAATACAAGCATTGCCCAACACTGTGTACCGGAGCAGCACATAATATCGTGCAGTGCTGCGCTGTGCCAGCTCCATGCCGTGCAGCCATTGACACAGGCATGGTGCTGCTGCTGCTGCTGCTGCTGCTGCTGCTGCCGCTGCGGCCGCCAGGTGCCGTGAGGACCGACATGAACCCCCGCTGGGACCTCGGCATCCCTGCCTCTGAGAGCGTGACAGCACAGCTGAAGATCCTGGAGGGTGCTGAGCCAGTGCAGTCCCTCAACGGCAAGTTCTACTCATACACTGGCGACGAGTTGCCATGGTGATCAGCAGAAGTTGGCGCCCTCTGGCTGTACAGCTGCTTGCACTGGAACCTCATGATGCATCATATGGTGCGCCTGGCAGGGTCTTTCTGCACCATTGTACGGCTACTAAAGAGCCTGGATCGTTTCATGTGATGTTCTGATGTGCAGCCTGCTGAGCGTGCTTGGGGGTTAGGTGCATGTAGGCTGGCACCTGATTTTGCGGTCGCCTCTGGGTGTGGTTGCAGGACCCAGTGAGCCTCACCTGGGGTGGACCAACTGCATGATGTAATCTCTTTGCATAATGGGCACGCATGTGCATGAACCCCATGAATGACTCTAACCTTGGCCACCTCTGTAAGTGCTACTTCTTTACATTTGTTGCAGCAGTGCCTGCACATTGTTTGATTCTACACAGCCACAGACTTCCAACGAGCAGGTTGAGGTGTTGCTTGCTTGTTGAGCGCTGCAGCAGCATGGTGTGGGCCAGCATGACTGATTCCATGACCAGCAATTGCAAAGGCAAAGTGCTTCGTCCTGCCAGTTATGTGGGGAAGCGCATGCTAAATGTGTGCTTGCCGGTTCCTGGTAATGCTCTACCACATCTTTAGTGCGTGTTAAAGACGCTTCTGCTGGCTCAGCCAGGCTGTGGTGTGCACCCAAGATGCATGACACCCTGGGACCAGTGACAGGCCCTGAGGGGTTCACTGACTGAAAACCTGCTGAAGTCCAGCGCCAGAATTGACCGTAAGCATCTGTGTGGCTGTCTAGTGCTCTGTAGTCAACCAGCAAGGGCTAGGCTCTTCTCTTTAATCCCTCCGACAGTATGCGTGCCTCAGTGGCCTTTCTGCGCAGTGCGCCTGCTGGGTGCAGTAGCAGTGGCAACACATGCTTTCGCTGCAAACAAAGCGTTTGGACGCCCTCGGAGGCTGCAAACAAGGCGTTTGGACGCCCTCGGAGGACTATTGTGATCGCGGAAGCAGCTTCTTCTTCAGCAACAAAAGACTTTACAGGGCTGTCTTCGCTGAGGTTCGGCAAGCCAACATCAACAGAGATGCTTGATCTGATGGATGAATGGACTAGGTGAGCACATGACACTTCTACCCCACACGTCGTGTTCCACAGCAGGCCTGGCATCATTGACACGCCACCCAGGGACAAAAGTTCACGCATTCAGCTTCACAGCATCCCAGACTTATTGTTTGGTAGCTAGTTAGATGTGTAATGTGCCTGCTGGAAACCTGTACCTGCTGGGAACGTATGCAATTGCAGCCTGCAACATCAGAGAGGGTGCTGCCAGGGAGTTGCTGTACTTGCAGCATCAAGGGTGATGCCGTGTGTGCACATCAACCACTGTGACGTGGCTCTACCATCACCTCCATCGGTCTGGCTGCAGCTTGCGTGCAGCTACGTACGGCAAGGGATGTCGGCAAGCCAACCTAGTGTACTGGCCAAGTAATGGGCCTCCTGTTGTGCAGCAGAGCAGTGCCGTATCACAGGAAAGCGCAGTCACAGGCGACCGTTGCTTGTGCTGTTACTGTTTCTGCTGCTGCCGCTGCTGCTGCTCCAACAGCCGGGATTGCAACCATGACTTTGCTGGTGCATCACTGAGTGCGCCAGAGCTGCCAGCTGGCGTGCAGAATGGCGGGTTCATGATCACCAAGACCAGGAAGAAGGTTGGCAGCGGGCAGGAAGTGTACAATGCAGCAGTGAGCGCAGTAAAAAGCTGGGCGCACCTGCAGCTAGGTGCGCATATGAACAGCGGGCACATGCCTGTTTGCTGCTCTGGCGTAATGGCTGCACCAATGCGGGCATGTGTGTGGCAGCGCTCGCTGCTGGGGTAACCTGTGAAGCTGTCACACCTGCCACATATGCAACAGGTGTAGGGCTGCAGAATCTGTTCTTTGGTTTGCCCCTGTGCTTGGCTGTCTAGCATTGCATGGTGTGTACCCAGCTGCCTTCACATTATCCGCAGACAGTAGGCAAGACAGCATCGCACACGGAGCTTTGGAGGCTGGCCGCCATGTGCCTAAAAATTCAATTGCCCTCATAGTGTGATCAAGTCATGCTGCCTACAGTATCTAATGTTTCTGTGTTTGCCGTGGCATTTGCAGGCTGGAACTGCACCACAAACCCTGCCATGAAGGTTGGTGTCACCATCTGCAGCGCCACGCAGACGGTAGTGCCTTGGAGTGTGCTGCCTGCGCGGGTCACGTACATGAACGAGGGGTCGGAAAAGTTTGACGACGGATCAGGTGAGGAAGTCTGGCGCTGTGACCGCTGGCCCCAATCATTTGTTCCATGGTGTTGTTCACCACACCTGTTTGTGTTCACCCCGTGCGGTGCATGCCATCCACACTGGCGATTCCGATTTGTGATTCCACGTGTATACCGGCCTTATGGAGGAGGTTGAAATTGTGTGGTGATGCACCAGCACCACGAACAGGACAGCAACGCTGGGAAGGACATGCACGTTCACCAATGTTTGTACGCTCACACCTGGCACTGCAGGGCGCTCCCATGCGCGCTGAGCCCCTGGTGTGCTGTGTGCACTTCAGCTGTGCTTTGCATGGCCAGGTGCTAGGTTTACTGCCCTGCAAGCTTGCTGCGCACCAACCCGTTTCCTGCCAATCACTCACACGGCGCGCTTGTTTGGTGCCTCTCGCTGCAGGCAAGCGCTTTGCCCTGGGCATGTGCTCACTGAGCGGCCACCAGCTTGCAGGAGAGGAGCGCTTTGCTGTGGAGCTGCATGCAGACGGCTCAGTCTGGTGAGTGGGGCAGTGGTATCGTTACTAATCCTGGTAATGCTGGTGTTTGCTGCCTCGTTGAGCTTGAATCAGGGAAGGTCTGGCTTGCAGGAGAGGAGGCTGTTGCTGTAGAGCTGCATACCACCGGCTTAGTCTGGGGTGGCTGCTGCGGAGTAGCTGGTGCTTGTGGCAGCCCCAAGTGCCCTTGTAGCCTTGTGTAGATATATATTGTGTGGCATCTTGGAGGGATGGGTGCTGTGCAGCGGTCTCAAGTTTGCCTGATCAGCTTACAAGTGTTTACTATACCGCCTGACTTGTTGGGCCTGCCTGTCCTGCTGCTGCCGCAGGTACGATGTGTTTCTGTTCTCCAAGCCAGACACACTGCTGGCAATGGTGTCGCTGCCTGTGGTGAAGATCATGCAGATCCGCTACGTAAATGACTCGGCGTCAGCAGTGGCAGCGGCAGTTCAGGCCTGAGCAGCGCTGGCTCCTGGCTGACTGTTGCAGCAGCAGCAGCTGGCGCGATGATGGCTGCAGCAGTGCTTGAACAAGCAGCTGTGCCGCTGCCGCGAGCGCCAGTCCTGCTGAGATCTTGCTTGGCTGTGTCATTTGTCAGCAGCAGTGGCTGCAGTGAGCAGGCTCTTGCAGGTGCAGACAGAGAACAGCAGCAGAGCGCGCTCTGCACCGGAAGTTGCTGGATCAGCAGTGCTGGGGCAACGCAGCGTCATCCCGTGTGCTGGCGGCGGCATCGCCAAAGTTGTGGTAGGCGATGGAGTTGTGGTGTGCTGCAGCCGCTGAGCACTGGTGTGCTGTCAGTGGGCAACATGCCGGCTCAGCAGCACCAGCCTGGCATGATTCACGTTTACTGGCAGCATATCGTTGTATGAAACTGCTGCTCCTGATTGTCATCTTCACACAATCAACCGGACACCGGCCAGATTGCACAGGCGGTTCTGTATCTCCCAGCTAGAGCCTGGCTGCATCTGGCCGGGCTGCTTGTTCTGATGCTGGTCGGATTAAACATGCCGTACTATGTGCTGGTTTTGTAGACTTGTACCTGTGGCATTTTGTCTTAGTGACGCTCCTTACATCAGTATGCAATGTGTGCTTTCCTGCACCCTTTGCGCTACATTGGTATCTGCCCTTGCAAGGCTGCACTGAACTGTGGGAGTGGCTGTCATCAGAGTGAAGTTGCTTTTGTCTTCGGCTGTGAGGAATGAAAGCACGCGTAATTGTGTCGATTCTGGTACCACAATGCAGCTGCAGCAGCAATTGACATGGTCTCGCATGCCATGATGTTGTGATTGCCAGGGTTTGAAGGCTAAGTTCCCCACATCTGTATGTTCCTGATGTCCATTGCCTTCTTTGCCACCCTCAACCGGTTGTTATGCACACACCGTGCTTTGCTTGTAGTGCTGCGGCTTGTACACAGCAAGTGCCGACAAGTCGCCGGTGCGCAAGGGGGATGTCGGTGTTGCCTGGCAACATGTGTGGAGTTTTTTTAGCATCCACACGCAGGGTTTGCAAGCGCTGCAATGCTTATGCATGCCATACCTGCACAACAGAGCCTGCCCGCCTGCATACGAGGAGATGTGCGGGCTGTGGGCACTCCTGTACTTACCTTGCTGTGGCCTTTTGCATTTGCCAACAACAACAATGTGAGCTCGTGGTTCAGCATGTAACAAACAACCAAAATTTGCCAGTCGTGTGCATGATTAGCTTCATGCAGGATTGCTTCATCATATTCACACAGGGATGCTGAGACCCGTTTGGCAAGTATGTGCCAGATGCTATAGTGAGGCACTGCAGATCGCAATGCTGGTGCCACCAATAGACCAAGTGCCAAACAGCCTATGATATTGTGTGCTAGTTACACATAAAACTCTGCCAGCACCAGCGCAGTGTACAGACATGTCACAGTGTCAGTGCACTGGCATTGCAACCTCTGCCACGCTGCCGCCACTACATGATGTGCTGGGCTGTTGTACTTGATGGAGAGCTCCCAATACTGCAGGTGAGGCTCAGGCCTGCAGCAGCAGCTGAAGCAGCAGCTCCAAGCAACAACTTGTTGAAGGCAGTGTTGGCATGCAACACACTGAACACGTTGCTTCCAAATGCCTGGCAGTTTGCCAACCCAACTGAAAACCCAAACTAGCTGTACAGGTGGAAGGCTGTACATGTACACAAGTCTTTTGCAAGCAGTGCGTTGACTGCTGTGACAACAAGACCATATATATGCCGCAAGTGCATGCCGCAAAGTCAAGCACCCGCACTACAACCCCAGGTGACACCCAGGTGAAATCCAAATGTCTGCAGAGTGCCGACATTGACGCTCCTCCCGTGCTCAACTGCAACCTTTGCAACTGCAATGCCATACGGTTGTACAATGGTACGCGACAAGCTTCGCAAACCTGCCTTGATGCACTTGCGCAGGCTGACACATACTCCAACAGCTCAAGCGCACCAGCATGGGCGGCCAAACAATGTGCTGCATAAGGACACAGCCATCCCATGCCCTTGCTCTGCAAGCAGCATGCATACAGCCCTACCAATTGAGTTGTCAAACACGCATGCTGCTCAGAGACGATGCGCCAGACCATGGCCGGCACGCAGCAGCACTGCACATCCCGACAAGGCCATCGCCAGCGACATCACAGCCTCGTCCACTCCCTCCTGCAGCTCCAGACTCCCTCATGCAGCTCCACAGCGCCCCCCCCCCCCCCCCGCAACACACAAAGTACACTAAATCCCATGTTGCATATCTGAAAGCCATGCCAGGCTGCACCATTACAAGCCAATGGCCTGTACAGCCGAGTATCCTTATTCCCACTGCCAGTATAGCAGATACAGGTACCCTCTCGTTGGTAGGGGTGCATGAACGGACAGAACCAGCGCAACTTGCGGTGCGCAGGGGCCCCATGTGCGCCAGCCACACAACGCAGCGCAGCTGCACCCGGCACGCCACCTCACAGCAGCGTCACAGCCCCATCCACCCCCTCCTGCAGCTGCACAGCCACCCCGCGCAGCAGCACACACTGCACGTCGATGTTGGGCTCTTCTGCAGGGTCGTCGTACTCGTGCATCTTGTCTTCACTGCTCAGCAGCTTCAGCATCGCGACATTGCCTGAATGCACGCCGCGCAGCGGCATGCGCAGCAGCAGGTGCTGCGGCACACTCGCATCGTCAGGCACCAACTCAGTCAGGCCACCGGGGGCCCGCAGACCTGCACTGCAGGGTTGCCGCTGCCACGCCAGGCAGCGCTGCGTGCCGAGCTGCTGACTGGACCGTTGCTGCCGCTCCCTTGCTGCTGCCGCTGACACGACGGAGATGCCGCTGCTGCTGCGGCTCCTGCTGCTGGTGCTGCCTGATCTGGCTTCGCGGCGTCTACCTGCTGCTGCTGCTGCTGCTGCTGCCGCTGCTGCTGGGCCTCTGCTGCATCGCTCATGTCCGCATCAGACTCTTCTTTGCCGTCACCAGCAGCAGCTGCTGCACCTGCAGCTGCTGCAGCATGCACAGCACCGAACAACGCGCCAGCTGCAGCTGCATCGCTGTCCACACCATCACCCCCGTCCTCCATCTCCACGTCTTCAAACCCAGCATCCGCTGAGCTGCTGACAGCTGCACTGTCGGGCGATGACAGCATCTCGGCCTCTTCATTGTCCTCTGCACCTGCTGCTGCTGCTGCTGCTGCGCTGGCGTGTTGCTGGTCCAGCACCGGAGAATTCTCCTCGTCTTCTTCGGAGCTTTCTTCTATGCTGCCACCAGATGACGCAGTTGCATAGCCAGGCTGCGCTTCTTGTGAGGACGCCTCCAGCACTACTGGCCCTGCACCTGCTGCTGCTGCTGCATCTGAATCTGCATCTATCTCTGCTGCATCTGCTGCTGCTTCTGGGCCTTCCCCGCTGTCTGAAGCCATGTCTACGACATCCTGCTGCTGCTGCTGCTGCGCACCTGCTGCCGCTGCTGCTGCTGCTGCCGCCGCCGGCATGTCAACCAGTGGTGCATGCTGGGGCGTGGTGAACCTGCAGGGGCGGCCGCACAAGCAGAACAGATCTCACCACCACTGTGGTAAGCTTGCAGAACATGGGCATGCAGTTGCTGATGGGAAGTACCTCCAGCATGCATCTTCAGCCTTGTGCTGCTGTACACAGTCAAACACGCGCAAGTTTCCAATCCACCTGTCATGCATTTTCGACTGTCCTGCGGTGTCCCTGTTCCCTTCTTGAGCACAGGATAACAGCAGCACTGGCATAGCGTCATGACATTTATAAGCTGCATTCTCTCCATGCACACAAATATAAGCACAATCGCTCGCTGCTGCTGTTCGCTCAGCAAAGCACGTCCCTCCCTTCTAGGTCTTGATGTGCAGGCCCGACCCTAGTGAGCCGTAATACCAACCACACTTGGTTTGCCAGACCAACTTCAATTCACCTGAACCATACAACCGGCCGCATGTACCAGCCCTTCCTTGCCCTCGCCTCCCGCTGCTGCGCATCCAGCGGAGCAAACTCCACCCATTGCACGCCAGGGCCGTCCCCCTGCTGCAGCACTGGCGGCAGCTGCCCTGCCGCAACAGCAGCCAGCACCTGATCAAGCGTGGTTGCCCCATGCAGCGCTGCTGCTGCAGGATCATGCTTGAGTGCCAACGCTTGCCGCAGATGCAGGTCATTGGAAGCACCATCAACACTGCTAATGCCACTGGGGTTGCTGTTGAGCGCTGCTGCTGTTGCTGCTGCTGCTGCTGCTGGGTGCTGGCCCAGCAGCAGTGCTCCAGCTGCCAGGGGGCAAGTGAAGTGCCCCACCCGCGAAATAACCACCTCACGCACCAATGCTGCACGCACCAATGGATGCAGCAGTCGATCAACAGAAGAAATTAAAAACGGCAGAGAACCAGCTCTAACAGGTAGGACTCTGTCAACGCAATGGGCAAGCATGTGGAAATATGAGTGGTGCATGAGCAGGGTGCAGCGTGGCCACGCTGTTGCAGCACTCTTGCTGTTGCACCTACTCAGCCCCTTCGGAGGTACCTGATCTGTCATTTGCATGTCAAACCTCCATGTGCACCATAACAGATGTAACGAACATCAGCGTGGCAAGATGCACTGCTATCAAAGCACAGCTGTGATGCCAGGCTGTCTGCCGCCAGGCCCTGCTGTGCCTCACCTGTGGTGCGTGAGCTGCCCTGCTGCCCAAACCACCCCAGCTGCTTGCTGTCAAACATATGCCACGCTGCCTGCTTGGGCTCCAGCTCGTGGTCAAAAGCAGCGGCAGCGGCAGCAGCAGGGGCAGCAGCAGCGGCAATCCCAATTCCACTGCTTCCAGCTGCGACTGCCGCTGCAGACACTGCTGGACCTGTCGCTGCTGGTGCTTCCATGCCAGCTGCTGCCGCAGGTTGCACAGTTCCCAGCTGCACCTCTTGCTGCTGCTGCGGCTGCTGCCAGTGCTGCAGCCTGGTGTCAAACAAGCTGCTGCCAGCTCCTGCTGCTTCCATTGCTGACTGCGCAGCACGCGCTGCCGCAGCAACAGCAGCTTGCGGCGCCTGCTGCACGCAACCATACAGGCCGCGGCCTTGCCGTGCTTCAATGCGCTGAGCTGCTGCATCTAGCTGGAGCAGCTCTTGTGGAACTCGGCTCGCTGGAACGTCATGCAGCAGCAGCTTGCCCCATGTGCTCTGCTGCTGGTGCAGCATCAGATCCTGCAGGCAGACGTTAACACATCAGCATGCCTCAGACTTGGCTGCAGAACAAATTTGGCGGATTGCATGCAGTCGCGCTGGACAATCATGCAAGTGATGCTGGTGGGGTGTTACATGGGTGGGATGCAGCAGGTTTTCCGATTGGGAAGCTGCTTGAAGAAGCTGCTTGAAGAAGCTCAAAGTATCATCAAACTGGCAACACATATCCTGGGGTAGCCGCTGCAGCCTCAACACAGCTCCTGTACCTGATGCTCCACCAGATATGTCAATAAGCCAGAGCAGCAGTGCGACAGCCGCACCTGATACAGGTCCATGAACAGCCGCTCCAGTCCAACAGAGCTCCACCCCGCCAGCGAGGCAGCAGCCTGAGGGACGCTCTGCAGCTGCATCCCGGCAGCAACAGCGGCGCCACCCCCGGGTGGGCCAAACAGCAGCGCTGCAGCAGGCGCACAGCGCGCGACCAGGTACCGCCGGTGCTGTGCTAGCTGCACATCTACCTCGCAGCCTTGGGGCTGCAAACACAAAAGCAGGATGTGACAAAGATGTAGCAAAGGCGAAGCGCATAACAAGGGGATGCGAGAGGAGACCAGCCATACCTATGTGCACGCGGCGATCAGCAGCACCAGCCTGGCATGATTCACGTTTTACTGGCAGCATATCGTTGTATGAAACTGCTGCTCCTGATTGTCATCTTCACACAATCAACCGGACACCGGCCAGATTGCACAGGCGGTTCTGTATCTCCCAGCTAGAGCCTGGCTGCATCTAGCCGGGCTGCTTGTTCTGATGCTGGTCGGATTTAACATGCCGTACTATGTGCTGGTTTTGTTGACTTGTACCTGTGGCATTTTGTCTTAGTGACGCTGCTTACATGAGTATGCAATGTGTGCTTTCCTGCACCCTTTGCGCTACATTGGTATCTGCCCTTGCAAGGCTGCACTGAACCGTGGAAGTGGCTGTCATCAGAGTGAGGTAGCAAATGGTTGATTCATACTGCTCATACCTGCAACACTGCCACTATGTTGATGTCTGACTTGGCATCGCTGCAGTGTGGTGAGTAGTAGTTGGGCTGGAAGGCATGGTCCGCCTTGCAGGACGGCAGCAGGGTAAAGACAGACAACACAGGCATGCACATGTCAGCTGTTGCAAACATGCAAATGCACCGCATAGCAAAAGCTGCTCGCACATTCTAGTACAGCACATGGCTGCTGAGACCACCACACAAACATCATTGTGGTGTGCAAGCTGCTTGCATGCTGTTCAGTGCTGCTGCAGGGTATGCATTGCTGGTGGTCCGTGTGAATGCACCAATGTGGCATGCGCTTTGTCAATCATCACTCTGACAGCTGCAGCTGCAGCTGCAATGCACCCATCACGCATGAGAATACATTACAATGGCATACATGCGACATCTGCACAAGAGCACTGCCTAGAAGTTCTGCCACTTGATGCCTCCACCACAAGCACAACTGTCCTGCTCACCCAATAGGTAAGGTCATCTGGCATTCCATCACACCCGCCGTCTGTGTACACTGCTGCAAACCGCAATGCATGTGCTGCTGTGCTTGATGCTAGCAGCTTGTAGGTGCGCTGCAGGTCTACCCCTGGGCTTCCTGCAGCCTGCCAGTCGACATGGACAGCGTGTGCGTGGCCAGCAGGGCGACAGGTCACAGTGGCAAATCAGTTCTGCTGCTGGCTAGGTTCGACTGTGTGCAGTGCAAGGAAGACATCACTTGCAGTATATGGTGGTTTAGAATGCTGTGGGGAGTCTGCATGCATGCATCAGCGCCCGCCTGCCTGCATGATCAAGCAGTTGCTGTACAAGCGGTATAAATAGCTTGCCAGGCTGGCATGTCGCCTGTGGTCCAGCTATCGGTGTGCACTCCAGCCTTCAACACACCATATAGCACACCTGAATGTACAAGCCGAAGTCCTGCTGCAGCAGCGGTTGCCAGAGAGAGTTGGCATTCACTACTGTTGCAAGTGTGCTGCTAGCCAAGGAACAGGAGCACAGCGACCGCGGCTCTAGGCGCGACAAGATCGCATGAAGAGCAGCTGCATCAAGTGTATGATCCATACTCAGCAACGGAAAGGCACGATTCCCAGAGTGCCGCGCACTGCGCTTACAGACACAGGCTACACTGCATGCTCAGCATCCTCGGTATTTGCATTGTCAAGTGTGCAAAGTTATTGAACGTATTGATTGCCACAAATGCAGGTCAGTTAGGAAGGAACCCTGGTTCCTCCTCCCGTCGTATCGACTTCTTCCGAATCGTGGCAATAGGCATGGGCAGCTGCAATGCTTGAGACTCTCCAACCAACTAATAAAAACCAAGTAAATAAGGCTTTCAGTTCCGTGGACCGAGCCCCGCATAGCAACGGATCCAATTGGTAATGTACTGACCAGCAGTGAGAGCACCAATCGAGCGCAGCCATGGCTGCAGAGGGATCAATAGGCTGGGTGGACATTATGGCTGATGATTTCACAGCCACAGTATCCACGCGGGCCCTCTTAGCCCAGGCCGACTCCCACCTGGCCCAGGTGAGACATTACCATGGCACCCGTGCTGTGCTGCTGCGCACTACAACACGTAAAGCTTTGCTGCTGGTTGTTAGTGAGCTCTGGATGCTGTGGTAGTTGGTTTGCAGCTCCTTTGGAATCATATTGGCAGAGTAGCTGAGAGTTTTGGCAGCTTTACTTGGACCGATCCTGGATGTCCAGTGCACTGATGCCATCCATAGCATCGCAATGCTAGAGGCGCAGCAACCCTTGCACATGCCAAAAGTATGCAATCATCAATACTGGCTGAGTGCACGGTGGTTCCTTCTTTCATTTATTGTTACAATGCGGCTAATAACGCGGTGTCTACCTGCTGCAGTTGGTCTAGCTGGAAATGCAGCGCCACCCCAGCAGTCCAGCAGTGCGCCTGGACACATCAGCAGCCGTAGCAGGCGAGGTAGTGGCAGCGCTGCGGCAGGGCACCACTTACATGTTGCCAATTGGAGACCGCCGGCTGCTGGCTGCAGTGAAGCACCAGCTGGACTTTTTGGGAGTGCAGCGTGCAGCCAGCAGCAGGGGACCAGCATATGTGGTGGTGCCGGCATACGACCTGACAGTCAGTTCTGCGTGAGCCCAACCTGTGTCACGCTGGAGTGCAGCGCACTGTCACTTTTGCACACATACCGTAGCTTCTGCACACCCCGCAGATCAGCTATCACTCAAACAGCCAGGCATGTACCGTCAGATTGCAAAACATGCACGTCGCTAGCTCTGTTGCATGTGACTCTGGTGAATGCTGACAGGGCGGAAACTGAAGGATAGCACAGCAAGCAGGTTCTTCAGACACATAAGTGTCCTGTGCGCAAGCATACTGAAAACTCCTCGCAGCATCGCATTGAGTCAAGTTGCTGCTCATGTTGCAGGAATCCTCGAAGTTATGGGCTGCTGATGTACAGCAGTGCATCCCGCGGCTGGGCAAACCGGGCAGGTAGGCTCATCAGGTTGAAGCCGACAGCCCGCACACCTGCCTGATAAGGTTCCATGTGCTTGCCGCACATCATATATTCTGTGCATGCAGCGTTTGATGTTACAGCTCCTGCTGCCTGGCTCTTCCACACAGCAACAAGCACACAGTGAACAAGCATGGCCATGCTGGGCAGTTTTGTTGTTGTGTGTGGTGTTGTCTTTGAAACAGGGAATGATGACCCACGCCCTGCCTTCCTCAAGGTCAACGAGTACGAAACGCCGGAAGGCATGGACAGCTTAGCATGCGTCATACGGTCGGGTACACAAGCGCGGGTGAGCTTGCAGCTTAACAAACAACAAGAGCCTTAGGTTTGCGCGTCAAGCCCAGTGCGCCAGGTCAGCGCTGCGCTGCACTGTTCTGCCACGAACCGCGCAGCTGTGCACAGCACGACCCACCACGACCTTGGGCTGCTGAGGTCTGCACATGCGCAATGACATGTGGCGGCCTCAGCTGTGCTGGCAGTGCTACTGCTGCAGCATAGTGAAGCATGCGTGCTGTTGCTACCGCTGGTGTTGCAGCAGGTGCATGTCAAAAGGCAGTGAGGACGCTGTTTTGCATGTTGTCGGACAGCCACTGCGTAATGGCGTCAAAGCCACAAAATGTCTGTGCGCAGGGGAGGACGTCATCTACGTCTTCAAATGTGGCGGGAACTCCAGGAGTGCAACAGCGCTGACGGCAGCGACACTGAAGAGCAGCAGCTGCCACCCACCAAATTGCGAGTTCACTGAGATCTGCGACAGTGCCCTGGCCTCTGCAAAAGACAAGCTGTACATGCTGGGAGGAGAGATACTGTGCGGGGCTTCGGAGGCCGCCACTCCTCTGAGGATATACAAACCGCGCATCGACTCATGGTGAGTCTCACGTCATGGTAAGTCTCACGTCAAGTCTCATGGGTTGTGTGCTTTCAACTGCCAGGCTGGCGTTCCCTCACTATGCCGGCATTGTGCTTATGGTATGCATGTGGCATTGTTTCGTCGCGCACACCCCCAGCATGGAAATGGAGCACCTTGAACGGCGTTCACGTGCTCTGGAGCACATGACGGGACTGATGGTTTCAGCTGCACGGCGCGGGATGCAGCAGGTGCTGCTTGCGCGCTGCACTAGGCTTCAACGCTCCAAAATGGACAGGCCATCCTCTGAGCTCTTGCAGCCCTACGCATTGCTGATTCCTACCTGCATCCTGCTGCAGGTTTGATGCGCAGCCACCCTCAAGCACAAACTGGGTCACAAATTCTGCGCTGGTCAGCAATCTACACGAGGTTCGTGGGCGCATGACTTTTGGTTGGTTGATCAAGTGTGCTGCTGCTGTTCCAACTTCTGTCTTGTTCTGCTGAGTTGGCCGCTGCCTGTTCTTTGCCCAGCGGCTGACAGAGCTCCGTTATGCTGAGTTGGAAACATGATCATTGGGCAGGGCTAGACATCCTGCCCAAGGTCGTAGCTGGGTGGCAGCTGCCACACCCTACCTTGCACACGGCTATCAGAAGCTTGTTGACAAGCATTCACCTCTGCACCCCGCTGTTTGCACCAGGGCATATTGCTGTCTATTGGAGGATACTCGGGCACATGTGGCATGATTGCTGAGCTGGAGGGAACTGCACCCATGTCGGACAGGCTGGCGATGCTGGACATCAACAGCGGCAGGTAGGTGCACGAGCACACAGTCTGGCAGCTGGCACGGAAGACAGAGGTGGCGCC
Source organism: Scenedesmus sp. NREL 46B-D3 (assembly GCA_014080715.1). Lineage (NCBI taxonomy): Eukaryota > Viridiplantae > Chlorophyta > Chlorophyceae > Sphaeropleales > Scenedesmaceae > Scenedesmus > Scenedesmus sp. NREL 46B-D3. The sequence goes on along the minus strand of JACERP010000149.1, from coordinate 125,094 downwards.
TGATGACGCGTCAAGCCGTCGTGTGAAGAGTGCAGCACTGCTAAGAGGCGGTCACTGGCCATGCCGACTGAGCCAGTATCAGATGCATATACGTTCTGCTGCAGTCAACAAAGCGCATGGTGGAGCCATGCCAGAACCCTTTTTGGCACCAACAGCGGCATCAGTGATTGCATCAGTGCATTACTGCAGACATTGCACAACATGCTGGATTACTATCATCTGCAGCGGGTGCAATAGCAGGCACTCTGTCACAACCTTGTTGTGCCATGCTGTGCAGGTGGACCAACAACCCAAGTGGCTGCACATGGCCTGGTGCAGCGCAGACAGGTAAGAAATGCCGGCGGCCCTTCCATTGCTCACGAGTGTGGGCCCGACTGGGCACTTCTGTAGGTGATGCTCCATGGGTGTCCGTGAAACAGGATCCCTTGGACACCGGACATTTTCAAAGCACGCCATGCTTGCCGTGTGATATGTGTTTGGATTTGGGTGGAGGAGTACTGCATTGCCTGCCTTAACACGTGGCAATGGTATCTGCAGCCTCCCTGCGCAAGCTGACACGATGTGTGGCTGCCTGGACTGCGCAGGCCCCCGCAGGACAGAGCCCAGCTTGTCAGCTACAGCATATGACGAGTACAACATCATGGTGGTGACTGGCGTTCATCGGCAGCAGGCGCGTGTGGACGTGCTGGACCTGCGCACCTGGCGTTGGCGGGAAGGCATCTCGCAGCTGCAGCGACCCGGCACTTATGCACAAGGTGTTGGTATTGTGGCGTTCGAGGGCAAAGTGCTGGCCATCGGCGGAGAGCGAGTCCAGGAATCGGAGCAGCAAGCAGACGAGGGAGAGCAGGATGAACAGCAGCAGCATGAGGAGGACATGGAGAGCACGGACACAAAGACGGGCGTGCGGGACGTGTACAGCTATGATCCAGCGACAAACGCTTGGAGCAGTGATGCTGTTGCGCGGCTGCCGTTTGGTGTCACCAGGGCAAGCGCTGTCGTGGCGCGCGTGTCTGCATGATGCCCATGCAGAAGAGTGAGCAGCGCACATCAGTGAATATATAGACGGAACAAAGCCCCTCAGCTCTGCAGCCCCTGCCCAACAATTGTGGTTTCATGCACGTCACAGGTACTGGTGATGCAGATTGGTGCATGTGCATGTGATGATTACGATGTAGTGATAGTTATCACTACATCCTTCTAAGCATTGTATGACCCTGCAGTTGTGCAACTCATGAGTTCACATGATAATGTGAGCATCCTGGGTGTTGCTCTGTGCCTGGTGGGCAGATGACATGAGCTGGACTCCTCATCATCTGCAGTGTTTAGACTACATAGTATGCCGTTAGTAGTGACTAGGAGATGCGTTCATTTCACCTTGCAAACCCATTGACTTTAATGCTGTCTTGCACTGCATGCACAGCCAGGTTGCTGTGAACGTGCTGACAGAACGCTGGCTCCTGCTGGGTCCTGCTTTACCACTGTCTGTAGCTGACCGCATATCTATTAGAACGCTGGCTGGCTGATCAGCAGTCAGCCAGCCTGCTGACTCTTATAGTGAACGCATATGACTTGGGTGACTTGGGTGTGTGCCCTGCTACTGGGTGCCTGTCATTGATGAGTGACAGACAACGCCGTCACTTTCACGTACATTTGCTACAGTCACAATGCATCGAAATGCGTAGCACGCATATTCCGGTCACATATGTGTTCTTGAACTGTCACAGTTCACACAGTGTGTGGGGGCCAGTACTGGCACAGCAGTGCAGTACTGCATGTACGACACGTGCTGGCGAGATTAGCACCACAAATTTATGCTGACGAGACACATAGCTGAACAAGGTTTTTAAATGCCAAATGCAGAAGCATACAGAGAAATCTACAGGCACAGTGCACACGTCTGCACTCCGGTCACGGTCACTTCGTGCGACGAAGCGTCTGGAAACAGCAGTTCATGGCCAACTAAATACATAAGTCTTATGAAGTGTTGTGACGATACAAAGTAGTTTTGATTGATGACTGGTGAACTGCCGCATCGTAGCTTCCCGCCGAGCTCGCGCCCTCCCAGCACGGATAGTCGGGCGTTACGCACTGATGGAGAAGGACAACCCATAAGAGTCGTGTGCCGCGGTTACGCTTCAAATAGGTTCAGAGAGCCAGTGAGTCTCATCACAGTTCAGAACCAGCTGGCGTTGCACCTGTGGCAGTGAGCTGCGTTAACGTTCTTGGCAAGCAAAAGAATTTGCGCGATTTCACCATGTTGTCTTAGCTGTAAGCTCAGCCATGGGTGTTACAAAGCTGCTCTCCAGCATCTTCTCGCTGAAGAGCCAGCAACCAGCAACGCTGCAGGAAGGGGAGCATGCGCTGTGTGACCTACTTGTGAAATTCCTGCATGAGCAGGTAAGTAGTGCTTTGCGGCTTCAGGCTGCCAATTACAGGATACCTGGAAATTGTTATTTGTCCGTGGTTGCAACCGGTGCAGCATCACAGCCTCTCCCTCACCCAGAACAGGTGACACTGTCTGAGGGGATCACAAGCCGAGCCTTGGCTGCTGGCAGCAGCCTGGTACTACACATGTACAGCAGCAACTCCGTTTGGACATCTACCTTGTCTCATGTGCCTGTCAACTCCTGTGTCTGTGAAACATGCAGGACAACCCTGCAACTGCCAGCACAGATGCTGTCAACACTGCCACACCACGGCTGCCGCCAGAAGACGTGCAAACGCTGGCCAAGGCAGCAGACAGGCTCTGCTCCAACAGGGTGGCCTGGTTCCCCACCTTCGGCTGTGCCCTGCTGGCCCTGCAGCGCTTTGATGAGGCTGGACTGGACGTGCAGCTGCTGCCTGGCCACCTGGCCCTGCACTTGGTGTGCCTGGACGACTGGCAGTTCAGCATGCACAGGTGCGCTGTGGGCACAATCATGCTGAGGGCTGGTTTGGCTAGGGCAGCAGGAAGCCATGCTGTGGCACAGATAAGCCTGAACACCGTGTGTTACCTTGGAATGTATTTGTGATTGATGCTTGCATGCTGCAAGCTGCTACAGCCATGTCTCACCACCAGCATTGCAACTTGCTGGAAGCAGAGCACAGTTGCGCTCCCGGTGTCCGAGTGGTTGCAGCCTCATCATGAGGCCATCAGTGATGGGCACTTTGCCAGTATGCTGCAGATCAACCTTGGACTCACACACACAAATTTTGACCTAATGCTAATATAAAACTTGACCTATAACTAATTGCTGCCTTGTATTTGTTGTTCTGTTGCTCATCTGTGCCTCGCTCTGCAGCTCCCCTGGTGGCAACATATCCCACACCTCCTCTTGCGCATCCAACACCAGCCTATGCTGCGGCTTGGTGCCAGCTGGCAGCTTCCCAGCCCTGCTGCAGGCAGTCCACCGCCTCATCGAGCAGCGTAGGCAGGCCAAAGTGAAGGACCACACCAAGAGTGGCTTCCAGCGCACACCCTCATTCATCCAGGCAGTCATCAAGGACGCTCTGGCACAACAGCAGCAGCAGCAGCAGCAGTACCACGAGCAGGGCAGCATGCCAAGGGGTGGCTTCACTGATGTGGGGCTGCACACTGGAGGCATGCCGCGTGCTACTGCCTGGCCGCTAGTGCAGCAGACATTCCAGGTGGGTGCAGGCCTGGCTTGCGTGATAAGCATATGCTGTGGCAGAACTTGCATCACCAGTTGTGGTCAACATAGCAGGGTGCAGTAGTGTGTGGGTGGGCAGGATGGATGAGAGCAACATGTGCGCAGCAGCGCAGCTTCAGCATTGAAAGTTCAGAATTCAGCTGCTGTAGTTGCAACACACCACTGGCAGTGCTTGTCTGTGTGATTAAGCTTACAGGCAGTGCTGTGCAGTGACAACTTTTGATTTGCATGCTGTAAAGTGACGATATGCATGGCAGGCACAGTCAGCGCATGCGTGTACCAGCCAGGCTGTGCGTACACTCGGTCTGGCAGAGGTGCTGCACACCTGCAGCAGCTCACAGCTGCTCGCATATCGTCACAAACTTCACACAAGGTGGCAGTACTGGAGAGAAAGGCTGATGTAGTGTGTGCTGCTGCTGGCCGTGCTGTTTGTGCTGCTGCTCTGCACCTGCTTCACTGCTGTGTCGTAGGTGGTGCTTGAGCAGGCTGGCGTGTGCAGTGACCACCAGGAGCCGCGCAGCCTTTTCCAGCTGGCCATGGCTCACTTTGAGTTGTGGCTGATGCAGGGTGAGCTGCAGCAGCTGGCCCCACACACAGCCACAACAGCCACGCTCACAGACTGCATGGTGATGCTGGGGTCAGTGGCAAGCAAGGCAGCAGCACTTGCAATGGCAGGGCATGATGTAGCAGGGTTTGAAGCAGCATGCAGGGCTGCTCGGCAGGACATGGAGAAGGCATCAGCACAGCGAGCACTGCAGGCAGCACATCAATTCCTGCTGCCGGCTGCAGCAGGCAGTGGCATTGCCAGCAGCAGCAGCGGCGGCAACAGCAGCAACAGTGGACTGGGCACGTGGAGGTTGCCGCAGGGCATGCTGCCCGCTGCTGCAGCTCCCCAGGGCAGTGCATCTGGTCTAGATGCAGCCAAGCGTGCTGCAGCAGCGGCTCTGGGATCTTTGCCTGTTGGGCCCAGCAACGGCACCTTGGGGCAGCAGCTGCAGCAGCTGCTGCAGCAGGCGTCTGCTCTCAGCTCTAAGACCAGCAGCTGTGACACTGCAGCGTTGCTGCTGCTTTCCAGCATTGAGCTTGTGCTGTTCAGTTGTGCAGCAGCAGGCTTTCATCATTCAGGCAGCAGACTCACCTGTGAGGCAGAAGTGCAGCTCTTGGAGCAGGTGGTGGATGCCTACAGGGCAGCGCTGCTGAGCTTCAAGGCCACCAGAGCAGCTGCAGCGCTGCTGCAAGTGCAGCTGCGCAGCGCAGAGGTGCTGGTGCTGTGGGTTGCCTACTCCTTCATGGATGATGCCGCGCGCAGGCTGCTGCCTGTTGTGGGGAGCTACGGGGTCGGCCTGCACTGGACAGACCTGCAGCGGGTGGGTCGGGTATCAAGCATGGTGGTGAAGCGAATTTGCGGCCCTGCAAGCAGCCAATGCTGTGCTTTGCTCTGCAATTTGGCAGCACAGCAACACAAAATGGTTGCTGTTCTTTTGTGCACACTGGTTGCGGCTTGCAGCAAATCCCTGAGCACCTTGAAAGTGCTGTCAATGCTGCAGCCGCTGCTGAGGTGATGTGCTGTCAGCTGATCCCTGCTATGGCGCAGGCCAAGCTTACAACATGTGATGTAGTATATGAGTCTACCCTGTGCTTTGCTGCTCATAGCCAAGTAGCTCGTTTGCCCGCTGCCTGCCACTGCTGTTACTGCGCCAAATGCTGCTGGCAGCTGGTGCTACCAGACCGCCTTGCAGTGGATGCTGCGTGTGCAGTGTCAGCCTACCTGCTGCAGCACAGCATGGCTGACAAGCAGATTTACAGCCTGCACGACGCAGGGAAGGGCACCTTCAGCTTTGCCTACGAGTATGCAGCTCAGTGCAGCTACTTGACAGGCATCTGGCAGCATGAACAAAATCAGGCAAGTGAGCGCGTCAAACAGCGCTGGGCAGAGGTGCAGCGCAAGCAGCAGCTAGCAGTACAGCTGCGGACAACGATTGCCAGCTTGCAGCAGCAGATCAGCAACCTGCAGCCAAACATAACCAGGCTGCAGAGTGAGCAGCAAAAAATCCAGTGTGAGCTGAATAATGTCCAATCAACGCTGACGCAGCTTTACAGTGATCATGCCAGCTGTCAGGTACAAAAACGCCTGGGCCTTAAGCAGCAGCGGACACAGCTGCAACACCAGCAAAGCAGCGTTGCCAAAAAGTTGAAGCCGCTGCAGCAGCAGATGGCCTCACTGGACTATCAGCTCAGCAGCACCAGGGCACAGCTGAAAGAAGCAGAACAGGCACCAGCAGCCATCATCCAACCTCTGCCGCATGGCAGGCGCTGCGCGCTGCAGTGGCTGTTCCTGCTGCACACTCCGGCATTGCTGCGCTGCCTTGGGCGCTGCAGCTTCCTGGCACAGCAGCTGCTGCTGCCGCTGCCTTGCAGCCCAGACGTGGCAGCGGCCATCAAGGTGCACGGCTTGACAGCCAACCTAGCCGACCACTACAACAGCTGCCAGAACAGCAGCTACCACACGGTACAGCACAAGTACCCAGCTGTCAAGGCCCCAGTGTCATTTTGGTCAGCCTCCTCACCTCCCGCACTGCATAGTGTCGGCCCCAAGCATGTTGACAGCATCACCAGCGCAGAGGTCGGCGTGTGGTACCCCGACAGCATGGTGCCTGCAATGGCGTGGAGCGGCACCGGCACAGCAGCAGACAGCACCCTGCGGCTGCCATCCTCCCTATTCAACCCCTTCACGCAAGTGGGTCAGCAGCTGCTTGCCGAGAACTTCACGGAGCGGCTTCCAGCAAGCTGCAGCAGCCTGCAGTGGGCAATGCTGCAGATGGGCAGCAGGGCAGCAACACCAGCCGACCGGGGCAACCAGGGCATTGCGAGGCAGGATGAGAAGCCTGAGTGGCTGAGTAAGCCTGGTTACCTAGCCCTGACCGGCCTGAGGGCATACCCGCTGAGTCAGCTGCAGCGGCTGTGTGTGGCGCTGCGTGAGCAGACACTGCCACTGGGCCATCCTGCGGTGCTGGCAATGGCCAAGCAGGCTGTGATGCAGATTGGAGAGGTGGTGCAGGCTGCCGCCGGCAACAAGAGCAGCAGCAGCAGCAGCAGCAGCAGCAGCAGCAGTCGTGCTGTCACAGGGTCCAGCAGCAACAGTGGCAGCAGCAGCAGCCCTGCTGTGCAGCTTCTGTGGCGCACAGACTGGCAGCAGGATGGTGGTTCGCTGGCTGCTCTTGGCTTTGAGCTGCAGCAGCTGGCTTGTCAGCTGGCTGAAGCCCCAAGGGAGCATGACGCAGTGCTGCTGCTGGGCCAGCTTGCAGCCTACCTGGCAGACTACTGCGATGTGTGCAAGGATGCTGCAAGGCAGTTTGCAGAGATGACCAGCAGGGCAGCAGGGCAGCTGCAGCCGCAGGTGGAGGAGGCTGCAAAGCAGAATCAGGAGATGGCCGCGGTGCAGCTGCAGGCAAAGCAGTGCAAGGCTGTAACAGGACCTGTTACTATCCATGTATTGGATGATTAGACTAAGTGACTCATACGTTCGTATGAGGACACGCGGCAGTCAATGTGACATTGTACTGCCATGTTAGAACTACGCTGGCCTCGCAACGTAGGCGGTCTACAACAGCTTTAGCTGGGCCTCAGGCTTATCAATTGGTTAACAAACCTCTTTTCCATTACGCTTCCACACACGCATACTCGTAAGGCTGCTACATTTGGTAGCTGAGAACAAGTTGCGTCGTGACCTTTTGGTCTTTACTTTCATATTCATATTCGCTGGATATTGACATTCTATTTGCCAATCTTATAATGGCAGATAATGAGGAGGGCGAGATACCAGTCCCCGTAGTGGCTCGTACAAGCAAACCCTTCAGAGAATACACCAGCGAGGGCGAATACACGCTCGAGGTGTTTAAAAACAACAACCTCATGATGTTTCAATTGGAGAACATCTCTGAGGCCAATCAAGGCCCAAAAGTCCTGTCATGCTGCAGTCCCGCAGTGCAGGCAAGCGCTTACCACTCTATGGGCATTCGCAATGGCGTTATGCCTGAAGGTGGTGTGACTCTGGCAGCTGTATACACAGCGCTTGAGTCAGTGCAGTTTGAAACTTGCACGTCTGACAAGCAGATTATTGCTCGTATGAGCACCAAGCGCGCTGACCACTTCAAAGGTGCTCACAAGCATCAGCAGTTCCTCAAGTGGCTTGAGAAGCTGCGTGCTCAGCTGCGCGACCCAAACTCACTGTCTGACGTGGCCTTCCAGGCCATTGCTGAGCGCGGCTGCCATCCCAAGTTCGCAGTGCTTGTGAGCACTTCTGGTGGCAAGGCATACGACACGCAGGCTGATTGGCGCGCAGGCTTCATTGCACACGGCCTGCAGTTTGACGCGTCAGAGGCCGCGTCCAAGTCCAACGCAAGTGGCAACAAGCTCACTGGCAATGGCAATGGTCACAACAATGGCAAGAAGAACGGCAAATTTAAGTTTGCAGCTAAAGGGGGCGTCAAAAAGAAGAACACCTCCCACTACATCTGTAGGTTGTGCAACCAGAAGGGCCATGGTCCCTGGGACAAAAACGACAAGGGCAACTGGGTCTGCCCCAAGAAGGTGAGTGGTACAGAGTTAAAGGCAGCCAGGCAGCACCTTGCTGTTGCTGTGCTGTATGGGCAGTGTCAGTCGCTTCCTGCAGCTTCTGCCAGCACTGTGCCTGCTGCTGCCAGCTCTGGTGCCACAGCACCTGTTGTTACTGAGCGTGCAGTGCGCAGTGCCATCTTTAGGGCCTGCTTATCGCACCCAGACACATTCCTGTCTGATGCTGCTACTGCTACTACCAACGCTCACACTCTCGTGTCTGTCCTACTCCCCGCATTTGTGGGTTCAACAGAGCAACAAGACATAATACTCTGCGAGGCCTTCGCTGCGGCTGATGCCTGCAATGAGCGACGAGTTCAGCTGGCTGCTGCCGCTGTTCCTCAAGAGCGGGTGGCTTCGGCCCCTGCCTGTCAGCCCTATACGGCATCTGAGTCTACTGACCAGGCCTTACCTGTTCCAGGAGGTGCAGAGTCTGCCAGTGTTGCTGCGCAACCGGGCGTTGTAGAGCAGGGGTCTGCACGTACTGTGCAGTCTGCTGCTGTAGAACAGGGGTGCGCACATTCTGAGCCACCTGCTGTTGAGAGTGCTTTTGAGAAAACACATATGCCAATTAGTGGCGCAGTGTTTGACTCTATTCAAGCTGAGTTGTTACAACCTTGTACAACGGATGCGTATGCTGTCACGCATACTGCTGTGTGCACAGATTTTGCTGTGCCACCCTGTCATCCCTTTAGCGTGGATTCTAGTCCACCTAACAGTCAGCTTGGTAACCAGATGTTCTGGATTCATGTTCCTGCCTCTGTCAGGGCTGACTATATCAGTCTTTATAGGCGATACAAACTAGCGAATCCATCAGCTGGTGCATGTATTCTACTGCCTTTCAAGCTGCCAGTTCATCAGCTAGACTTGATTAAAGGCATGCAGCTTATGCATGTTTACAGTACAGGCACACAGCTGTTCACTGATCCGATAACAGGCAAACCAGTGCGATGCAGATGCACGTTTGCTTTGTGGCATGATGCTCCAAAAATACAGCATAACGCAGATGCTTCCTGCAATCCCTCACACACTGACGTACCTATGGCTGAAGCTCCTGCTGATACTGCTCCTGCCAGCACTAACGCTGCTGTTCCTAAGCGGCACACAATGCAGGCAGTTGTGCACGTGGCAGGTGCTCCAGCCAAGGCCCTATTCGACAGTGGTGCTGGTGGCGGCAACTACATCTCCAAGCGTTACTGCTCCCTCAATGGCATCAAGCTGTCTACTGCTTCTACCCCAATATCCGTGGTAGGAGTGTTACAGAGTGCAGCAGATGCATCCAGTTGCTGTAAATTGACAGTACGTATGTCGTTGCTGTCAGACACACTGGTGTTCTATGCCATTGATATGCCAGGCACTTTTGATCTGATCATAGGTGATATCTGGCTGCGTGACAGGCAAGCTATCATGGATTATCCTAAAGCCTGCTGTCATGTGTACAAAAACGGACGTAGATATACGATTGAAATGACCGACTCGTCTTCTAACAGCTGTTCTGCAGCTGCGAAACCACACGATAACACAGACGCGAGTGACAGCAATACTGCTGACACCCCGCATGTAATCGGCTATGCTAAGGCCAAACGCATCTTGCATAGTAGCCCTGGCGTGTGGCAATGTATGGTTGTCGTTCGCGACAAAAAGCCAGACATTCCTGTAACTGTTGGTGCGATGGAGGGCACTACTACAGCTGCCTCAGCAGGGCCATCTGCTGCTCCTAACAGTCCCAATACACAAGCCGATCTGCTCCAACCAGAGCAAGTACAGAACATCGTGTCCTCTTTCCCTGAGGTATTTACAGACGAGCCACCCTTTGGGGGTTCTCAAATCGATTTGGACATAGAAGTCATTCCTTTTGAGGGTGACAAACCCATTCTACGGCCTATGTTCCGGTACAGCCCGCTTGAAATGGAAGAGATGCAAAAGCAAATAGCACAGCTACTGCTTCTAGGCTACATACGGCCAAGCTCTTCTCCATTTGGCTGTCCAGTTTTGTTTGTCAAGAAACCAAGAAGCACAGAGCTACGTATGGTGATAGATTATCGCCATCTCAATCGCTTAACCAAACGCAACGGTTTCCCGTTGCCAAGGATCGACGTGCTGCTTGATCATCTTGCTGGTGCAAAAGTCTTTAGCCTGGTTGATCTACGACAGGCTTACCATCAGTGCAAATTACAACCTACTGATGTTCCTAAAACGGCTTTTCGCACACCTTTCGGTCACTACGAGTTCCTCACACTGAGCTTCGGGCTAGTAAACGCACCTGCTGCTTTTCAGTCCGTAATGAATCGGATCTTTTCACCGATGCTTTACAAGTACTGCTTAGTCTACTTGGACGACATACTGATTTTCAGTAAGTCAGCAGCAGAACATGCCCTGCACTTACGTGCAGTGCTTGACGTGCTCAAAGCCAATGCTCTCACTGTGGCAATTCACAAGTGTAACCTTAACCAGCCATCCGTTCTCTTTCTGGGACACATCGTGTCGGCTGCTGGTGTGGCAGCAGATCCAGCAAAAGTAAACGCGTTGCAAGACTTTCCGATTCCAAAGGATGTTTCGCACCTGCGTTCTTTTCTGGGCACGACTAACTTCTTTAGGAAGTTCGTAAGGCATTACGCTGAAGTGCTGCTGCCGTTGACGCATTTGTTGCGTAAGGATGAACCTTTTGTCTGGACTCCAGATTGCCAGACTTGCTTTGAGTGGATTAAACATCTGCTCACTACTGCTCCTGTTCTTGCTCTGCCAGAGTGGGACAGTGGTAAAGCTTTTCACATGATATGTGATGCCTCATATGATGGGGTAGGTGGTGTGCTGCTGCAAGAAGGCAGACCCATTGCTTTTGAGTCACGTAAGCTGATTCCAGCTGAACGTAACTATTCACCTACGGAGCTTGAAATGCTGGCAATTGTGTACTGCTGCCAGAAATGGCGCGTGTACATTGAGGGACGTGATGTGCATGTGCACACCGATCACAAGCCAAACGTCACCTTTGATACAGTGAACATGGCCAACAGACGGCATGCTAGGTGGCTTGATGCTCTGCAAGGACACCGCCTGATTTGGCATTACGTCAAGGGCGTGACCAATCCTGCAGATTCCCTGAGCCGCTATCCCGTGTGCTTTGTAGGCGTGGCTGCAAGCCAGCCGCTGCACTTTGTAGGATTGGCTGCCGCTGTTCTCAACCCTCTGCAAACGCTTTCAGACTCACTCTCGTTCATAGATAAAGTAAAAGCAACCTATAAGCTAGACCCCTGGTTCACGGTTGAAATTACTGCTGCTCTCATGTTCACTAATGGCTTGTACTTCAGAGGTACCACACTCGTGCTTCCTGCTGATGCAGATTTGCAGCGTGCTGCAATTGCTGAGTGCCATGATACCCTGTACAGTGCACACGCAGGCCGCACCAAAACACTGCAAAAATTGCGGCGTTATTTCTGGTGGCCAACTGGCATGGCTGCTGCTGTGCGCCGTTACGTATTCGCATGCAGTTCCTGCCAGCGCGTTAAAGCCAGCAACATGAAACCAGCAGGCCTTTTACAGCCTCTTTCAGTGCCTGCTGACACTTGGATGTCAGTTGGCATGGACTTGGTTACAGATTTGCCTGTAACGTCTTCAAATCATGATTCTGTCGCTGTCTTTGTTGACAGGCTGTCCAAAATGGTGCACCTTGCGCCTTGCCGCAAGGACACTACTGCTGAGCAGTTTGCAGATATATTTCTGGACACTATTGTCAAGCACCATGGCCTGCCTGATGAGCTGGTCTCTGACAGAGGTTCAATTTGGACCAGCAAATTCTGGCAGTGCCTGCGAGGCACTCTTGGTGTCTCTGCTTCCATGAGTACTGCCTATCACCCGCACAGTGATGGCAATACAGAACGCGTTAATCGCATCATGGAGGACATGCTGCGTCACTTTGTTGACCCTACGCAGTCCAATTGGGTGAAGCTCTTGCCTTTGGTTGAGTTTGCTATCAACGATTCTTGGCAAGAGTCAGTACAAGCGGTGCCGTTTGTACTAAATTACGGCAAACGCCCACATCTGCCCCTGGACAAACTCTTGAAGGGGGAGGGACGCCTTGATGTTCCAGACTGTGTTTCTGCTGCTGATCGCGCAGAATCCATTTTGTCTGCTGTCAAAAACGCTAAAGCTGCATTGCATGCTGCGCAACAGCGGCAGGCAGTTGCTGCTAACAGGCGGCGGCGTGATATGAACATTGCAGTGGGTGACTCACTTTTCCTGAGTACTGCGAACATCAAGATGAAGTTTAAGGGTTCACCCAAGCTACTGCCTAGATGGATAGGACCTTTTAAAGTGCTGGAACAAATAAATCCAGTCGCCTTTCGGCTAGAGCTACCAAGCAATCTCAAGGTACACAACGTGTTCCACATTTCACTGCTCAAACCAGTTGCATCTGGTACCTCCGTAGTGGCGCCGCCACCACCAACTATGATAGATGGTGAAATGGAGTATGAAGTTGAGCATATTGAGAGCCACAGGTTTGTGGGTCATGGTAAGCTGCAATTTCTTGTGAAGTGGCTTGGCTATGGTGTTGAGCATAACACCTGGGAGCCAGAAGCCAATTGTGCTAATTGCCCAGAGAAAGTCTCTGCATACTGGTCTGCTGTGCAGTCTCAGTCTGGCATGCGCTTAGTCGCAGCACCACGCAAGAAACAGCGCAGAAGCAAGCGCTCTGCACAAGTTGCTGCTATGCCAGCTGCTGGTGCTACTCGTTTCAAGCGTCGTCGTAAATGATCCTTTTGGAGATACGTCGTCACTTGATTACATGTCACTTCTCTGCCTCTTTTTAGCTTAGCTAACGGCATGTTCTGATTGAACTCATTAGTGACCTACTGTCGTATTCACCTTCCTGTACAATACTGTACATGGTGATGACCTAGCTGTACGCTATATGTCTAATCTATAAGCATAGATAAGTGCTTGTGTTTGAGTTTGGTCTGTACGCCTGAACGGCTAGGACTGTATCTCGTCGATGGAGAAAGCACGTGATGTGACCTGCCCTCTAGTGCACTACGCGGACTCCACTCAACTCGACTTGTAGATTTGAGGGAACTCTCAACTAAATCCCCGATTTATTGCGCGCCTTCACGGCTGATTGGTCGGTGACTGGACTGTATGTCATCAGTTACCTGCCGTCCTGACTACAGTCAGTACGGTTGTCCTGAGCGATGCTCTTTACCAACTTGGTCTCATATCAGTGTATTGACTGAGGACAGTCAAAGTTCCTGATGGGGGAGGCCTGTAACAGGACCTGTTACTATCCATGTATTGGATGATTAGACTAAGTGACTCATACGTTCGTATGAGGACACGCGGCAGTCAATGTGACATTGTACTGCCATGTTAGAACTACGCTGGCCTCGCAACGTAGGCGGTCTACAACAGCTTTAGCTGGGCCTCAGGCTTATCAATTGGTTAACAAACCTCTTTTCCATTACGCTTCCACACACGCATACTCGTAAGGCTGCTACAAAGGCCAGGGCTGTGTCGCTGCTGTGCTATGGTGCAGGGCCGTTAGATGCAGCTGATGTGGGACACATGCTGCAGCTCATCGTGCTGGTGAAGCATGGCGACTTGTACCTGTCGGCAGCAGCAGGCAGCACTGCAGATGAGCTGCCAGGTCTGCGTGTACAGTGCGGGCAGGTGATGGCTCGCCGCCTGTCTGCAGTGCTTGCTGTGCTGAGCGAGCAGCCGGGGGCTGGTGATGCGCTGCTGACTGCGGCAGCTGCTGGTGTGCTTCAGCGCGCACCGCCGCAGCTGGAATGGCAGCAGCTGCATGGTGGCAGCAGCAGCAGCAGCAGCAGCACGGCAAGCTTTGAAGCAGTTGGCAGCGATGGTCACCTCTACTCCATCAACATTCTTGATGGGACTGTACTGCTGGACGGTGTACCGCCTGGCAGGTTGCCGGGTGACGTGCTGCAGCATCCGCTGTACCGCCGCACCTTTGGCAGCTGCAACTTTGAGGTGTCGGTGACACAGTCGGGTGTGCGGCAGACGCTGCGGCCTATCAACGGCCGGCTCTACGACTTCTGCTGGAGTTCAGCGCCAGCAGCAGCAAGTGGCACAGCTGTGGGCAGTGCAGGGCGGCAGCTGGTGATCGAGGAGGTGGAGCAGGCATCAGGCGACAGGGTGCAGCTGCTGGATGTTGGGGAGGACGGCAGCTGTGGCAGTTGGGGTGGGCAGCTGCCGCTAATGCTGCAGAAACTGTACAGCCACTGGTACCACAGGTGAGCAGGGACGAGAGAGTCAGCAGCAGCAACAGCAGCGGCAGCAGCGGCAGCAGGCCGGTGCAGTTGCCTTGAATCTACATGCCGCGTGCGCTTTGCTCCCCTGCCGTGATTGCTGTTCACACTGGTGATTGTCAGCACCACAGCTGATGCTGGTAATCCAGCTTGCTGCGTCAGGCTTCAGGTTGATGCTGTGTCACAGCAGCCGCAAGTCAGTTGCACTGCATGCAGTCACTCAACAGGTTACAGCCAGGGAGCAATGATGGTTTGTTGGTGAATGGGCAGGTTCGTATTTTCATTTGATTTCACTCCACACATGTCGTTTGCTGCTGCACGGGCGAGCAGATCATCATGTTGCGTCCCAAGAACTTCCAGCAGCACAGCCTGCACTACATCATCCGCTGCTCCCCGCCCACTGGCTCAACACCAGCAGCAGCAGCGGCTACCATCAGCAGCACCCTGACCTGCTGGCGCGTGCCCCGCCACCTGATGCTGCAGCCCTGGCAGCAGCTGCTGCAGCAGCAGCCCCAAGCACAGCAGCTCAAGGCAGCCCACCTGGTGCTGCTGCAGCAGTCGCCCATCCTGCCTGTCTTGGGCAAGGTTGAGCAGCTGAAGTTCGTGCATGCTTACGCACCTGGTGCAGGGCGCCTGGACCCTTGTGCACCCACCAGCAGCAGCAGCGGCAGCAGATGCTGGTGGTGGGTGCACAAGGGTCCAGGCGCCCTGCACCAGATGCAGGCCACTTGGCAGCTGCGATTCGAGCTGCCAAGGTTCGGCTTGGAGTTTGAGCTGCAGCAGGATGGGCAGCTGCTGTCAAGGGACCACAGCGGCTTCAAACTCAGCAGCTGCCAGCAGCTGGTGTGGCAGGGCCTGAAAGCCAGCAACAGCAGCGGCGACAGCTTGTCGTTCACAACTGGTAACGGCAGTGGTAGTGATGAGTGCACGCTGACTGGGTGCGAGGGTGCTCTCGACCCTGCTGGTGGCACGCACGGCTTTGAGAGAGCTGGCAGCGCTGCTAGCATGAATACCAGCAGCAGCAGCTCGCTGAGTGCTGCGACAGCCAACTCTGCTGTTGATGTGCATTACACGCTGCCTGGCTTCCAGCAGTACCTGGTGCTTGAGCGTGTGCAGACCACCAGTGGCAGCAGCATGGGGGCGGGTGGAGCCAGTGAGAAGATGGTGCTGGTGCCAGCAGGGCCGGTCTTGCAGACTGCTGGCATGCCCATTATTCAGTTGAGCAGCTCTGAGCGGTTAAGGTTGCAGGTGAGAGTTGCTGTGTGTTTGCGTGCAGCAGTGCACTGCATGTGGAAGGTTGGCCAGGGGTGGTGTGGCTGCCTTGCAACGTGGGGTCGTTGTTGCCTTGCCTGGGCGTGACGTGGCATGCTGCTGGTGTGAACCGGCAGTGTCAGTAAATTTGCAGCACACACGCACGCACACACAAGCATCTCCATATGGACATGCATGCCACCGTCAACTGACTCAGCATGTCATCAAACATTGTCCTGCCACCGCTGCTGCTGCTACCTGCTGCATCCGCTGCTGCAGATGTACAAGTACACCATCCATCCTCGCTTCCGTCACCTGCGCTCCACCAGCATTGAGGCCCGCCTCCAGCTGGCCTGCCTGTATGCCGCCACCAGCAGCCTGCTGCCCGAGCCAGGCAGCAGCATGACCGGCGCGCAGCTTGCCATGCAGCTGGTCAGCCAATCATGGGTCAACACGCCTCTGTCTACTGTTGCGCTGCAGCACTTGCAGTCAGCAGCAGAGTTTGCAGGCCACCTGGCACCTGCATTGAGGCTGCGAGTGAGTGAGCTTGACGGCAGCAGCAAGCTGCTGCAGCACCTGCATGCTGCAGCTGGCACACCAGGTGCAGCAACAATAGCAGCGACAGAAGCCAGCCAGGCTGGTCTTGAGGCCTGCCAAGCCTCTGCAGATGCACTGAGTGAGTATAAGCTGCAGGCACTGCAGGTTTTGCCCGGCGGCTGGACCCTAAACCCTCGGCTGCAGCTGAGCCCTGAGGAAGAGGCCAGGCTGTTGGGCACCAGCAGCCTGGCCAAAGCAGCAGCTGTACTGCCTGCTTGGAGAAAGATGCCTGGGCAGTACAAAGCAGTCTATGCATCTGTGCCAGTGTGCCCTGTGCCTGCAAGCTTTGTAGCCGAGTGTGAGCTCAAGCTGCAGGCCGTAGTGCTCAGCGATGGATCAAGTGGTGCTACTAGCGCTTGTGGTCGCGGCGGCAAGAGTTTTGGCTGCTCGGCAGGAGGAAGCGTGCAGCCAGCGTGCAGCCAGCAGCAGCTGCAGCAGCAGCAGCAGCCAGCAGAGGCAGCAGCAGTAGGAGCAGTCTGCCGCCCTATCCGCTGCGAGCTGGTGTTGGTGGTGAGAGCACACCATTGGAGGAGATGCAGCATGCAGACCTGCGCAGCAGCTGGGAGGCACACCACAGCATGTGCGCGCCAACCACGGTGCATGAGAACGCTGCGGTGGTGATCACCACCATGCAGGTAGGAAGGTGCAGAGAAAAGACGCTGAGTCGGACTACTACATGCTGCGCCTACATCAGCCGTAAACCTGACGGCAACCTTTGCATGACACATCAATCATAGCTCTTGCAGCTATGCTGAAATGGTGCAAGGTGCTCTAAGGTGACAGGCAGCTGCAGGCATGGTCCCTCTGTTCTCATCGTCTGATCCTGCTGCTGCCTGATCACTGCAGGCTGATGCAAGCAGCAAGCGCCTGCTGCTGCAGCAGCACCTGCTGTACCACCTGTCACACATCCCCGCCAGCACTGGCGCCCCAGCAGCCTCTTTCCGCCTGCTGCAGCTTTCTGGCACAGCCCCTGCTGCCGCCCTGCTGGACCTGCTGCCTTGCGCCTGGCAGCCACAGCTGCTGCTGCAGTACAACCCATTCCTGTCGGAAGCTGCTGTGGCTAGGCTGCATGAGGCAGTGCTGATGTGGCTGCAGCTGTGTGTCTTGGAAGACAAGATGGCCAGGCTGCAGCAGCTGCGGCAGGCTGGGCCGGATGGGGTCACTGCGCTTATACAGGTGCAAAGAATTGCACTGCCAAGAGTTGTCACGTATCAAAGGCTTGTTGTTATGTGCTGGCTCACTCACACGGCCTCGCACAGTATTGACTGACCAAGCACGCTGCTGCGATGTTCCTGTTTGGTTGTGGTCAAACCCAAAGAATCCCTTGCAGCTGGGACACATGTACCTCTGTGTCAATGGTCGCAACACATGATGCCTTGCTCGGTGGGTTGGGCAGTGGTTTGCCGGCCTTCAATTGCATAACTTGGCTGTGGAAGGTCGTCCGCCCTGTGTCTAATATGGTCGACCTGCTGCTGGTGATTGCTGCTGCTGCTGCCGCTGCTCACTGGTCGCTGCAGGAGCTGCTGGTTCACCGCACCTGGGCCCCTGCAGCTCACCCCAAGTGGCTGGTGTTTGAGGTTGAGGGCCAGCTGCAGATACGGCCCGCACAGTACGACATCGCACAGCACCTGCTGGGCAGCCCAGGGGCCATCATGCAGCTCAACATGGGCGAGGGCAAGACGCGAGTCATACTGCCCATGCTGGCTCTGCACTGGGCTGATGGCAAACGCGTGGTGAGCAGACTGGACTGAGCTAGGCTGAGTGCTGGCTGCTGGCTTGGGTGGAGGCAGAAAAACCACAATTGATATTTGAGTCGAGTCAAAACGCATAGCATGTTGCAGTATGTCTGCCTGAATGTGCTGTCGTTACTTTAGCAGCACAGAAGAGTTGCAGGTCAGGCAACCACAGAGCAAGGTTAGACGACAATGCTCCTACTGCAGTCTCCGTTACTGCCACTGCTCTCATGAGCAGTAATCACTGCGCTGCAACCGCTGTGCAGTGTATTTTGAGCATTTAATTCTGCTGCCGCTGCAGGTGCGGCTCAACTTTCTGTCCAGCCTGCTGCCTGAGGCGTACGACCACCTGCACCAGCACCTGACGGCCAGCGTGCTCAGTGTCAAGCTGATGCTGCTGCCTTTCCACAGGGATGTGGACCTCACACCAGCAGCAGCACGTGCAATGCGTGCTGCAGTCAGCCACTGCCAAAGAGTGCGCCACTGGCTGAAGCAGTGGCACAAACATATGCAGCTGCACGCAGCAGCTTTGCATGCATCTCTGCATGGCATGCCTTAGACGCTGTAAACCAACTGCAATTTTGTTGCAGCAGCCAACTTGTGCATGGCCAAAGACTTGGGTGGCTGTCAATGTGTTGCAGTTGGCCACATTGGAGCACCACACTGATGCACGCACACACAGTGCGCAACCACCACTGCCGCTGCCGTAGGGGAGCTGCTGCCCTGCAGCCTGCCCTTACTGCCACCGCTGCTGCTGCTGCTTCCTGTGCCGCCTCGGCTGCAGGTTGGCGGT
Organism: Scenedesmus sp. NREL 46B-D3; assembly: GCA_014080715.1. Lineage (NCBI taxonomy): Eukaryota > Viridiplantae > Chlorophyta > Chlorophyceae > Sphaeropleales > Scenedesmaceae > Scenedesmus > Scenedesmus sp. NREL 46B-D3. Next base: position 106,196 of record JACERP010000149.1, on the reverse strand, counting down.
CTGCTGCTGGTGGTGCCTGAGCACCGCATGTCGCTGGAGCTCAAGTGGTACGAGCTGCGCATGAAGGGCGACCCCCAGGCGCAGGCTGTGTGTCAGGAGCTGCAGGCACTAGCTGCAGCGCCTTACCTGGATGTGCTGGATGAGAGTGATGAGCTGCTGCACCACAGGTGCGAACAGCGCTGCCGGGGCCGTCCCGAGGTGTTGCGAGTATGTACAATGTCGCATACCAGATGTGCTATAGAGCAATGCATTCAGTGTGTCGGCAGTTGTAAAGCTATGGCCCTGACAGCCGCGCGTTGCGTGTGCATGCAGGTTCCAGCTGGTGTATGCCTGCGGCAGCAGGCAGCCCCTATTTGCACGGCCTGAGCGAGTCTCCGCAATTCAGGCGCTGCTGCACATGCTGACTCAGCTGGCTGACCAGGCTGCTGCCGGCTGCCCTGAGCTGCACGTGGAGGGGGTGGCAGTGTGGCCACCAGCAGCTGAGAGGTGCGGCGCAGTTGGTTCGCATATGGTGCTTGTTTTAGTTAAGGCTTGCCAGGATCGGTGCAGCAACCATGTCTTGTCCCACCATCTCGATCATGTCATCCACATGCTGCAGCGTTCTGTTGTCGCAGACCTGAAACACAACGGCTTATGTCCATAGCTGCAGGCGTGCACTGCAGCTCTGCAACAGCACACATGGCCGCGTGCGCCCTACCCAACAATACTCCTGTGTGCTTGCATATCTGCAAGAATGGTATAATCCTCCTGCCGGCTTTGCTGTGACGTACAGGCCGGCTGGCTCCTTCTGCAGCATGCAGCTGCTGTCCGGTGGGCCCCTGAATGCTGCGCTGCCTGGCCTGCACACCCGCCTGGCTGTTGCGCTGCTTGCCAGCCCACCATACGAGCTCAGGTGGCTGCACGGCTGCCCCAACAAGGTGCGGGCGCCGACCTCAGCAATGCGATGCCATGAAAACGGCCTTTGCATGGCTGCAGCTCTGCTGCGCGATTTCAGCAGGTGGCTGGCTCATTGTGCACACGCGCGTGTTACTGGACGCCACGCCACGCCATGCTGTCTGTCTATCACATGCTGCTGTGCAACACACCAGGTGCCAGCGACTCTCCTGCTGTGACTCATGCAACTGGTTGCTGCTACTTTTCTGAATGACCACCATCCTGCTGTGATAGCAGGACTGCCTGCTGAGAGCAGCCAGTTCCCCAGGCTACTGCAATGCATTGGCAGCAGCTGATTCTGCATACGTTGTTGCATAACAATGGTCGGTGCTGCTGCTGCTGCTGCTGCTGCTGCTGCTGCTGCTGCTGCTGCTGCTGCTGCTGCTGCCTCTGCTGCTGTCAACCATGTGACTTCACAGGTAGCTGTGCTGCGCTTCATTATGGACCCTGCTGACAGCTACGAGCAGCTGACAACAGCAGTGCCTGGCCTCACATCTGACCAGGCTGACCAGCTGCTGACACTGAGGGGGCTGCTGGCCTGCAACATGCTGCAGCGCTGCCTGCAGAAACGCCACAACGTGGACTTTGGCATCAACAGGTGGGGCCTTCATAGTATTGGCAGCAGTTTGTGAATCACACCTTACGCCCATGTTTGTCCAAACCTGCTTTCCCTTGCAGGATGGATAGCAGTAGCGTCTGTAGCCTAGAATATATTTTTCCGACTTGGTGCCCATGATCTGCGTGTATGCACTGGTAGGTGGCACCGTCCGCCTTTGGTGCGGTCTGATCGGACATGCCAACGCCCTGGATGCCACTTGGGTCAGGTCGAGGACGAGTTTCACATGGTTTTTGAGTGTCCTTTGTACGCGCCAGTTCGCGAGCGTTTTGCTTGCCTTTTTGAACCAGTTGGAGGTTTGTCACATACGTGGGGTAGTATAGCCTCTTGTCAGCCAGGTGGTTCGCATATGATGACCTTTATGCGGCAACAACCTGCTCTTGTGGCTGCCTTTGTGCATTGTTGCTATTTGGTGCGCTGTCACCCGGAGGCGGACCCTGGGTCCTTCTTGTCTTCGGTTTCTGTTGCTCAAGCGATCGATGCAGCGGACGAATTTTTCTCTGCTGATTCTTCTGTTTGTTCTGATGACGATGATATATTCTATGAGGTTCCCCCCCTCCCCCCATGAGCCTCTCGTTGGCTCCTGAATGGGGTTCCCACTCCTTGTTGGGTGGAGCATGAAATGTAATGTAATGTAATGTATATTTACCATATGCATGCCACAGCAACAGCGCAGCCTGTGCAGGCTGTACTGCCTTTCTTGGTGCACTGACATCAGCATTTGAAACTATGCTTTCATTAGAAGGACTGGCATACTGAACATACCAAATATTGCTGTTATGCAGCAGCTTCAACTACAGGTCGCACAACCCTGCAACTTCCTGCCCACGCACAAGCCTTGCTGCTGCAACTGTCCAACACCTGATATACAACACAGAATTTGCCAGGCATCCAAACCCACCATATGTGCTTGCTGCTGTGCACGCATCCGCCACCTGCCGCTGCATTGCAGGAGCCCAACTGCTCGCAAGAGGCTTGCTGTCCCCTACCGAGCGGCGCACACGCCGTCGGAGCGAAGCGAGTTTGCGCAGCCAGACGTGGCGCTGCTGCTGACACACGTCAGCTACTACGCCGATGGCCTCAGCCTGCACCAGTTCGAGCAGGCGCTGCACGAGCTGCTGGGCATGGGCGACAACGCCAAGAGGGACTACTATCGCGGCTGGCTGCAGCTGCTGCCTGCCGACCGTATCACGTCAGGTGCTGCTTGAGCCAAGGCAGCAGCGGATGTAGGGGGGCTGCAGTTTGTAAGTTGCATGCAGGCGAGCGTGTGGCATAGCAAGATTCATTTTGTAATTTGCATGCAGGCGAGCTTGTGGCATAGCATGACTAGTGCAGTGCTTGCAGACAAGTGCAGCTCTGGCAATCATCAACTGATCAGTTATGACAGCAATGCTGCGACTGCGGGCTGGTGACGCTGACGCAATGTCATCAGCTTGTTACATGCAGGAGATCATGCACCGCATCATGATTCTAAATCGTGAATGTGACTGTTTGCTGCCGCTTGCCCTGCCAATGCGCTCCATCCAAGCCACTCGCTGAGTTGTGCCTGCCCTGCTCCGCCCTGTCTCTCTCCCTCTACACAACCCCCAGACGACCTGTCCAGGTTTGACTGCGTGGACAAGATCGACCCGACCAACGCACAGCAGCTGCAGCTCATGTGGCTGCACCTGCGCCACAACATGGCCGTGGTGGACCTGTGGCTCACCTACTGCCTGCTGCCAGGCCAGACCAGCCAGTTCCCGCAGCGCCTCACCCGCAACGCATGGCACCTGGCAGACAACGCGGCTGCTGCCGTGGTGGGCTTCAGCGGCACAAACGACAACCACAGGCTGCTGCCGCTGCAGGTGCACCAGGCGCATGCGTTGGACAAGCCACACCTGGCAGCAACGAACGGCAAGACGCTGGCGATGCTGCTGCAGCATGCCAGCTACACCACACTGGCCAGGCAGGACCTAAGCAAGGTATGCACGGACTGTGCTGAACTTGGTTTTGTTAAGGAAATTAGAAAGCTTTTTTGGCTGCAAACTTGACCTATGAGAATATAAGCATACAATAAGCATACAATATACGGTATATCTCCTGATGATGATGATACGGTATATCTCCTGCAATCTTCCCGACCACTCGAGCTGAGTGATATCCTGAGAGGCAATATCACCGGTTGCTAACCTGGCGTTTACAGATTTCCATCGCACCACAGTTGCCGGCTTCATTGCTTACCTGCCAGCCTCCTTCCTGCTCCACACCACCACTGTTCCTCAATTGCAACCCTCGACAATCTCATGTGCTGCTTTTGATCTGCCTGCTGCAGGGCGGCAAGCCCGTGTGGCAGCTGCTGCTGGACCATGCGCTGCGGCACAAGCTGCATGCACTGCTGGACTGTGGAGCCCTGCTGGCTGGCACAACAAACCGGTGGGTGTTGCCTTGCATGTTTTGTCAAACGTTAACCGCTGTTGCAGTGCAGTCTGCAACGTTGCCTTGGCACTGCACGTACGCTGCTCTATACGTTCAACACCCAGCAGCTTCCACAGTTGGCAGCCGAGGCTGATCTGCTGCAGTTTGTGCAGCCTTGTGGTGGCATGCAAGCTGCAACCACAACTGCTATGCCCTCATGAGCCCTCATGAACCCTCATGAGCAGAACGACGGCTCGCTGGGCTAGTGCCTGAGGCAGGTTCAGTCCTGTACTACTGTATTGTATTGTAATGTAATCAAAATCTGAAATGTCATGTTCTGCACTTGTGCTCTATGTCTCCGCTGTTTGTCCAACCACCTCCTATCCCTGCAGTGAGGCCGCGCACTACGTGCTGCAGCACATGGTCGCCGCCCGCTACCAGGGCGTGTGTTACTTTGACTCGGCCAGCCGTGAGTGGACCATCTGTGACAGCATGGGCCGCAGCTTGCCTCGCCACGCCTCACCAGTGGCGGAGCGGGACGCCTTTGTCATCTTTGACGAGGCGCGCTGCAGGGGGGCAGACCTGAAGCTGAAGCAGCAGGCGGTCGGGCTGCTGACGCTGGCACCCGGCATGGGCAAGTCACAGCTGATGCAGGCAGCCGGCAGGCTGCGGCAGCTGGGCAGGGGCCAGACGCTGCGGGTGGTGGGACTGCCAGACGTGACGGAGAAAATCATGGCAGCCAACGCACCTCAGCACAGCAGTAGCAGCAGCAGCAGCAGCGCTCAGGCAAGCAGGAGCAGCCTACCAATGCAGCAGGTGCTGCAGTGGGTGATGAGCAACACAGTGCAGGCGACGCTGCATGGTGTCACTCCCTGGGCAGCTCAGGGGCTGTACTTCATCTCCTGCAACGCCAATGCCGACAAGGCTTTGCAGGAAGATGACCTGCTGCCTGCTGCACTGTATGGCAGCAGCAACGCGCCGCGCCCGGTGCCTGATGTTGTGGCTGCAATGGTGAAGCAGCACTTGAGAGCACCAGAGCTGCAGGGCTTGCAGGAGCACTGTGCTGCGCCACTAGCTGCTGCTGCTGCTGCAGTGGAAGGTGCAGCACCAGACACAGCAGGCTCCGTTGCAAACCAGCTGCAGCTGGAAATGGTGGCTGGCAGGGCTGCGGGCCAGGCTGCTGATTCAGTGCAGTCAGCCGTAAACAACGCAGCGGCTGCAGCGCAGCAGCTGCCGCGTCTAGTGCAGCAGATCAAGGCAACCGCGAGCAAGTGTGGAGAGGGGCACTGGGTGGTGGCGGGTGCAGGTGTGGACGAGGAGTGTGAGAGGGAGCTTGAGCAAGAAGAGGAGCAGGAGGAGGAGCGAGAAGTGTTTGTGTCTCGTGTTGACGCAGCAGCAGAGCAGGACTGGCCATACGCAGCTGCGTTTGCCGCGCGCAAGGCCAGCCACCTGTCAACAGTGACGCGTGTCTGCAGCCTGCCGGCAGCCATGCCGCTGCTGCAGTCCAGCGCTGTCAGCCGCATCGACTGGTCCAGCAACGTGTTTGTGACTGCAAACTTCATGCTCACCACAGCAGCTTCGGCAACGGCGGCAGCCAGCAGAGCGGGAGCTGTTTGGGCGTTGTCTAGGCCTTGTGCACTGGCAGCAGCTGCCGGGCATTGCTTAAGCCAGTACCTTTGCCCTGTGAACACCCTGCTGGTGTTCCAGAATGGCGACGTGCTGCTGTTGTCTGCGCGTGAGGCTGAAGGTATTCTTGAGCATTTGTGGAAAGGGCCCAGCAGAAGCAGCGATGCTGGTGGCAGCAGCAGCAGCAGCAGCAGCAGCAGCAGCAGCAGCAGCAGCAGCAGCAGCAGCAGCAGCAGCAGCAGCAGCAGCAGCAGCAGCAGCAGCAGCAGCAGCAGCAGCAGCAGCAGCAGCAGCAGCAGCAGCAGGCAGCAGCAGCAGCAGCATGCAGTGCTTGAGCTATGCTCGCCTGGCTCGCAGCACTGCTGCTGCTGCTGCTGCAGGGTCAGCAGTTGCAGCTGCAGCTGGTGCAATGACGGCATATCCAGCCAGTATGCACTTCCTTGTGCAGCCTCCTCAGGCAAGCATCCGCACAGCTGCGACCTATGCCAGCATTGCCAACAACATGGGTGTACAGCTGCCTGAGCTGGTCAGTGCACACCTGTTTAATGGCGGCTCCATGTTCAACGGTGACCATCAGCAGCTGCAGCTGCTGCATGAAATGGTGCAGGGTCGCAGGGAGGCAGCAGAAGCGTTGCTGGACAGCAGGGGCAGGCAGTCGCAGCTGCCACGCAGCGAGCTTGAGCTGGCTTGTGACGAGCACGCGGCAGTTGCAAAGCGCGGCAGCAGTGCAGTGGTGGCATCAGCAGCAAAGAGGCCTAAGGGGTGACACATTTCCAAACCCGCAAAGAATGCATTGATTTTTGCTTCTGTGCGTGGCTGCTAGTTTATGCATGGATTTTAGCTGTCCTGGTGCAGCTAGGGCTTAGCCTGCTTACTTGGATTGAGTATGCATGAGCAGCAGCCAAGAGGGAAAGGAGCTGTGTTCAGGTGATGGTGCAGCAGCATGTGCCACATGACGGTCGTACACTGTAGGCATGTGAGAACACAGCACTAGCATGCAGAATGTTGTGGAGAACCCACGCCCTCCATATACATTTGTACAACAGCCAAAAGGAAAGTGACGGTTTGTAGTCGTGATGGTGCAGCAGCACGTGATGTAGCAGTGTGCTTCAAACACAAGTTGGGAGGTAATCTTTTGCCTTGAATGGTCATCTCGTGCCTGGGACAATGTGTTACAAGCATAACAGTGAGCGGGGTACCCACGGTATGGTATGGCCTACGGTATGGTATGACTACCTACTGTATGGTATGGTATGCTCAGATGGTATGAGCCACCCCAAATGAGCACGATGTCACAGCGTGACAAAGAAATTATCTCATGATGAGCGCACAATACAACAGATTGTGTCAATCCAGACACATACAAAGTCTTTCAGAGCATGCATCAAGTATATCTGCTATGCATACATCTTGTACACATGATGTCGCATACAGTGCTGTATCCTCAAGATGTCGAATTTTGATGCCACTAAACGTTCTGCTGACTATGTCTAATACTTAAAATTAATGTCACGTATCGCGTGTTGCATACAGTACACGGCGGCGGCCAACGGCTGGCGCCAATGTGTGTGAATGTGCAGATCAGCTCAGCATTCTTTACCTTACTTCACTTTACTTTACATGCTCCACCCATCGAGGAGTGGGAACATGCTGCCGTTGCCTGTCTGGCACGCACACTTTGGCAGGACGACACCTCCCCTTGCACTACTACACACCTGCCTGCAGCGGTGGAAATCCGCCACCTGCCATTGCTGCTGCCCTGGCTTTTGCCGCATCGTCTACTTGTCGGCAACCAGCTGCACACCGCATGCACTCAAATGCAGTGCCAAATGAACATCGTAATGATTAAAGCAGTAATGATTATCAATAAAAAGTACCTAGTCTGACCTTTTGTTACAGCTGCTTAAGGTTCCCTGACTTGCACCCAAAAAGCTAATCCATCTGAGTGGGGTGTGTACAGGTGGATTTGGGTGAGTAACTTGACCCCCACCTGATTTGCCCAAACACAGGCCGTATCGGCCTGATCAAGGCAAAACTTTTTATTAATTTATGCATTCCTTCTTGCTTAATCAGGCAATAGTTTAAGTGCAGCTGCCTCCGGCAAAACCCTGATTTGGGGCAGTCTAATCAGGTACCTGGACCGGTCCAGATCAGGTGTAATAGGCCTCTATTGATTACAGCAGCTGCTGATTGGATCTTATGCCACATGCGCTGGGTTAAGAAAGCGAGTACAGTAGGCAGCAGCGCTGTGAGCTCAAGAACAGGTGCGTGATGATACACTGCACTGCACGCGGCGTGCTTTGTCCTCATTCATTGATCATCAGCACTGGGTGCAATGCTGCAGGCCACAGACCTCAAGGGCAACACATCTTGCTGTCAACAACCATCTGTGCAGCGTCAATGACGGACTACAGTAGTGCCGGTTGGATTTCCAGGTCACCACACTGTATGCTACACCTAACAGGTGACCTTACTCATGGAGATGAGTCATGTAACATGAGACCTGGGAACTAACCGCTGTGCCCAGGTTCTGTGCATAAAGCTTTTCTTCACACGACATCCAAGCACACATGTTATTGTGCCGGCAGCCCATTCTTGAGTTCGCGCGTCCCGTTGACTTTCTGCATTCAAAGTAAACAATGCCACCCAAGTCAGGGCTAGCAGCCCACACAGGTCAACCGCCTGCCAACGGTCGCTTTCTGCCCCAGCTAGTGAGTTCATGCAACTCGCTGCTGGATCTGCGGGAGTTTGGGGCGGAGGCAGCAGGACTGAGTCGGTACAAGACAGCTCAGCCAAACCCAGAAGGCAATCATGGCGCCACGCTGTGCGAGTTGCGGCAGAGTGGCTTGCCTCAACTCATCGTTCATGGGCTGGTGCACAGCCTGGAGCTCCTTGCTGCAGCTGATGCAACAGCAGGAGCAGCAGCAGCAGCAGCAGCAGCAGCAGCAGCAGCAGCAGCAGCAGCAGCAGCAACGCCAGCAGCAGCAGATTCAGAGATAGCAAGCTTTCGAGTGCTGTATCACCTGGCAAGCTGTGCCTGGTGCTATGTGCTGCTGATACCCGCACCACCTGTGCCAGAAGGCAGTGCCATGATGGCAGAGCTGACTGATAATAGTGAACACCCACCCTGCGCTGCTTCATTGCTTCAGCAGCTACAGCTGCTGAACATCTCAGCATCAAAGACACCTGCTGCACCTGCACCAGCTTCAGCAGGTGACAAACTTCTTGTGACTGACTCAGCGTCACCATGCTGCAGGCCTACCACAAGCCATTGCTGCTGCCTGCCCTGCAATGGCAGCCAGATGCCTCTCACTCAGCCAGCAGCAGCAGCAGCAGTATGGGCGACAGTGGCAGTCAACAATGTTTGTTGCTCAGCAGTATGCCTTGCTTGTACAGGCCCTGCTGTCTGTGTGGCATGTTGCCATCTATAAGGTGGACGCAAATGCAGGGCAGGACGGCATGCTGCAGCACCCGCAGTGGAGCCTGACAGTGCTGCCTGTGGCGCAGCTGGCAGCAGCAGACATGCAAGCGTGCCCAGCCCGACTTGGACAGCCAGCAGCAGCTGCCCTTAGTGGTTCTGCAGGCAGCAGTAGCAGCAGCAGCACGAGAAACAGCAGAGGCAACGGCAGGCAGCCATTGCCAGCAGTAGCGGCAGCAGCAACGGCAGCTGAAGGTAACCAGCAGCAGCCCCACACCCAAGTATCAGCAGCATATGCTTTCGTGCCGCGCATTGCTGTTGCAGTTGTCAATGCTTTGGCAGACGATAGTGGCAGCAGCAGCAGCAGCAGCAGCAGCGACTGGCTGCAGGGGCTGGAAGCTGAAGCTGGTGCCACCCTTGCCAGTTGTGCCAGGTGATGGTGGTGTACCTAGCGTGGACTGTGGGCGCGGTGCACCGCCAGACCGCTGATCTGGCACCTGCCAGGCAAACAACAGCGGGAACAGCAGCAGCCACAGCCATGGCTGGCGTGCACTGCCACCATGAACAGTTTCTGGCTGCTGTTGGAGCTCCGGCAACTCCCCAGGTGGGGGCACATGCTTGCCAAGTGCCGGCTGCACTTGCAGCACTGCGGCGCATGATCAACAAGCATCAAACAACCACCTTGGTCAGCAGCAGCAGCAGCAGCAGCAGCAGCAGCAGCAGCAGCAGCAGCAGCAGCAGCAGCAGCAGCACATGAACAGCAACTGTAGCTGCACACCTACAGCTGCTGCAGCAGCTGGCAGCAATGGGGCCTTGCACAGAGACCCTGCTGCTGCTGCTCGAGGTGGTGCTGCTGCAGCTGCATGCGCAGCAGCCAAGCTCACAGACCATTGAGGCAATGAACAACAGCACCACCCTCACACGAGGCATGCTTACTGTTTTGGAGCAGCACAAGGGGCAAGCAGCTGCACAGTAGGCAGCGGCAGGGCTGCTGCAGGCAGTGGTGCACAGCGTGCCGCCTGCCGTGCTGGCTGCTGCAGCAGCTGCTGGCTGCGAGGGCCTGCGGCCTGCGGCAGACGGCTGCACCCTCGTGCTTGCGCAAGGGCTGCACAGTGCATACGCCAGCCTGGTGGTGCTGCTGGCCAGCTATGCAGGCAGACGTGAGTGGGGTTTGGCAAGCAGAGGGCCCGCCAACCATATGCATGGCAGATTCCAGGAATAGTCACATACCATTTGCAAGAGAGTAGTTACACGGGAGTCAGTCACCATCTTCGATGGCATGAGCCACCCCCAAATACCATCAACATGTACGCCAAAGCGTGGTGGCTGCAGAGGGTGAGACAGAGTGTGAGCACTAGCCGCTGATCCATGACTTGCCTCGCAGCCTTGCAACGTGTGACGCATGGACGTGGTTTCCTGACACTGACTTGCCAATGTTGCTGCTGTGGCCAGGCGGCCAATGGGTCGCCGCCCTGCTACCCACCTTGGATGCAGGAGCACCAGCAACAGCCATTGCAGCATGGAAGGCCTTGCACCTGGCAGTGAGGGGCCTGTCAGCTCCACTCAGCAGTGATGGCCGGCTGCCACGCAGCAGCATTGCCTTCGTCTGTGCCATCAGCAATGCTGTGGGTGCAGCTGCGGGCGGTCTGCAGCTGCAGGCTGCTGACTTGCACTCGCTAGGCCTGATCTGCATCAACTTGGCAGCAGCAGCAAGCAGCTCGCCTGATACCAGTAATAGACGGCAGGCAGCATATTTCCTGTCAATTCTGCCTACAATCGCAGACCCACTCAGGAAGCAGCATGCAAGCTCACAGGCAGCAACTGCAGCAACAGTGCGCAGCAGCAGCAGCAGCAGTAGAGGTAGTGACCATACGAGCTGGCAGGTCAGTGCTGCCAGCTCAAGCACAAGCAGCAGCACCAAGGGCGGTGGTGACAGCGGACCAGTGCTGTCCGTACTGCTGTGGGCGCGCAGTCTTCACATGCTGGGGCGGGGCTATGTAGCTGCAGGCAGCATGACACCTCCAGGGCAGGGCAGCGAGCAGGCAACAGAGCACGCAAAGGATGATGCAGCCGCAGACAGGCAGAGTGCTGAAGTAGGGAGAGAGGTGTTCCCTGTATTGTCTTGGACAGCGGCTCTGCAGATCTGCGTCAGCACGTTGCGTGCACTGGCTGATGAGCTGCTGCCGGCCGTCCAGCTGCCGGGGGCGCCCGGCTCTGAGCAGGCCCGCGCTGCAGCACACCAGCAGCTGCAGCAGCAGTGCGCACTCCTGCAGCAGCAGGCGTGCTTTTTTGAATGGCGAAAGGCATGATGCTGAAGCAATCTGGCAGGCACCAGTTTACCTGCGCACCGCTGCAGCTGCTCCTGCCGTGCAGCTGCCACAGAGCCTGGCTGCAGCAGTGTTGGACTTTGGTCAGCAGCTGGTGCAGTTTGGTGAGGCGCTGTGTGCGCAGCTGCCGGTGCCGCACTGCTGCAACAACCCTGGCTGTGTGGAGCTGCTGGGGGCGAGCGAGCAGCAGCTGGTGGCAGGCAAGGGCAGCGTGTGCGGCCGCTGCAGGTGGGCGGCTCTGCACACTCACGTCTATGCAGTGCTGGTGTGGCGCGGCACGTGAGTCATTGGCTGTCCACAGCTGAATGATGTGCTGCCAACCCGATAACAAGGTTTTCATGACGTGTCTTTATTGGGTTGGCAGCACATCATTCAGCTGTTTGACAGCCAACATAGTTGCACTAAACGCGGGGTCACGCAGTTTATGAAACGAAACGAAACGTTTGAAACGTACGTTTTAAACGCTGTCAGTGTGAAACGCTACTTTGAAACGGCAGCTGCAGTGGGGCTCAGGCGTTTAAATACAAGACCGCTTGTTACTCGGCCTGGCGGCCCGTTCAAGCACTTAGAGCTCCTCTAAACATTTACTGTATACAATTACTGCTCTTAGATTGTCTTCTTGCTGTCCGATCACTCACCGCTATGGGCAAACAGGTCACTGATCAGGCTAGCATAGCCTGGGACAATGTCGACAAGCTAGAAGCAAAACAGAACTACAGCAAAGTTGTGTGCCATCCTTGTTATCATTCTTTTAGCGGTGGGGTGAGCAGGATCGTTTCGCACTTGCTCGGCACCAACCAGGGTGTGAAGGCCTGCAGCGAGTGCCCAGAGGACATCAATTGAGCGAGTCTTGCAAGACTCGCCTGTCAACCGCCAAGGGTTCCAGTGATGCCTCTAAGAACGCAAAGCGGAAGCGTGAGGAGAAGGTTGATGCCATCAAGCGGCGCAACGTGGACAAGGTGAGCTGTTGTTGAGCAGCAGTGAGCAGCAGGATCCTGCTGCAGCACAGCTGTCTCCGGAGACAGAGCAGTGAGTGCCAGCCTCTGCCTCGAAACAGAGAGCAGCAGCAATTCACCGCTTATAAACAATACTAACCATAATATATAATCACTTACAATGAAAGTAATTGGTGTACTGGGCCACTACAGGCCTCCACAGTGCATACTGTAATGTGGCGTTTCAGCAGCGTTTCAGCAGCGTTTCAGCAGCGTTTCAGCCAAGGCACTGGCGTTTACAACGCGTTTAGAAACGAAACGTTTCGTTTCAACTGAAACGTTTAGTGCAACTATGACAGCCAATGATTCACGTGCAGTGTCAAACCAGCACCGTGCCTGCGCAGGCCATTGTGAGGTGCCCTCAAAAGTGGCAGCACAGCAGCCTGCCGTGCAACAGCAGGGCCTCAGTCACTCGTATGCGCCATCACACCCTTTCTGCTTGCAGGACTGCGCGCTGCTGCTGCAGGGCCTGCCAGCTGGAGCACTTCAAGCAGCACAAGAAGGCCTGCAGGAGATTAAAGGGGGCACAAGCGTAGCTGTACAGCAGCTGCTGAACACACAGAACATGTGCCTGTGATGTGGATAACTAATTTTTTCAAGGGTTGGGGCGGCTGTATCTGCCACCTGGCTGGGCAATCACGTTCAACGTTTTCAAGTCAAGGTCATGTCTGCATTAGCCACAGTGAAGGGTTTGCGGGCTGGGATAGGGTGCTGCTGCTAATTACAGTGGAGCTGCAGCTTGTGCATGCCAGCAACACAAACACATTCCTGCTTGCGTGGTGCGCAACATGCTGGACATAAGTACGTGTTCAAAGGCAGGTGGTGTCGCGCCTCCTGAATGCAGGCTGCTCTGCAATGGCAATGCCCTGCGGCAACGGTTGCTGGGGTTCTAATGTATGTGTTTGTGTCGTGTTACTGCCTATGTGGTAGTGCCCCCGCTGATTGCATTACGCAGTGATGCACTAGTTTGGCTCATGTAAGCCTGCAGTTTTGCTCGAAGTACATGAACACAGCGTTATGCCTCCTGGGACTCGCCGTGCTGGTGGTGGCCACCAAACGTTGTTGGTGACACCAGAAGACCAGTTGTCAAAAGCCGCTAAGCGCTTGCTACAGCTTTTTGAAACCTGCAAGTCACTTGACGACCTTCAGGCATGTGCCGAAGCAGTTACGGACCTAACCAACTCTGCACGCCCCTTGTTCCAACCTGACGACGGAAAGTCCGGCAACAACAAGCTTTTCAAATCAGAATTTCCTGCTACAATCTTCAAGATAATGTGCCGCGGCATGCAGCTGTTATCGGTTGATGCACCGGCAACAGTAGCAGCAGGCGTAGACGTAGCAGCACCTGAGGTATCAGCTGGCGTGGCAGTGCTGTGTCGGGTGGCTCAGAGCGCATGGGTGTGCTTTGCATACAGCATGTCCCTGCCCAATGGTGACAAGGTGCTGAACGCAATGATGAAAGCTGGTGAGAAGGTTTTGCTGCAGGACCTTGTACATGTACAGTACACACAGCCTCTACCTGTTCACTGCACAGTGCATGAAGTGGCTGGTGTGCTGTTGCCATGCCCCGCAGCTGGCTGCATGCTGTGATAACTATCAGCATTTGTGATTTTTTAAACAAGGAGCGCTGCAGCCTGCCAGTCTCTGATTATCAAATGACCTGAACCCTGCGGCCTCATGCAACAGGTCTGCTGCCAGCCATTGCTGCTGCCTGCCCTGTGCTGGCAGCCATGTGCTATGCTGTCAGCCAGCCAAGCCTGGAACATGCAGACCGGGAACAACAGCATCAGCAGCAGCAGCAGCAGCAGCAGCAGCAGCAGCAGCAGCAGCAGCAGCAGCAGCAGCAGCAGCAGCAGCAGCAGCAGCAGGAGCACTATGAGCAGCAGCAGGTGCTGCTTCAGCAGCAGGAGCTGCTCCAGCTGCTGCTCCAGGCGCTACCGGATAACCCAGCAGCAGCACGTTCAGCGCTCCCTGCAGTGGAGGGTGCTGCAGCAGTCAGGCTGCTGGCCAGCCGCGTGCTGGATGTGTGGAGTGTAGCAACAGCTTTTCAAGTGCAGCACCAACTGGGTGGGGATGAGCCTGGGGACGCGAGGGCACCTTGGCGCCACCCGCAGTGGAGCATGACGGTGCTGCCTGTGGCACTGCTGGCTGCAGCAGTGATGCAGGCACATGCAGGGCTCCTGGAGCTGCAGCTACCTGCTGCCTGCAGCAGCAGCAGCAGCAGCAGGGGTACAGGTGCCGCAGAAGCAAGCAGCAGCTGCAAGACGCAAGCAGGTCCTGCTGCAGTGGGCGGCAGCAGCAGGAGCAGCAGCAGCAGCAGTGGCGGCGGTGACGGCTGCACAACCGCCGCCGCGGCTGAATTCTGGATGACCTCTCGCGTGCGGGTGGTGATCCAGCAGGCAGTGCAGCACATCGCCATTGGCACCTGGCACTCGTCCGTGGCAGGCGATGGGGATGGGGTGGCCTTGCGCCGCCTGCTGCAAGGTGCACCGCCCATGGCTTTGAGGGACTTTTGGCGCGTGCTGTTTGTGCACATGGCGTGGGCAGTGGGCGCCACACACCAGCGCCAGCAGGGCAGGCCAGCAGCACCGTGGATGCCTGGCACCAGCAGCAGCAGCAGCAGCAGCAGCAGCAGCACAGCCGCACAGTCACCCGCTACGGGTGTAGCCCCCCGCTATCATGTGCAGTTCCTCGCTGCTCTGGGCGCACCAACTGCATGCAGTCTGCGACCCACGCCACTGGCAGACGTGTCTGTGGCAATGAATGCGTGTGCCATGTTGGCCCTGATGTGTGGTGGTGAGAGCCCTCCAAACCCTTACAGCAGCTTCAGCAGCTTCAGCAGCAGCAGCAGCCACGCTGATGTCATCAGCTCTGGCAGCACTAGTGCAGACATGCAGCAGCACCAACCTCATTGGCTGATGCAGCAGCTGGGCGAGGTGCTACCTGCCCCTGGGCTTTTGCTGCGGCTTCTGCTCGAGGTTCTGTTGCTGCGCCCGCTAGGAACCAACAGCAGCATAGCACTCATCATGAACATCATGGCATCGCTGCAGCTGAATCGCGGCGCAGCAGCAGCAGCGGAGGCGGCAACTGGGGTGCTGCGGATGCCGCTGCTGCTGACACAGCTGCCAGACGCGGTGCTGTGCGTTGCTGCTGCAGCTGGCTGCCCCGGCTTGAAGCCGCAGCCAGGGGCAGACATGGAAGAGGCGGCTGGTGTAGCGGAGATGCACCACGGGTATGCGCTGTTAGTGCTTGGTATGGCAACGCGGTCAGGAGCAGCATCTGACGGTGAGCCGGCTGACTATGCTGTTGGCCATGGCGCGTTTGTGTTACGTGCTACATACAGATGCCCAAAGTGATGGGCTGTGCGCAATTTGGCCGAAACTCATGTGCAGGTCCTTCGTCCTTCACCAGCATACCATGTGGCCCTTGCTGCATGTTTGTTCAGCAAGCATTGCAAGCCAGCAGCGCCGATCACAGTACTTGGGAGGCACTACTAAGTCTTGAGATCCAGGTGAGTGTTTGGACAATAGCAGTGCATGATGTGGGAGTGACCAAAGTCCATGCATAATGCTACCTTGCTCCTGCAGTGCCGGTAGGCGGCGTTGTTCTGGAGGCGCTCCTGCCAACCTTGCGCCAGCAGCCAGCAGCTGCATGCAGCGCGCTGCAGCTGGCGATCAGGGGCCTGGCAGGTGTCAGCGACACAGCACTGCTCACGGAGGCTGTGCAGTGCAGCTGCTGGGTGATGCAAGCTGTAGCAGCGGCTGCGGCTGCCAACACAGCGGGTGGCCATGGTGGGGAACAGCTGCAGGCCGATGACCTGCAGCTGCACTCGCTGGCCATCACCTGCCTGAAGCTGGCAGCAGCAGCCAGCTCAGCTTGTGATGATAACACCCCATGGAGATTTCAGGCAGCTGCTGCAGCAGCCGGGCTTGCAGAGGCACTGCAGGAGCAGCATGCAGCTGAGCAAACCGCAGCAGCAGCAGCCTCAACAGCAAACAGCCGCAGTAGCAGCAGTGTGCAGGTCAACCCCAGGATGAGCAGCACTGCTGGCGGCAGCAGCGGCAGCAGCAGCAGCAGTGGAGCTGATGTGGCAGCTCTGACAGTGCTGTGGGCACGCATCTTGCACATGGCAGGGCAGGGCTACATAGCTGCGGGCACAGCAGCAGAGCCTGGGCCTGATCAGGCGGCAGCAGGCACAACATCATCTGCAGGCAGTGCTGATGTGCAGCGCAAGACTGATGACTCTTGGCTGTCAAGCAGCAAGGCATGTGTTGCTGGCATGCAGTCCTTGCTGGAGCTGCTGCCGGCCGTCCAGCTGCCGGGGGCGCCCGGCTCTGAGCAGGCCCGCGCTGCAGCACACCAGCAGCTGCAGCAGCTGCTGCAGCAGGCGCAAGATGGAGTGCAAGCAGTGCACACAGCTGTCTCTCGAGCTCTTGCACGCAGCGCGCTAACACCATTATTCCCTTCTAGCACAGCTGGGACGACTGGCCACGAGCCCAATGGGGCTACACCGCCGCTGCCAGGTGCAGCACTGCAGGCTGCTGATGTGGCAGGCATAGGGCGCCAGCTGGTGCAGGTTGGTGAGGCGCTGTGTGCGCAGCTGCCCCTGCCGCACTGCTGCAACAACCCCGGCTGTGTGGAGCTGCTGGGGGCGAGCGAGCAGCAGCTGGTGGCAGGCAAGGCGTGTGTGTGCGGCCGCTGCAGGTGGGTGCGTGGCCATGCTGCAGAAGCAGTTGCGTCGGTGTGCTGCATCTGCTCGTAACAGAGTTACCAACGTCATCAAAACCCTGCAAGCACTGTCCAAGCACAGCTAGCTCCCTCTTTGGCCTGCTGCCCACTCACCATATTGCCCATGCCCATGTTTTCCATGCCCATGTTGCCCCTGCCCATATTGCCCGGGACAGGCTTACGCCTGCTTGCACTCTATTATGTCCTCTGACAGCTCAGCTGCAGGAACGTCCGACATGTGGTTTGTAAGGTTGCAGCTTGCCCTGCCCCAAGGCACTTGGTAAGCTGCAGCTGCCAACTAGCAGACGTTGTTTCATCCTAACTACTGTACTGCCCTGGCCTGCTGCTGCCCCTGCCCAGGGCTGCGCGCTACTGCAGCAAGGCTTGCCAGGTGGCGCACCACAAGGCGCACAAGAACGCCTGCAGGAGGATTGCAGGGCAGCAGGCGCCAGCCTAAGCTGGTAGCCTGGCAGGTTGCTAGACACGCCTGCCGCTGGCTTCCTGTCTCTTCAAGCACGACCAGGTCTGCCCCGGACGCCCACCTGGTATGTGCATTTTGCCATGCTGACCGTTATTATGATTGATTTGGCTGGTTGTGGTGGTGTTGCATTTCTGCATATAGGCCTGTGTGCCGGCGAGCAACCTTGGACATGCTGGCATCAACGGTATGCTCTGGTAACCCCTACCGTTGGTGCCATTTGACGTTGGGACGCTGCATTCCGCTGGCATGATAGGTCTGCAGGATGATGAGCGGATTGTACCGCGGGCTGCCACAGTTCGTAGCGGAGCAGCAAGGTTGTGACCAGCTGAGCTAACTGCACACAAAGCTCTTGATTGCTGTGCCAGGTTGACTGAGCAGTGGGCGGCAAAACACTGTACGGCAGCTCATGAACTCATTGTGTTGCTGTCGAGCCTGAGTGAAGCGTTGGTGTGGTGGTAACAAGCGGCAGTTGTTGATGCTGTCAGTTGCGAAACTGCCAACACCTAGCAGTTGACTGGCGTGAAGTCGCCACAGAACTTCTTAGTGTGCTATCTGCAGGGTAGTGCACGGGTTTATACAGAAGCCGTTACCCTGTTAATCATTGCTGCTGCAGACATCACACGCACATGACCCTGCTTGGCAGCTCCAGTGCAGTGCTGTAAACTGTTGAAGCATCCGCAACATGCTGCCTTGGTGGATCGGAGCTGCAGGCGCAGTAGTACTACTCTTACTAGTGATCACGCTGCGTAGACCGCCGAATGTGCCTGCGGAACTGCCGGGCTGGCCCTCCCTAGGCTTCCTGTACTTGCAGCTGCTTCGCAGTGCGCTCTCGAAGAAGAAAGCACCTGCGGACCTCAAGGGCAAACCTATTCAGGTTAGCATAGCAACGTGCACAGCTGTGAGAACGCAGTTCTGGGTGCTGCTGCTTTGCAGCTGCTGTTCCTTGGCAGTTTGGGAGTTTAGATCTTTGTAGTCTGGACTGCTGTGTCACATGCCGGGAATTGCTTCCGCAACGGACCCACGCATAAATAGCAGTAGTACCGATACCCCAGTGCTTATGCCAGCAAGCAGCAGCAGCAGCAGCAGCTGAGCCACCTGGATGGGGTCAGCCAACCCATCTCCTGCAGACATATCCTCACCCTGTAGTCACACCTTTTGTGATGATTAATGGACCCAGCAATCATCACCTGTATCACATCTGTGTGCAGCTGTTCATGAACTCGGCTGCACACTGTCAGCCAATTCAGGCTTGACACCAGCATCAGTCCTGCAAGCTGCACTACGGCAGAAGTTGTGCCTCCTCACAGCCGCAGCGCTGGTCAGCCAGCACAGTGAACGTCCTGTGTTATATGTCATGTTCCAACGCCTGCAGGTAAAGCTCGCAGCCCCTGCAGCATTCTGCACCAGCCGCTATGCTGCCTTCCTCAAGCTGGTTGGGTACAAGGCAGTGCCGCAGCAGGTACGGCATCATGCACTGAGGCAGCACAAGCACCTGCAAGGGGCCCTGTGCTTTTGGCGCAGCAGCAGAACGCGCAGCAAGGCAGCAAAGTCAACTGTCCGCAGCTGGGTGCCAGGCGAGTCAGCAGATCTACCGCATGCTGAACGGACAGGTCACACACGCAATTGAATGCTGCATTGCAGGGCAGTGCAGGGCATGCTGGCCTGCAGCTTCAGAGCAGCTGCGTGTCCTGGCAGAATGCAAGCAAAACTCTGTCAGCACTGCCCCTGCACTCATCCAAACAGCAGCAGCACATACGACATTGTGCGTGTGGCGGTAAATTATGTAGCAGTCTTTGCTGTGGCATGAGCTTGGCAGCAGGGTGTTCAACTATTGTCCAAGTTGTCCCTGTCGGCACACACAGACCCGTGGCCACAGTCCGCCACTTATCGGTGCTACATCTGTGACCTTGCTGTCTTGCTGCTGCTGCTGTGTGTGTTTATGTCCAGGTGCCGTTCAGTTACCCCTTTGTGGAGGCATTCAGGCTGTCTATGCTGGCCATGAGCCACAGGTGGGGTTGCAGCGTGAAACAGTATACGAACAAGCGTGCAAAAGAAGTCTGAAACTTGTGTATACATGCACCAACAGGGGCACAAGCATTCCGACTTGTCAACTTGGGTGAACAGAACCCAGATGTTGCCTGTTCTTGCAGCAGCAGCGGCAGCAGTGACTCACCCTGATCCCCACAGAAAGCAAACAAAGGAAACTCCAGCATGGGCTTCTGGCATGGCCTCGGTCGCTCTGTCCACTTTGCCCCGGCAGGTTGGTGCAGCGCACCAGGCATGAAGCAAGCTGTGACGCAGCCATGCCGACAGGCCCTGCGCACTGCGGCGTGCTGTGCTGTGCAGGGACTTCCCCTTCAATGTACTGGGCGCAGTGCTGGCGCGCAACAGCAGCACCATGACACGAGCCATTGCATCAGATGAGGCGCTGACTTACACGTGAGCATTGGTGCGCCGCATGTGGCAGATTGTGCGAGGACCACTGTCGTCTGGCCTACTTGATCCCACATATCAATGCTGAAACGCCACAAGAAGCACGGCCTCCCACCTCACAGCAGCACCCAGTCTGTGATTGCAGCAATCGTATGCTGACAGAGCACAGCAGGCAAGCATGCTGCAGTGGTTGATCCTGCCATGACGAGCTGACTGGGCATGTGCTGGACGCAACGGCCGAGTGCGGCGCGCTTGGGATCGCCCCAGTGCGGCTCCCACCCACTGCAGTGCTCAGCCATGTATGTGCTCCAGCCTGTGTTACTGCTGCTGCTGTCTCTCCTGTTGTTACTGCTGCTGCTGCTGCTGCTGCTGCTGCTGCTGCTGCTGCTGCTCATGTTGCGGCTGCCAGGGCAAGTGTGGACCCAAACTTCGTCAGGAATGAGAAGGGGCACATAGCGATCCAGATCGTGTGCACAGGCAGCGACAGCAAAGGTATGGCGTGACAATTGGACACAGTGCAGGCACAGCACTACGCCGCGTGCAATGTGCATGTGATGCTGCTGTGTCTCAAGAATAGCTGCATTTGCCGCCATTGAGCTGACAACCGCTGCCGGCCATTGCTGCTGTGGCCAGCAAGCAAGGTTGCGCAGATTCGCTCGGAGACCTTACTGGTGCTTCTCCTGCTGAGCTCCTCTGCCACAGTCTGCTGCCTTGGCCCTTGTGCTGTGTGTTTCAGGTGCCGTGGTCTGGGTCAACTCGCTGACTGTCATTGTCATCAATCCCAAAGCAAAGCGGGGCGGAGGAGGCAGCAAGACAAGCGATGTGAGTGATGCTGCTGTCAGAGCTGCCACAGTCAACCGTAACCTTTAGTGATAATACCAGTGACATGCCGCTGTTGAAGGAGTGGGGTGCTGCCCTGCATGAGAGCGCATCTGCCACCTTTTGGCTGGGGATCACGGGTTGTTTTGCCGTGCTCAAAAGTGGTGGTTTGTACCAGCCGATCATGCGTAGCTAGCTGTTTCAACACACGTGCATTGCATGCGCATCGGTGGCTGCCTCAACTCCTAGGCGTTGATGATGGCCGCATGATGCGCCGACGCATGCTGGTCCCATGCCTCTTCCGTATAACGGCTGCTGTAGTCATTGGCAAAACTGGCCAGTCAGTCAGCGTCTGCACCCACTTGTGGGTACTGGATTATTGCTTGTTACTGTGGTGTCCCCAACTCTTCTGCCTGTGTCGCACTTCACCTGCTTTAAATTTTGCCTAGTCTGACAGTTGCTGTCCAACCTGTTCATACCTGGCAGCTGATCACCTGCTTGCTCATTAACGTGCAGTTGCTGCCGGTGTTGCTGTCTCTGCCGGCCCTTCACACCCCTCCTCACCTAGGCGCCGCCAGCCTGGCAGCTGCTGGCAAACCTGTTGGTGCCTGGCAACGCTGGCCGCGCGTACGGTGCCCTGAGCGGTGACCGAAACCCCATCCACCTGAGCGCACTCACTAGCCAGCTGTTTGGCTTCAAGCGTCCGATTGCACATGCAATGTACCTGGTGGCACGGTTGGAAGCGGAGATGGCAAACGCAGGTGGGTGCAGGGTGACATGGCTGTTGTGTATGCGCTGTATCACCGCCTGCACGCTTATCACGGAGTGCTGCAAGCCAGTGGCTGCTGAGCTGTACTGCTGTGTGTGCAGGACGAACTGCTGACGCTTGCAGTGCTTGTGGGTGAAGAAGGCTACACTGTGGATGTTTGGGTGTCTGCCTGCTTGAATGGTTGCCATTCCTCTTTGGTTCTGGTTGCGCGCGCAAGTTCTTGGTGGCATTTCTCGGCAATCCCGCTGTATGTGTGCAACCGGGCTTGCGCATGCATGCGTGCATGCAGTCTCTTGCCTGCTTGCTGGCTGTCAATTGCTGCGAGTGCGCTACGTGCTTGCCGGATGTGAGCCGGCAAGCGAAGGAGCGTGGGCAGGTGTAGGCACTGGTAGGATTTACTGCTGCCGCTGCTGCTGCAGCAGTTTTCAGGCATCGTTCTGTCTCAGATAACGCTGCCTGCTGACCCAACTGTTCCTGTTGTCCCTGCTGCTGTTTGCTGCTGCTGTTTCTGTTGCTGCTGCAGGATATGTCGCCAAGCCCTATCCTGCGGTGTTTGAGACAGAGTTCAAGCGCCCCACGCCGCTGCCAGCAAAGCTGCAGGCAGTTGTGAGCCCAGCTGCGCAGCCGGCGCTGCAGTGTGCGGTGCTGACGGGCGACAGAGAGAAAGATGTGATACTGGGCAGGCTGTACAGCAAGTAGTGACAGCAGTGGCTGAGCTTTAGCGGCCTTGAGGGTTTTGCTGGAAGCGACAGGCAGCAGTGAGCCTTGCAGCGGTGCTGCTGCAATGCTGTGCTGTGCTAGCACACAGCGCTGTGGATGCTGGCTGTGGATGTTGCTGGTGGCAGGTTGCTGAAGCATGCCCCGACAGTGTCACACCAGCAGAACGGTTCTGCTGCTGAACTGAGCGGGTGAGCTGCGGCGGCCTGGTGAGCAGAGCTGTGTCAGCATGGAGGTGCATTTTGATGCATGCTCATGCACATGCATGAGCACATATGCTCAGCTGTCTGGTTGCTTGCAGGCAACCAATTGGTGGTGTGGTTCTGCATCTCTACAAGCACCGCGTTAGCATTGTCGAACTGAATTAGCTGAATGCTGCCAAGTGCCAAGCAGCTTGGCCAGCATGGCTTGATTCACTCTAGTCATACTGCGTTGTTGCTGTTACACAGCAGAAGTCTCCAGGCCAACTAGTTCACAGTACTGTGAGCAATCTCAGAGAGTTCATCACCTCTGTCCCTGGAGCCTCCTCCAGAGCATGGGGGTTGGGGCAATTACAATTCACTGCATGCACAGCAGAAATCAAGCTGACCATTCATTCAGCAGCAGGCTGCTATACCCTAGGGTACCTCGCTTTCACCAGCCGTTGACAACCTTGCACGCTGTACAGCAGTGCAAGGATTGGTTGTCATCATCATCATATCACCCATTCAAGCCATAGCATCAACGCCATCGGCCCCCCGCCCCACCGGGACGGAGGAGGAGGGAGCACTGCTCCAGAATGTTTGCAAATAATGCGCACATTCCAAGGCTTCAAAAGAAAATCAGCAATACATGGCAAGGATTATTGGTTGTGTGCGAGCCTGGGCATAACTGCAGCAGACCTGTGTGTTGGCTACCACTCCATCTAGCACGGCAACACGGGACACATGCGTTACAAGCTTTGCCATGTCGCATTCCACACATATGGTGCCTCTTGCTGCAGTACCCGGTACCCGGCTTGCGCGCAGCTGAGCTGCGCGCAAACAGACCCTACGAGCCGCCTCATTTAAACGCGCAACAGCCCTTTCAACGTCATATGCACGTACTGCCCTGTGTCCACATCCCTGCCACAACCAGACAGATCAGCCAATGCCACTGTAGTAAGGGAATCATCAGACCTTGCATGCCCACCCCATTGCCATGAAGCTCATGAGCTGAACTGATCAGGTTGTGCTGCATGCTGTGTGCATGTCGCTCAACACAATGCTTCCACGTGTGTGTATGCTAAGCTACTGCGCTGTGTACATGCGGCTAGTAGCCATGTACCGATGCTGCCGCCTCATGCAACAGCTTCTGCAGCAGCAGCGGCAGCAGGAGCAACAACATTAAAATGCAAACAGCGCTGGGTACGCTCGTGGCTTGCTGAAGCAGGCTTTATCACCAGGCAAGCCATGCAACTTTCCACTGCTTGCTGACACCGCCCGAGTTAACAACCAGCATTACTTGCAACATGCAGGCAGCCAAGCTGGATGTCATATAAGTGGTGTTGACGGCAATGCATAGCTCAGTTCGAGGCCTTGAGCACTTCTGCCAGCGGCTGCTGGTTTCCCATGCATGGCTGAACTGCCTGCCTATCCGGCTACCTTGGTCATTGCGCGCCCTTCTGCTGTCAGCAGCGTCAGCAGCGCAGTCTCAATCAGCCTGCAGCAATCAAACCAGCAGCAGTGGCAGCAGTATAGGTACAAGCAGGAACTGTGTGCTTGTTTTCGCCCTCTCAACTGCCTTGATTGTGCGTCAGCGGCGTCTGCGTACACATGCCACCAACCATAGGGCGGTTGAGCAGCCGGAACCTAATGACAGCCAGCATGCTCTGCATTTGCAGAGCACCGGCAGAACGGCTTGGCACTATACCTGCTCATATGCAAGCATCTGCAACATCAAACTGGTTGAGATTCCTCCTCAATTTAGATTGCACCAACCGCATGTGCTTTTCGTCTGCTTGGCTGCACTTGCTGGCCCATTGTTGCAGTGCTACTCAGCACCCATAGTATCCTTTCACACAACCATCCTCATCCATCTGGCCACTGCTCCTGCACAGCTGCATGCGGTTGCGGTACCCTCACTATCTGTGCAGCCACTTTGACACTGCTTGCAGCTCTAGCGCCTGGCTGGCTTGCTGCTGCCAGCTGGATGGTGCAAAGCAACACCGCACGTATGGCCCAGAGCCCACCTGTACACTACCAGCACAAACAGAAGCAGATGCACCCCCAGCAGGATGAAGCGCTGCTTCTTCTGCTGCGGTAGCTGCCTGAAGGCGTCTGTGGTGTCCACGTGCAGCAGCCTGCTGCCATGCAGGTGCAGCATGTAGGCCAGCACTGCTGCATGGCAGGCGCCGCCGAACCAGTTGAGTGACAGCAGCAACATGCCAGCCATGAAAGCTTGGGCTGCTATCTCGTGCACCTGCAAGGCAGGTCAGGTATAAATAGCATGAGACAGCCAGAGTGCTGATTGCTCTGCACTGACAATGATGGCAGCGTGATGCGAGTGATGGTAAGGTAAGGATGGAGTACAGGAGCCTGCTGAAATGGAATGCAGTTGTGATGCGAGCGCAGGCGCTTGCAGATCTTGCACACATGGATGACAACTGCTGTGTGTAAGGAACAGCTGTGCTCAGTTGTCCCTTGTTCAATGGTGCTGATCATTAGATGAGGATGATTGATCTCCAAGAACACGGTGAGCAGTGCACATGCACACAGCAGCATGCATTGCATGCAGTGCAAGTGAAGTGCGCATGTACATGCAGCTGCCACAGCTCTGTCCCCTGCTGCTGCTATGAAGACTCACAAGCTCACCTCAAACCGATTCATTTTTGATGATAGGTCGAAAGGGTTTATAAATCATTCTCCAGGTCTGTAAGGCACACTATTGCATACATGTTCCTGCCGAGCAGGGTTGACTGCAAGATCATTGCTGCTACCCACACCAGCAGCTGTGGTGACATGGCTGCTGCTGTGTGCTCCTGTGCTGCCCTGGTGAAGTGGTGCTGTAGCCCAGGAGTACGGCAGCAGCTGCAGGTTGACAACAACAGCAGCTGCTACAGCGCAGCAATCGGCTCTGTCCTAACTAGATTGGCTGAGGTTCAGGTGATCGGCCTTAGCAACTCGTAAACTATGAACTGCAAGCGATCTTGACCCTACACAAGTCCTGTAGCATTTGCAGGTGAGTGCTGTACAGTCCCGACTGTTGGCAATGTACGAATCGCTTGCAACTGCCCGATGCTTGTGCATCACGTGTCTGTGCATATTCGTCAAGTGCAAAAGCGTCGCTTCTTCATCTCTCTGTGCTTAAACCTTTGCAAATGCCCAGGTTAGGTTTTGCCATGACACAGTAATTACACTACAGCACAGCCCCAGGCCTCAGGTTGGTTCGTCTGCAGCAGGCCTTGCTCCAAGCACACGATCTGACTACACAGGCACGCCATCAGTCATCATATGCTCCGCCAACCATGCGACTGGGAGGAACCAGCGTGCCCCAGGCATGTCTTGCACCATCTGCTCACTCCATG
The DNA here is from genome assembly GCA_014080715.1 of Scenedesmus sp. NREL 46B-D3. Classification (NCBI taxonomy): domain Eukaryota; kingdom Viridiplantae; phylum Chlorophyta; class Chlorophyceae; order Sphaeropleales; family Scenedesmaceae; genus Scenedesmus; species Scenedesmus sp. NREL 46B-D3. Next base: position 80,396 of record JACERP010000149.1, on the reverse strand, counting down.
TGCCAACTGTTCACCACCCACACATATGCCGCCACCATGCAGACTAGCAAGTACCAAGCAGGCATGGCAAATCAGCAGACGACTAGCATGTCAGCAAGCGGAACTCATCGGCTCACTACATGGGCTGCAGGTAATACTGCACAGCTGCGCACCTCAAGCAATGCTGGACCAAAAGACCCCCACACAAGTTCTCTAGGTGCGCCAAGTTGGCCGAGATGCAGGCACGCATGCATGTTTGGAAAAGGCATGCTAGTCGTTCACAGCATACTCAACGCTCTGGAGTATGAGCTGCATGTTCCAGCAGCTCTGCAGGCAGATGTGTGTCAACAATCAGCCTTGGAGGCTTTGAACGATGAAACAACTACTGTAAGGCAACAGCCTCCACTGCAGGGAACAGATCGCCCACATCACACAATGTGCATGCGCCTGAGCAAGTGACAGTATGCATACGAACACACAGCGATCTCTGCAGTCAGCAGCAGATGGCAGCAGACTGCAGCCCTCCTGGTGTCCTGACAGCGCTTGGCTGTCCTCAGCTCACATTCAGCTGTGAAGCGACACAGCCCAGCATGCATTGTAAAGCGATACAGAGAAGCACACATCACACATCACAACGCAGCAGACGCAGCACACTTTAAACCGCACAACGCAGCAGATGCAGCACACTTGACGCTTTACACAGCACAACGCAGCATGCAGCACAGCGTGAAATCGCGACCCCACCAACCTCTGCCACGACAGTGGCTAGCCTATCCCAATGCGCCAGGCCGCCCTCTGGCCATCTTTTGGACCCTCCCGCGTGGCGCTGCACCTGTAAAGTGAGACGCCACTGCATGCACAGCAGCGCGGTGGCCACGGCACCTGCGCCTCATTTGGGCGGCTGCACCTTGGGGCCTTTAGCTGCCTGCAGTGCAGCAGTTCACAGGGGCGCCGTGCAAGCAGTGACACGGTTTGCAGGAAACACACCTTGCAACTCAAGCCGTGGCAGCGTTCTGCGCAGCGGCAGCAACGACGAGCAAGCCATGGTTGAACGCAGAACAGGCAAGCATCCATTGGTTGTGCATTGGATGACCCCGCTGCGTGCCCCTACCACCGGAGCAAGTGCAAGCTGTGCCATGTTGTACTGCTGGCACGCTGGTTGCTGCGTCGTCACACGTGAACAATCCTTGTAGGCTGGCAGCAACAGAGCACTGATCAGTCATTTGTGCTCTGCAGTAGGCAACAGCAAGGCATTTCTGCTGGAATGCAAGCCCCCACACTGTACTGGCAGCAACTATGAATGTTCTGCCATGCACGCACAGCTCACCTCAGGTAGCACGTGCTGTCCTAGCGGTAATGTGAACGCCGCAGCCAACTCTGCTGCACTGAACTGCGGAGCCTGCTGCGCTGCTGCCCTGGCATCCGCAGACACAACAGACTCCAGTGTCCAGGCATCGTGCCTGGGTTGCGACCAAACAGGAAGCAGCACAGGAACAGCATGACACTGAACACACACGCGGCTGGCTGCAGGGACGGCTTGCAATGCAAAAAACAGCCTATTGAAGTGAGCACCCACTGACAGGACTTCTCCTGCTCAACAGGAGGAGTGCTGTGCAGTACTTGTTTACAGTTGCCCCATCGCTTAAAGTGGCTGCTTCTGCTGCAGCCGCTTCATCGTTCGCTACCACTACCTCGTATCACAGTCTCTACCAGGCTGGTATTGCTAGCGCTGCTGTGCTGCCAAGTGTGTGTCCCTGCAAGTCTCTGGCAGCGCCAGCCGTGCAGACGCCAGCTCAGCTCATCTGCCTGCCTGGGGAACTGCCATTCTGCAACTGCTGGCCATCCCCCTCCTGCTTGTGCTGCAAGTGGTCACGCACTTGTACAGGGTTGTGTCTCCTGGTGGTTTTACTTTCTTATACAGATCCAAGCCTTGCAGGGTGAGCGCAGCATTGCGCAGATGTGGATTGATGCGTGAGTGCGTCCACAAGTCTGACTGTGCTGTTACTGGGTCACTGCCCCCTGCACCAGATTGTGGCATTCATTTGTTAGTTCAGCAAGGTTGTAGCAAGTCATGGTGGTGCAACACTCCAGCACCAGCAGCACAGGCGCATAATGACTCCAGCACGAGCAGCGGCAGGCACTCACGTAGCTTCAGCGAGTGATCCAGCAGACCTTTCAGCTGACTGAGGTGTTGCTGGGCTTCTGGCTGCATTCTGAATTCTGCATGGGTAAGTACAGCTGTGATGGCCTCTAAGTGTGCGTCCGGGGACTACAGGCTGTGTAGCCAGGCCCGCCTGCAGAGCAACAAGCGGCACTTGAGCTACACAATCATCCAACCAATACGATCAACTACCAGTGATGTTCAACGTGAGTACGCTTCAGCAATGTTGAAGGTGCGGGTGTAGTACAGTGTTCTGGGGCACCAGTTGTTACTGCGACAGTTTGAACTTGTTGCCAGACTGCTGAAAGCCCGGCAGGAGCCCGCTGTTGCTGATATAGTCATAGTTTGATGTTGGCTGCTTATGAGGAAGCTGAGCTACTGTTCGTTGTTGAGCACACCAATGCTAGTGCCTTGAGCGCCAAGGGCCATTGATCTGCACTCACCAGCCACCATGGTAACACTAAGGGATGGAAAGTCAACCGATGACGGCTTAGCGCCGGCACCAACGCCGGAGAGGCCAAGGAGGAGCGCCAGGAGAGCCAGCACAAGGCTGTCCGCTGGGCCATCGGACCTATCCATTGACGAGCCGTTGCTTACAGAATCGGAGCCCGCAACCCCACAGTCAGCACTGAGAAGGAAGCGCGTGCGTCCAGCAGACGTGTTGCAGCTGCAGCCCCTCACAGAGGCAGTGGAGCAGCACGATGATACAGCACGCGACCAGGCTTCCCTGCTGGCAGCAACAGATACAGACTTGCCATCACCCAGCACCACACCCTCCCCGCTGCAGAAGAAGGCAAGACCAGGCACGCCACAGCCCAGCCAGGCAGCAAAGCAGCAGGCTGTGCACAGGGTCAGCACACGCCTGGCAGTAGCAGCTGTGGTGCTTGTGCTTGCAGTGGCAGGTGCTGCGCTGTGGCCACGCTATGGTGATAAAGCCAGCCAATCTACTCACCAAGCGCTGCAACAGCTAGGTCTGGAGCAGCAGGCAGCAGCGGCGGCAGGCTACCTGGCAGATTCAGTCACATCCGCACGTGCGCTGCTGCAGGCGCATGCAGCTGGCGCGCAGCAGCAGCTGCACACAGTGCTGCTGCAGCTGCACGTTAAGTACCCAACCATTGTCCCTGAGGGCGGCCTCCCCTGGAATTGGGGCTCACGCGACGCTGGCTTGCAGGACCCAACTGCCTGGGCACCTGAGGTGCTTGCAGGGATTCTGCCGGAGGGCCAGCACTGGACAGAGCTTGCAGGAGACATCTCAGAGCACCTGCGCACGCCAGCTGCAGCCCGCAGCCACAAGGCTACAGCTATAATCCTTGCATGCGGCAGCACAGAGGACTGCAGCGAAGCAGCAGCAGCACTGGCAGTGCTGCCGCCACGCGGCGAGGTGTGCAGCCTGCTGCTTGATGCAGCACAGCTTGCAGGCAGTGAACAGCCGGCTGCTGCGCTGCAGGCGGCACTGGCACCCTTCCTGAGGCGCTGCCCTGCTGGGCTTGTGCTCTTGCATGATGTGCAGCAGCTTCCGGTGGCTGCAGTACCAGCACTGCAGAATGCATTGTCAGAGCTTGGCGGTTTTCAGCATGACGGGCATGTGGATGGCAGCAAGGCCGCATATGCGCTGCTGCTGCATCTGCCAGCTCAGGACGTCATGGCAGCAGCATCTGCCCCCGATGCTGCAGCAGCAAGCTCTAACATCAAGGAAGCATTCTTCGACATGCAACAGCAGAAATTGGAGGCGTGGGAGCAGCACCAGGATCGGGATCAGGAGGTTGACGCACAGGCACTTGGGGTGGCTAGCAGGGCCCTGAAGGCGCTGCACCGGCGCATTGACTTTGCAGCACCAGTGAAGCCTGGCACTGCAACAGAGGAGGCCCTGGACAGATATCTGAGCGCTCAGAGTGCAGCTGCTGCAGCACAAGCTGCAGCAGCGGACGCTGCAGCGCGGGCAGCTGCTGCAGCACAAGCAGCAGCAGCCGACGCTGCAGCGCGGGCAGCTGCGGAGGCCAGCTTTGAAACAGCTTCAGATGGAGAGGACAATGACGAAGTATCAGCGCCAGCTGTTGCCGGCTATGCTGCTTAAGCAACCATGCCGGAGAGGCACAAGGCCTGCTGTGGCTTTTGGCGCAGCGGATTTGATGCTTGAGATTGATGTTCACTGGCCTGGTGGGTGCTTGACTGGGGCTGACAGGACCAAGAGCTGATGCAAGCTTATTCGTTGGCTGCAGTATTGACAATGAACATACATCCAGAGCACATGTACGGTTGGCCCTCAGGGTGCTCTTGGGGGTGTGCGTTGTGCGAGTTGTGGGCTGGTGTGCATGACAGGCTGAAGACAGCAGTTCTGCCCCACCAGAGCAAGTGGAGGACTGTGTTGTGCAGCACCAGCAGCTGTGCGCCTGTTCTGCTGGTGCTGGGCACGGTGGTCTTGGTGGGCATGTCGGGCGTTGCGTATGGGGTGTATGCCGAATACTGGCCAGAGCTGTCACTGCATGCATCAGTGGCCACATCACGGATGTGCCACACTGTTTCTTCATGGTAGCAGTCGACACACAGACAGGCACAATGAGGTTGCATCCACGCTGCTGTTGACACGCAAAACTGGCCAGCAAAAGCGTTGAAGTCAAGTTTGTTTCTGATGGCTGTGAGCAGGCAGCAGGTGACACAGTGCAGCTGCCGGGGAGGTTTGCACAGCCTGCTGATGTGTCTGCTCTAGCTGACTGAGACACACTGCAGGGCCTCAAGCTTGGCTTTAAAAGTCTGCCGTTGTGGTGTGCGGGCATTGCACTGCTGGGGTTTGAGCAACCCTTGGTGTGTCGTGAGTACTGCAATGCGGCTGTTGAGTGCCTGACAGCCTACTCGTTGTAGTACCAGCAGCGGTGGCCTGGCACTTAGTAAAGTGAAACATGCCAGCGCCCCCAGTGGCACGGCGCACGTCCCAGCATGCTGTTGTGTCAGACACACTACTATCACAATCAGTGTCACTATGTGTTGCAGCAGGCCATGTGCTGTAGCTGCTACCATGCACTGTGCTGTGTACCTGAGCCGTGCTCTGCAGCATTTACCTTCAAGTGCTTCCCAGATGCCGTGGACTTTGATTCGCTGGGCGTGGAGCTGGCAGCCTCCTCAGTGGGGTTGTTGAGCAAGCAGATGATGTCACAGCACTGCCTGAAGAAGCTTCCAACCATCGCATGCATGGCGGAAGTCTTTGTATGATGCAATCGGCTGCCCAGAGACCAGCGGCTGGTTTCAGCAAGTGTCAGCGTATTGCAGTACTGCTGGCAGGAAGGACTGACACCTGCCTGCTGCTGCTTGTTGTTAACAAAAGTATCGGCACGCTTACAGTTGCTGCAGTGGAATCCTACACTTGCAAGTGTGGTACCAATTGGTACCAAGTACCTGCCATAACAGATGTTACAGTGACCATGGCATCCATCTTGGTTCTAAGAATACTATGCACCACTCAGCTGGTGCGAAAGCGATCTCTGCGTTCCTGAAAATGTAATGGACGGAATCACTTGGCTGACTGTAAGACAAAAGATTGAGAGGCATTGGAGAACCCTTCAGCACTTGCAGCCTGCTGCTCTAAGCACTAACTTGGCTCAAATAAAGGAGCGCGGTTGAGCAGAAAAGCACAATGGATTCCAGAAGGTGGCAGGGCGATGGCCACAATGAGCCGCAGATGCAGGTGGTGGGCTTCCACGGTGAGCAAGCGAGGCACTACGTGCCTCCACCTGCCTCAGGGCGCAGGCAACCTGAGGTGCTGTCATATCCTTTGACTTGACAATCACTACTGCTTCATCTACGTTGCTGCAGTGGAGGGGCAGTCGCCGTCCCCCAGCCCGAGCAGCATACTGCAGGACTCGCTACACACCGCCAGTGCAGGAAGCCCTACGCCTGTCATCATCCCCCCTCAATTCCAGGTATGATTGTGCTGTTAGACGGGCTACTGGACAGCTTAGGGACAGGATTGCAGTTGAAAATTCGTGCTGCTGCGTGTGCCAGTGCAGAATCAAAGTAGCACAGCGCGTGGAGAACTTGGGGCAACTAGGGGCCTGGTGAGGCTGTGCTAGCGCTTCACAAGAGTGTAGTGATCCAGATCTAAACACTCACAGGTTTCTGACTTGCTACCTGCTGTTCTCCCTGCTGCTGTGCAGGCGCCAGAGTTTGCTGCTGGGTGTGTAAGCAGCTGCAGCAGCAGTAGCAGCAGTCCAGCGTGTGCCGCAGCAGCAGTAGCAGCAGTCCAGCACGTGCTGCTGCATCTGCAGCCTGGGTGATGCAGCAAAAGCAGGAGCATGGGCGCAAGCATACTGATGGTGCAGGAGTGGCAGTGCTGGCAGCACCTGGCCTTGCTGACATCTGCCGCATGTCCGCGGTCCGCCGATTTCATTGTTTGAAGGTGCAAACGATGTCAGTAGTTGCTGCTTGAGGTGCCCGCTGACTCACACTGTGTGTGCGACTGCTGCAACTGCAGGCAGCCAGGCATAGGCAGAACAACATCTAACACAGAGAGGAAGCAAGGTGCGTGCAGCGGCGCAGCAGCACAGGCTGCACCTTGCTTGTCATTGTGTCGCAAGTGCTGCCCAACATCGTACCAGGCACGGTGCCCCAGCCTCCAGTCACAACAACTGCATCAGGGTGCTACATAGCAATGTGTTAGTGTGATGGGTGTGTGTTGGGTTTGAGGTCAACATGTGCTGCATTGTGGTGCCACCTTCTAAAGGGAGCTCACATTGTAGACTGACACAGCTGCGGCAGAGCTCATACACGCAGAGGTCATTAGAGCTCAAGCAGTCATGCCATCATTTGAAGTCTATCATATCGGAACCCTGGACATAACTCATGCTGCTGCTGTTTACGCTTACTTATACTGCTGCGCCTGCTGCTGCTGCTGCTGCTGCTGCTGCTGCTGCTGCTGCTGCTGCGTTTCGTGCAGGTGGGCAGCAAGGAACTGTGCTGATGACAACACCAGTGCCGGTATCTCTCACCCCCCCACCTACAGCTGCAGATGCAGCAGCAGCTCAGCAGCAACAGCAGCAGCAGCAGCAGCAGCTAGCAGCTGCTGCAGGTACTAGCGATACAGCAGCAGGCAGCGCCACGCCTGCAGCAGCAGCAGCAGCAGCAGCCTCCCAGGAGGCCGCGGCCGCAGATAGCAGCAAGACCAGCAGCAGCAGCCAGGCCAAGCCTCCTGTACCGCCGGCAGCAGGGACAGCAGGACCTGCAGTAGCAGCAGCAGCACCACCGCCAGAAGCAGCAGCAGCAGCAGCAGCAGCAGCAGATGGCACAGCCAGCAGCACCAGCAGCCAGGAAGGCAAGAAGGCTCCGCCCCTTCAGGGCCAAGTACCTCCGCCCAAAGTGCCCAAGCCAGCCTCAAAAGCGGAACGGCGAGCGTTGCAGGAGGCGCAACGAGCAGCAAAGGCAGCAGCAAAAGGCGGCGGCGGCGGTGCAGCAGCTGGCAGCGCTGATGGTGCGGCAGCAGCAGCACCGGGAGCTGCCCGGCCGCCCAAGCCACCTGGCTCTCACAGCGCTGCCGGGCAGGGTGCAGCAGCGGTTCAGGGTTCGGGCCGGGGCGCGTCGGCAGGTGGCGGCCATGCCTCAGACGGCGGCAGCGGCGCAGCAGCCGGCAGCAGGAGCGGCAATGGCGGCGCCGCAGCTGGCGGCGGTGCCACCTCCGGCGGCGGCGGCAGCCACAAGGCGCGGGGCCCGCTGAGTGCGCTCAACTCGGCCGAGCTGTTTGCGCACCTGCAGCAGTACAGGCCGGTGAGCGTGGAGAGTGTGCTGCGCAGCAAGGAGGGCGGCAGCGTGCACCCGGCCGTGCTGGCGCTGGGGCTGCGGTACGCCGACGGCACCGTCAAGGGCAGCACCGCGCGCTGCGTGGCGATGGTCAACGCGCTGTGCCAGGTGAGGCGCAGGCCAGGCAGCCAGGCGTCGAGGGGTGCGAGCATGCTGCGTCTGCAGTGACGCTGGCACGCATGCAGCCTGCCAGTGGCACGCTAGCTGTGCCTGATGCAAGGCGTACCCCAGGCCCACTGCCGCACGTCTGCGGACGTGTGTTGTTGTGCGTGCGAGTCTGGTGTTGTGGTGCGGTGTGGCCGCCGAGGCGTCCATGTTGGTGCTTGTGTGTGTGACACGCTGAGCCCGGCTGGCATGTGCACGAGGAGTTGGAGATGGCTGCTGCGTGCGTGCATGTAAGCGGCGGCAGTGCAACAGGCTGTCCAGCGACTCAACCCAGGCTGGTTGCTATGTATGCCCCTAGCAGCAAGCACACTGCACTCCGGCATCACTTCTGCTGAGCGTGGCACCATAGAGCATTGTTCTGAGCACGCCTGCCGCCGCCGCCTGTGCTGTGTGCAGGTCATCGCCGACTACCGCACGCCCGCAGGCAAGAGCCTCACGCGCGACCTCATGGGCGCCATCAACGCCAGCGTGGACTTCCTGGTCAAGTGCAGGTGGGGTGAGGAGCGAGGAAGAATGTGTACATGACTCACGGGTGCGGATTGATTACTTCCGGTGTGCCCTGGGTGAGGAATGGGGACAGCAGAAGGGCGGGCAGAAGCGTGTTCTCAGGGAACGTCCGGCATGCCTTGCTGGCGTTGCTCGTGGCTTGCTGGTGCTATGGTGGCAGGGATGGGTAGCAGTACGACAACAGTGAGAGGCCACTGAAAGCCCAACAGCCGAACAAGGTACACCTCACCACGTGCTCCGCTGCCGCTGCTGCCGCTGCGCAGGCCGCTGAGTGTGTCCATGGGCAACGCCATCAAGGCGCTGAAGCTGTACCTCAGCAAGATTGATCCAGCGGGTGAGCCCGATGCAGGGAGTTCATGAACACACCGCACAACTTGACAAGCGATGCAACAGCTGCGTTCAACACGGCCCACATCGCCGGTTGCCTAGCTGTTTGTCTTCAACAGATTTTGCCCGGCACATTCGCGGGCGGCGCCTCACCTGGTGCAATTCGTGACAGTTGACTTGTTGGTGGTCCTGAAGGCCTCCGCTGCACCTGTTGTGCGTTGTCTGTCGCATGCATGCAGAGACGGAGGAGGCAGCGAAGAGCCACCTGCTGGGGCTCATGGCTGAGTGGCTGAACGAGAAGGTGGCGCTGGCCGACAGGGTGCTGGTGGAGCACGCAGTGAGCAAGGTGTATGACGGAGACGTCATCCTCACGTACGCCTACTCCCAGGTGGGCGTGGTGCAGCGGGCACGTGCTGGGGCCGTGGCTGCAGGCGTAGCCCGCTGGCTGGCTGGCTAAGTGGGTGTTCCACGGGCAGCTGCCTGCCTGCTTACTCTGGGCTGCCGCGTGAAGGCATGCCATGCTGCCAGTACACTTCTCTGCAAGGCTGCCGTTCACGGCGCTTGTCCTTGAACACTGCGGCAGCGGCGGCTGCTGACTCTACGCCGCCACCCGCTGGTACTGGAGGTGCTGCTGCCTGAAGGCGCTGTGTTCCCTTGCATAAGCCCGCGGCAGGCCTGCTGTTGTCTTGTTGCTGGCACACTGCTGCTGCCTCCGCACCACAGCTACAGGCGGTGCTGGTCTGTGTTGGGCAGCAGGGCGGTTCTGTTCCCGATGCAACCCTACACTTACCAACCCGGTCTGCTCGCACTACCATGCCGTGGCGCTGCTGCTGCTGCTGCTGCTGCTGCTGCCGCCGCATGCGCAGGTGGTGCTGGAGGTGCTGCTGTCTGCGGCGCGCCTGGGCAGGCGCTTCAGGGTGCTGGTGGTGGACGGCCGGCCTGAACTGGAGGGGCGGCAGATGATGCGGCGGCTGCTGCAGGTGTGGGGGGGGAGCACAGGTTGAGCCGCGGGCCGGCAGCGCCCATGAGAACAACTTGACGGCGCTGTGACGCAGGATTTGATCACTCGGGCACTGAGGGACTCGCTGTGATTCACCCGCATGAGGGGACCAGCGACTTGCCGAGAAGTCTGGGGTCGACTGCCTGTCTTGATAGTGTGCTGTGGTGTGTCGCCTCCAAGCGCTGACGGGGCTCAGCGCGGGCGCTCGCTGCCGCTGCCGAGAGAGGCCAGCAAATGGAGTTGCATGCTCCCGAAAATTCTCACCACGGCTGAAGTTTACAGCACAGGGGGTGCGGTGTGATTGCAGCATGCAACTATAGGACACTGTCAGGCTGACGTGCAACCGCATTTCCTCAGTACCTTATAACCACTTGCTCCCGCTTTGTTGCTGCTGCTGCTGCTGCTGCTTGCAGGCGGACATTCCCTGCAGCTACGCGTTCTTGTCAGGCATCTCCTACACGATGCGCGAAGTCAGCAAGGTCATGCTCGGCGCAGCAGCAGTGCTCAGCAACGGCACTGTGCTGGGCCGCGCAGGGAGCGCAGCAGTGGCCATGTGTGCAGCAGCCAGCAGCAAGGTGGGAGCTGTGACGGCCGCAGTGTGTGTGCGTGTGCTTTGGCTGACCAGATGATGGCACGGTGGCTTGGGGCTTGCCGTTCAGTCGTGGTGTCGCCATCGTGGGCATGGCAGCCAGTAGTAGAGCATGCTGTAGCGCTGGTACATATAGATCAGCCAGGCAAACTTGCAGTCTTGCACGGCATATTGCTGTGCCCTACTAGCTCTTCCTCTTCCATCGCTGGTCGTAGTTGCCTAAATGTCAAGCCGCTGCAGGCCCCGCACGCCCTGCATCCCAAGCCTGCTTTCTGATGCGATCTGTGACGTGACTGGTACGTCTTGCGCTGCAGCCTGTGCTTGTGTGCTGTGAGGCGTTCAAGTTCCACGAGCGCGTGCAGCTGGACAGCATCACACACAACGAGCTGGGAGACCCAGATGCCCTGGCACACGTGCCGGCCTTCGCACCAGCGGCAGCAGCAGCACACGGCACACCGACAGGTGAGGGTGCCACCGCATGCTGTGCTTTTCAACCCATGGTTGATGATGTAATAGAACGAGTTTAAACGGCTCCTGGGCTCCAGGTAAATGCACAACTGCATACCTCAAGCAATGCTGGACCAGGAGACCCCCGCCCAAGTTCTCCTGGTGCTCCGAGTGGGCTGCCATGCAGGCACGCATTCCTGCAGCAAGGCCTCAAGTATCCCAACATACCTGTAGCGCAGAGAATTGAAGGGCAGAATGGTTGATGATGTGTCGCCAGGGATGTCGGCCAGCTTGTGTCAGCCTCCAGGTCCAGCACACGCGCCTGCCATTGGGAATAGTGTACATTGGCAGCAGCAGGCACGCCAGCAGCTGCAAGGGTTCACCTCGGCACATGTGCTCTTGGCACTGCCCGACTTCCCTAACAGCTGGCTGGCCAACGCACAAGCCATGCCGCCAGCAACCTGCGCAGCTACCTACCCACAAGGCAGTCCCTGGGTGTCGCATCGTACCGACAGCCCCACAACAGGACATACGCCTGCGCTGCAGCTGGCGGTGCTGCTACTCTCTGACATCTGTGTACTGCCTTTCATCAGCTCACCTCTTTCCTGCACCATTATTGTGATTGTTATGCAGACCCGGAGCGCGGCGTGCCTTCCCAGCAGCTGGCCGCCTGGCGTGACAGTCCGCGCCTGGCGCTGCTCAACCTGAAGTACGACGCGATGCCCGCAGAGTACGTGACCATGGTCGTCACCGAGTTTGGCATGATCCCGCCAAGCAGTGTGCCGGTGATCCTGCGGGAGTACTCTGAGAGTGCACAGATGGAGGTGTGACGTGGCCAGGAGGCCTGCTGTAGAGGCTGTCCACTGCGAGGCCGTGCAGCATCGCCGGCAGCATGCAGCGTGGCGCGTGTCGTATGCCGGTGTGCCTGGCGTGAGGAGGCACATGTGCAGGTCATGTTGCTGGGGCCTGCACCAGCTTCAGGTTGCGCACCTGTAGGTGTTCATGTAGTGCACACTGCAGCGACGCTTGCTTGCCAAGCGTCCATCTTGCACTTTCGGATCCTGGTATAAGTTCTGAAATGCAGATTAGCAACAGCCTGAGCAGCAGCAGCAGCAGCAGGGACTGATTTTCATGAGCACCTCATGTGTGCACATCAACCGCAGTAGTCAACCCTCGGCTCAAGCACGTTAACTGTTAACTAACACCAGGTCCCTGAGCCAGTCACTACATCTACAGATGCCTACAGCTTTGCATGAGGCCAGGTGACTCTGCTTCACGTTGGGTTAGGGTGCTGCTGCTTGTTACATCTGCAGAGATCCACCAACGTGTAATACATGTCTTCTTGCAACCCTGATCATTGCACCACAGTATGTAGAGCATGTTTTGCACGACAGCCTGGCAGCACAGCTGCTCATGCCATGCCCAGTGGGCAGCAGCAACATTGTGTCACTCAAATGCTGATGCTACGGCTTGAATGGGTAATATGATGATGATGATTGTGTCACTCAGATACACTACTGGCGGCACCACCTCTGCTGATTACACTCGATGCAGGGCTGCTTTGCCCCAGCTACCCAGCCTCAACGCATCATCTTGGCGTGCCGCAAATTTTCAGGCACTGTGGGCTCGACATTAAGCCGAGGCAATCAATGCCTCGAGCATCACTGCTGTCTGCAGCAGCAGCAGCTCGCCACCGTTGCTGTTGTTCAAGGAGCGACTCTGCATATCTGGCAATGCTAAAGTCTACATTCAATAGTCTGATGTGTCAAAAAAGTGTACGGTCTGGGTGCTGCTGTCTCGTGGTGAAAGCTGCGGCACTGTGTCGTGCTGCAGCTGCAGGCGAGTGCTGCAAACCGACACCCATGCACAGATAGACGCTTTGGCTGAGGGCTGCATGTTATATCTTATTAATAATGACCAGAAACCCCTTGGAAGCGTTGTTAAGCATCCCGGCTGGCTGGCGCAGAAGTCAAACAGTAACCACCTGCACGACATACCTGCGGCGCAGCCTCGGCGATTGCTGCTCCTACCAGCATTCGCCCATGTATCACGTGTTTGCCACAAAACGAACAATAAGGGAGCGTGCATTCAGCCATGCACGCTTGTTTGGCCCGGCCAAATTGTGGTTTCTGTTGTGGCAGAAACGTTAACGGCCATGCTAGCCAGCACGTTAACCAGAGCTTTCCAGTGCACAACAAGCTGCGCTCCACATATTATGTTTTTGGATTTTTCTGCAGTGATTTTGTGCCGTTCCGTGCGGGTGCCGTGCTTCTGCAGAAGCTGGTCTGTGCACAGGTTTCGCAGCAACTCGCACAGCAACCGACAAAGTGCACTTTGCCAATCACCGTGTTCTGTATCAAACACAACCTGCATTCCGCCGCTGCTGGTGTATTGAATTTGAATCTACAGGTCGCAACCCATGCCTAGCATCAGCGCTTAAAAGTAACACAGCACAACTTGAGGTACGCAGCTGTGCATTTACCTGGAGCCCAGGAGCTGTATAATACTTGTTCTTTTAGAACTTTTGTGTGCTGAGGACATGCATGCCTGAATCTGTTACTGGGGCTTTGTATACCTACATCAACATTCCTGTAAAGACATAGGGGCCCCTATGCCGGGATCCCGGGATGGCGAGGTGTGTGAAAGGTTGGCTGCCGGCCGGGTGACAACGGGACAATGCACAGTCATCATCATCATCATCATCATCATCATATTACCCATTCAAGCCATAACATCAGCGCCATCGGCCCCGCGCCCCACCGGGGCGGCAAGAGGCGGGAGCACTGCTCCAGAATGTTTGCACGCATTGCGCACATCCCAAGACGTGACAAGAAAAGCAGCAGTACACGGTGACACCATCCGACATCTTCCAGAGCTGCCCCAAATATCATCAGACACAAAACGCAACACCTTGATTGACGAATCAGCCACGGACCAAACGCTGCGCAACTTTTCAGCGCAAGCAGGCAGGGATCTGATCTCAGCAAACATACTATCCCTCTGAGCAGAAGTAGCAGGGCAATCGAACATCAAGTGTAACAAAGACTCAACTTCTGCACCAAAACAAGGACATCCTGAAGACAATGCGCAGTGTGTGTACATGCACTGTTGGGTGACAAGCATGGCCTTTAAAGTTGCCATTGAAAACAGGTGCAGGCTGCATCATTGTACATGGCCTTTGTGTCATGGCTGGAGCCCTTGTGTAAAGGCAGATCAGCAACAGCAGCAGCAGCAGGGACTGCCACTTCCGATGAGCATCTTACGTGTGCACATCATTACATTACATTACATTACATGCTCCACCCAACAAGGAGTGGGAACCCCATTCAGGAGCCAACGAGAGGCTCATTGGGGGGGGGGAGGGAACCTCATAGAATATATCATCGTCATCAGAACAAACAGAAGAATAAGCAGAGAAGAATTCGTCCGCTGCATCGATCGCTTGAACAACAGAAACCGAAGACAAGAAGGACTCAGGGTCCGCCTCGGGGTGGCAGCGCACCAGATAGCAACAATGCACAAAGGCAGCCACAAGAGCAGGTTGCTGCCGCATAAAGGTCATCATATGCGAACCACCTGGCTGACAAGAGGCTATACTGTCCCACGTATGTGACAAACCTCCAAATGGTTCAAAAAGGCAAGCAAAACGCTCGCGAACTGGCGCGTACAAAGGACACTCAAAAACCATGTAAAACTCGTCCTCGACCTGACCCAAGTGGCATCCAGAGCGTTGGCATGTCCGATCAGACCGCACCAAGGGCGGACGGTGCCACCTACCAGTAGTGCATACATGCAGGTCATGGGCACCAAGTCGGAAACGAGCCAGAGAACCAACATGCTCCCTATTGAGCCCAGCGGTCTGCAAAACGTATTGGGGGCACCAAGACTCAGGACGCACAGACTGCAAGTTATCACCCGGGCAAGCAGCAAACCATCGTTCATGTGTACTGTAAATTCCAGCCCCGGTGACAGCATCACGTGGATTCTGCGAGCACCCCTGCCACTGCTGATACAAACACCCCTCAAATGCACGTAATCAAGGCCCTGTGTCCGCCCGCCATGTGGATGTAGGCCAGGCCAGGCACGCGCTTGTCCAGCTGCTGCATCAGCCACACATTCTTCTCAATGGCGCGTTGCACGTCCAGGAAGCTGTTGTACGGCGACAGCCGCACACCGCAGCGCTCAGGCCCAATGGCACCCACCAAAGCCTCCATCACCTCAAGCATCAGCCTGCACGATGGCAGCAGGTAGCATTTCAGGACGTTTAACCACCATTTGGTGACAGGTGTGACATAAGACAACGAACCGGCGTGGGCAAAATTTGGCGGCATGGGCAATTGCTCTTGAAGAGAACAGATGCGCATTCATCTAGCAGCTGGTGCACCAGCCGCCTGCAGCTCCAGCAGCGTTGGCCAGCCAGGTTTTGACGCAGCAGCAGCTGTAATGGAGATGTATGAACCGGCTGCTGGGCTCCAAGTACATGCACAGCTGCGCACCTCAAGCAATGCTTCATCAGCTGCATCATCATCATCATCATCATCATCATCATCATCATCATCATCATCATCATCATCATCATCATCATCATATTCAGCTGCATCATAACACCAACAGGTGTCATTGGCACCCAACATTAACTCAGAAGTATCCTCTATAACTGTAGCAATGTATGACCACCTACAAAGGGATGAACCGTCTATGTTGCTGCCTAATTGTCTTGTCACCAATCCCACTACTCCAGCAATCAACACAGCAGCTTGCCAGCAGCTGTACCAGACCCAAGTTACTGTGTCAGTGCGAGGCGAGGGTCCGCCTGCCAGGCCGCACCTGCCCTTGTTCTCATCGCTGCCGCCATACTCGTCATTGCGCAGGTTGGAGCTGTCCTTCCAGAACTGGGCATGTGCTCACACACACACAGACAGACAGACAGCAGCAGCAGCAGCAACAACTGTGATACGCCATGGCCAAGCACCACCACAGAAGACTCAGCTGCTGGTGGTGCTGGCCCAGCACGGTGCTGGTGCTGCCGTCACGTCAATGTACGCTGTTGTGAGTTAGACTAATTCTCAGCTGAGGTGTTCTATCGTACACGTGCTAATGGTACCAGTGTCATCCCTCAGCAGGTCTGATGTTCCGGTTGCTTTTCTGCTGCGGTACTGAAGATGGATCCGTGAATTACCTGTAATGCTGCATTCATGAATGCAGTACCCTGCATATCTGCGTGCACACTTTTGTTACTCCTAGGCTGTTTGGCCGCTGTGTATTTCTCAATGGTGCCCATTGGTACCCCTTTGATATGCCTATGTGACAGGGATGGGATAGGGACAGGAATAGTGATAGTGATAGGGTCAGCAAGCAACCAATTGTTTACACTGTACACTGCAGCGCGCAAGCCATCAACATTGTTCCAAAAATTTGTCCACTGCACTGCCCGGCGGCGCTGATGATGATGATGATGATGATGATGATATTGATGATGATGATGATGATGATGATGATGATGATGATGATGATGATGATGATGATGATGATGATGATGCCCGGCGGCGCTATTTAGACTAAACGCAGATGCTGGCTTCTTCCAGCTGGGATGATTCTACTGTTACATGCCCTGACAATTTACCTAATTCAGCACATGGATACTGAAAGGATATTGAATTGGTATGATGACGATTGTAGCACTGGATTTGTTACCTTGCGGGAAGAGACGCCCACATCGCCTGCAAACATTTTAACTGCAGCGCTGCAACATACTTTCCTACTTCCTCATCATAGTTTCAGCCGCTGACTCATGGCATACATAACCTTCCTGCTGTAACCGTTACGCTGACACAACATAACATCATACCAGCTGTGTCCAGAAGCGCAGTGTAACAAAGACTCAACTTCTGCACCACAACAAGGACATCCTGAAGACAATGTGCAGTGTGTGTACATGCACTGTTGGGTGACAAGCATGGCCTTTATGGTTGCCATTGGGAACAGGTGCAGGCTGCATCATTGTACATGGCCTTTGTGTCATGGCTGGAGCCCTTGTGTAAAGGCAGATCAGCAACAGCAGCAGCAGCAGGGACTGCCACTTCCAATGAGCATCTGACGTGTGCACATCAGCCCCAGTAGTCAACCCTCGGCTCATGCACTTCCACCAGGTTCTGGAGCCAGTCGGCCACATTTGCAGAGATGCACCACATTCTGCATGCTAGTGCCGTGTCCTCTCACATACTGTACAGTATGTAGAGCATGGTTTGCACGACAGCCGGGCAGCCTGGCACTGCCTGGCAGCACAGGTGCTCGTGGGCAGCAGCAACACTGTGTCACTCACTCAATTTGACACTGCTGGCCGCCACACCTCTGCTGATTACACACGATGCAGGGCTTCTTTGCCCCGTGAGGCGGCCCCCGTGATTATGAAATCCGTCTGAGGACCCCCATTGTGACCAGCTACCCAGCCGCAACGCATCATCGTGGCGTGCTACAAATGTTTAGGCACTGTGGGTTCGGCAACAAGCCAGGAGCGAATCCCAAACATCACTGCTGTCTTCAACAGCAGCGGCAGCAGCTTGAGCATGCGACCATTGCTGTTGTTCCAGCTTGAACATAAGGCGCAACTCTGCATCGCTGGCAATGCTGAAGTCAACAATGAATTGATGTGTCCAGCCTGTGCGACGAGGACAAAGCGAAGCAATTACAGTTATTGCTGCCAGTTGGGCAGACAGTGCTGTTCTTCGGCAATTGAAGAGGACAGTACCTGAACCCAGGGTTCAATTGGTAATGACGATCGCTAGGTAACAACCCACCTTGCATTATGGCAGTGACAGGAGTATCACGTCAGATATGTCTACAAACACTGCTCTGTCAGCACCCTGCGGTTACACAACAGGGGAAACGCCATTTGAAGGTAGTAGCGGTTTAATGGTGTCCATGAAGCAGGCCTAGCTGTGTAGCACCTGACAGTGGGCTGCTTGCTGCGTGCACCAGGCAACAGCGAAAGCGATCATTTGTTACTTTAGTCTGGAAGCATATGCCAGTCGAGCCAAGAGGAGCTCGATCACAACTCCGGCAGCAGCAGCGACAGGAATGAACGGTACTTCAGGACCAGGGGACGTCATCGCCTCAGCCAGCGAGCAGGTATTCCTTGCAAACGTGAAGTATGCATGTTGAAAGAATGTGCATTTCAACAGTGGTACTGTCACAAACATGCACGCACAACGGGCAGCTAAGTGCTGGCGCATGCTGCTGCAACTGTACAACATCACCACTGAGCTGAGATGAATATGTTGCTCTCTGCTTTGTATCAACGGAATCACATTGTATCTCTGCTGTTGCTTTATTCTATGCTCTGGCTGTAACATGCAGCTCATGCACTGCCCGCTGCACTGCAACTCTGCACGATTGTCTGCAGTTGTTTGGCTGTGCCTGTGAACGTGCGTGCGCTAACATTCAGCTGCTTGCATGTATAAAAGGTGCATCAAAGAGCTCAGCAGGCTGCCGTGCATGCGCCGGGCCACTGTTGCTGCTGTGTTCTAATGCAGGTGCTCAAGCGCATCAATGAGCTGTACGCGGCAGGCCTGTCTGCAGGAGCCCCAGGGGCAATCGGCCTCAAGGGCATCGCAGATGCACTGGGTCTGGCCAAACAAATCAGGAAGCCACGCAAGAAGATCAGGTATGCGCTGGTGCTTGCAGGGACAGCGTGCTGTGCAGCAGGTCTTATGGGGGCAGGCAGCTGCTGTGAAGGGCGCGGGCAGCAACGCAGCGCACAGCACATGCGACGAGCCCAGGTTTACCCCTACGTGTCCGGCCTGTGACACTGACTGGTGACTTGTGTTGGCCCGTTCTGCTGCTGTTACATGCATTGCAGTGTTATGATTGTGGGCAACCACAGCGCAGGTGTGTTGCACCGGCATGCAGGGGCAGGTCAGCCAGCAGGGCAGCACAGGCAGCGCCACAGCAATGGCTGGCAGCATCCCTGCAGCTGGTTAGGCGTTGCAGTGCATCAGCGTCAGCTTGGAAACCACCACCAGCAATTGATGCATGCGGCGCTGCTTGGCGTTGCTGGAATGTTGCTGGTTTCAGGGCCAGCTGCAGCGACCGTCAAGCAGTGTCAACAGCCTTCAGATTGGTGCGGCTAGACGGACTTTTCTCAGTATGGTGGTGTTATCTTGCTGCACGTGGAAGTAGTGCAGCATGAGCTTGCAGGAAAGCACACACATGACAGCGCAGTGTGGAGCAGGGCCAAAGGCATTGCTGCTGTGACCTGCTTCATGATTAAGTTCGAGCGAAGTGCAGCACGTTGACCTGTTGACAGCAGTGCTGCCTGTCAAGGGTTGGTGAGACTCAGCTGCATGGTGTCATGCACTACAGGCGAGGCCAAGCTGAGTTGGAGTAGTGATCATGTCATGCTGATGTGACACCTGTCTTGCAGGAAAGTCGTCATTCATCAACTGGTACATTGGCGAGCGTGTGTGCAAGACGGGTGTGGCAAGTGAGTACTGGCTGCGTTGCTGCGCAACGTGTGCCTGCCACGCTCAGCAGCCTGGGTGGAGTAGGTTTTAGCAGCAGCAACAGCAGCTGGCGCAGCTGCCAGTACAGCAGCACCAGCAGCACAGTTGACTTTGCTGATTGCGCAGCAGCCCGTCGCCAGTACAGGCGGCTGCCTCATAAGCACAGTAGGTGGCAGCAGTTGCACTAAGCGGGAGCTAGCACGAGCAGCATGTTTTATCATATCGACGCTGCTTCGCCATGCTTGGTGCCTTGTTGATGCCTGCCCTGGTGTTGATGCTGTGCAGTTGAGACACGAGGCTTCATCCTGTGCACAAGCGGCAGGTGAGCCTGGTGTTATTTTTGTTGTTGATGTGGGTCCCGCTGTTTGCACTGGACGGCGGCACTGGCAGCCCAGCGTGCCTTGCAGCCAGTGGCTGCCGTGCGCAGCGTCAGCTACAGCCATGCGCATGCTGGCACCATTCCACCACCATTAGGACCCATTCCACCACGCATTATGGCGTCCTTGCCCTGAACTACAATGCCGTCACTCTGTGCGATGATTTTTGAGCGCATGACTGGGGCATGCCTTGGTGCTGGGAACCCCTTTTGTGTCACCTGCTTGCAGGAAGCGCGAGACGTTGACCGGTGACGCCACCATCCGTTACTTTGACTACCTGGAGGACCTGGGCGGCTTTGAGGGCCTGCTGCCCAACCTGTTCACGGAGATCACCACCAGCAAGGAGCGCTCCTTTGCCTGCGTGGATTTCGTGGACACCCCCGGGCTGGTGGATGGGGACATGAAGGTGCGCGCATGCGTGCTGCTGGGTGCTCGCTGCAGATGGTGTTGCCACGCTGGGTGATGCAGGGTGGGTCTGTGTGCTGTGTGTATGTCTTGCGTGCACTGTGAGGTGTCGCCAGCGTCAGGGTTGTGAAGAGTGGCACGTGCATTGTGAAGGGGCGGTGTGCGGTGTGGCTTCTGAGGGGGTGTGCTGCATGAATGTTTCAGATCATGTTGGCGTTCCAGCCCCTTGTTCGTGGTGCCGTGGACACTTGAGCTTGTTTGGGGGCACTGCCGTAACCATGCTGCGGTGCAGGAGTTGGTGTCAACCACCTTGCATGGGGTCGCGCTGTCCGGACCAAAAGTTCATGCACACAGCACTTGGCCGCCAGCCTGCGCCGCAGTTTGCTGCAACCTGACTGTTACCGCACAGTGTGTGTGCACGTGCACGCAGACATTGATGCAGTCCTGCTGCTGCGCCTCAGCCGCTCGCTGCGTGCCTTGCCCGCTGCGGCTGTTGTGTGCAGTACCCCTTTGCCGTGAAGGACAGCATCATGTGGATGGCCGACCATGTGGACCTCATCCTGGTCTTCTTCGACCCGGTGAGCGCCACCAGCAGCAGCAGCAGCAGCAGCAGCTGCACAGCAGCAGCAGCACCAGCAGCAGCAGCAGCAGAGATCCAGTGAGCAGCAGCAGCAGCAGCAGCAGGAGCAGAGATTTGGTGAGCAGCAGCAGCAGCACACAACACATGTGCTGCTCGCCCTGCTGCCAGTGGCTGGTGGGCACGCACGCGCTGCAAGTGCCTGGCAGCAATGTGCCGACTGCAGCAGTTGACCGTTCCTAGACTTACTAGACTTACTAGCAACAACATGGTGGCTGTGCTGGCGCACCAGAGCAACAGCACGTCTGGAACCTAGCAGGTGCTTGTTCAGCCGCTCCAGCCTGCTGTGCCTGTTCACACCGGCTTGTACTGACGGTGATGCTGTGCCGCCTGCTGCTGTCCCTGCCTGCAGATTGGTGAGTACGGCAGCTGCAGCTGGAGGTGGCAGCGGCCATGGCAAGCTGCCTCGGGAGTTGCAGCAGTTGTGGATATTGTGTGCGGGCAGTGGCTGTGGAGACGGGAGCGGCTGCGCCGCCATTGGAACGTGGTGCATGCCGCTGCTGCTGCTGCCCCTTCCACAGCTGCCGCATTTCAGTGGCAGCAGCTACAAACTCCATGCTTCAGCTTTTGGCAGACCGTGTGTCAACGCTGCCTGCGATGGCGCAGCGCATGGAGGCCTTCTTGCGTTGCTGTTGGCGGGCGCTGTGCTTTGCTGCTCCTTGGCATTTGCTGCAGCTTCTCATGCGCCTGTGGTTTTATGCAACCACTGCTGCTGCTGCAGGCCAGGCCACCTGCAAGCGCACCATGGAGGTGGTGGAGCAGCTGAACAACACACACCACCTGGAGAAGATACACTACTTCATGTGAGCGAGCCGCAGCGTGGTGAACGTCTGCAGCGTCAGGTTTACTCGCGCAGGCAGCCTGGTGCAGCTGCAGTGCAGTATTTGAGCGCTGCACATCACCAGGCAACCGACTGGCAGCCCACACACACCACATACATGCACATACAACCACAGCTCGTGCGCATCCACCAGTGCCACGACGCTGGCTCATGCCAACTGACATGCATGCATGGACGCTGCTGCTGCTGCTGCCGCCGCTCAAGCGGTTTGACATGCGTCCGCACCTGCGTGTGTTTGCGTGTGCGCAGCTGCCTGCACACAAGGATACCTTGGATCCTGCTCCATCACGCTGCTGCTGCTGCTGCTCCATCGCGCTGCTGCTGCTGCTGCTGCTGCTGCTGCTACTGCTCCATCATGCTGCTGCTGCTGCTGCTGCTGCTGCTGCTGCTGCTGCTGCTGCTGCTGCTGCTGCTGCTGCTGCTGCTGCTGCTGCTGCTGCTGCTGCTGCTGCAGGTCCAAGGCCGACGAGGTGCTGGATGAGCGTGACAGGCAGCGCGTGCTCATCCAGATCACGCAGAACCTGGCCACGCGCATCCGCAACAGCCACGCCTTCAACCTGCCCACCTTCTACCTGCCGCACGAGGACGACGGCGGCCTGCCCTGCAGCATACCCAACGCGATAGAGGACGTGTGCACCGAGATAGACAAGGTGCGCGGGACGGGCGGTGGGAGCTGCTGGGCATGAAGCTGCCGGGAGGCGTCCGGCATAGGCATGTGCTGTGTGCACTGCTCCTCCGCTGCTGTTGGGTGGCGAGCCTGCAGGGAACATCATGGCAGGCAGTGTGCGGTGGGTTGGTGATGCGCACATGCAGGCCCTGGCCAGTTTGTTGCACTGAGCGGCTGATGCTTCATGCGCTGTTCTGTTGTGGGCGTGCTGCTCAGGCTGCATGCTTCCCGAGCCACCGCCACGCACTGCAGCTCCCATTCTTCGTGCTGCCTGATGCCGCACGCTGCGCCCATGCACACCTGTAGGCCATCAACCAGACTGTGCAGAAGACGCTGCGGCAGCTCAAGGCAGACTGCGCCACCATCCAGGCCACAGTGGCGCAGCGGCGGCAGCAGGACGCAGCCAACCGGGAAGCCAACGCAGGCAGCACTGCACGAGGGGCGATGCTGGCAGCTGGCAGCTTGCTGGCCCTGCTCCTGCTGGTAGCAACACTTGGGATGCGCACTGCAGGAGTCCTGTGCACGCCTGGGCACGGCGGCAGCAGCAGCAGCAGCAGCAGCAGCATCTGCAGCAGCGGCTTGTTGCAGCCTCTGCAGAGCTGGGGTGCGCGGCTAGACGACTCGCTGCCGTTCATTGGCGGGGTGCTGCTGTGTGCCATGCTGGCGCTGGGTGGTGCCGCCAAGGTGGTGTGGCGGCACGCGCCCGTGCTAGACAGGCGGCAGCAGAAGAGGCTCGATGAGTACAGCGCCGTGGTGGCGCGTGTGGCGCAGCAGGCTGAGCTGCTGTACGAGCAGTACTTCCTCACCCTGGCGAATGCTGAGGAGCGATGACCCCTGGTGCTACTTAGCATGACGTCAAGCAGTGCTGCCGGTCCTGTGCAGTGGAGCTGAGCGCTCAGCTAGCAGAGTCTGTGGCCCTGCATGCAGGCTGCATGCACTGCACGAGCCCCTCGGCTGTGTGCTGCTGATGTGTTGCTGGGCTGTATTTTCAGTGTGCACGGCATTGTGGCTGCTGATTGTCAAGGGTCTGCCGACGCAGCAGTGCTACGCAGGGATGTTAAAGAACGAGGAAACGGCTCCTGGGCTCCAGGTAAATGCACAGCTGCGTACCTCAAGCAATGCTGGACCAGGAGACCCCCGCCCAAGTTCTCCTGGTGCTCTGAGGGGGGCTGCCATGCAGGCACGCATCCCTGCAGCAAGGCCTCAACATCCAAACATACCTGTAACGTAGAGAATTGCAGTGCAGAAGTGTCAACAAGTGCACACCCCGAGCGGGGAGGCACCCGGGGATGTACCTGGAGTTGCGTCCCACTTTAGCATGTGACTGTCGCATTTGCTGCATTGAATTGTGCTATACATGTTTACCTGGAGCCCAGGAGCCGTTTTAAAACTCGTCCTATTACATGTCCTCTTGCAACCTTTATCAATGTACCTCGAGTTGCAATGTACGCAATGTTGAGTCTACATCAGATCGCCAGCAGGGCTCGCAACCACCAGGTGACGATGTCGTTGAGACAAGTTATTATTGGCTATGAACGAGAAAACTGCAAGAAATCGCCCTCGACTACTGTTGCGCGGCACTGATGGCACTTAGGTGGCAAATCCGGCAGGTAACAGCTTGCTGCGCAGTACACCGACAACCAATTCCTGAACAGCGAGCCGCCCAAACATTCCTCAGTCGTCGGAAATCGTCCTTGACTACCGTTGCGTGGCGCTGATGGCGGTTAGATGGCAAGTTTGGTGGGTAACGCAGTATGCCAACAACCAACTCCTGAACCGCGAGTGGCCCAGACCTCCGTCACAGTCGGATATCACTCTTGACCAGGGGTGGTCAGGATATTATATCATAACGTTACGATACTCTTTGCTAAAGACCTTTACTCTTGGCTACCGTTGCGCGGCGCTGATGGCAGTAAGAGGGCAAATTTGGAGGGTAACCGAAAGTAACGACAACCCACCGTTGAACCGCAAGTCACCCAGACATTCCGCGGAAGTCAGTTATTGCCCTTGACTGCCGTTGTGCTGCGCTGATGGCAGGTAAGTGGCGTATCCGGCGGGTAACAGCAGTACGCCGAGAACCAACCCCCGAACCGCGAGTCGCCCAGACATTCGTCAGTTGTCGAAAATCGTCTTCGACTATCTTTGCGCGGCGCTGATAGCACTGAACCCCGAGACAGACATTCATCTTCAGTCCAGTCAAGATGTAGCGCCACATTTTGTCATACAGGGACCTTTGCCCTGAAAGCTTCGACCCCACGACGTAGTTGTAACTCCTAGGTGCTGGGCTGGTAACAGCACTGTCTGTGCTAGCAGACGAGCGACCTCGCTGACAATCAGCGCTGATGTGATGCAGCAGCACGAACCAGTCGCAGTGCACGTTGCACAATGCAACAATATGTCGGGCCCAGGCAGATGAATACAGATACAGGCTGTTGGTCACAAAGGCGTGGAAAGGCTCTGTAAGCAAAAAATTGCTACGTTTATATACAAGTACTACCTATTTAGGTACATGCATGTACGGCAGCTGACTGTGCGAAGCTGCGAAGTGTACACAGCTGCTCAATAGCTGTGTTGGAAAGCAAGCTGTTAATCGTGAAAGGTTGCAGAAGCTGCGACTCTTGATGCGTACCTTCTGCTGTGAGCCTCCTAATTACTCTTGTAAGAGTTTCTGATTACATGCAGCACACTGACAACACACGCACAAAGCAAGCCAAATACCTCCCTGCCGAATGCCAAAGACATGCTGCCTGCGTTAACAGCTGATGCAGCGCTGCCAGTGACCAGTGATTGGTCGCACTGGAACTACACCAAGACAAGCGAACACAGCACTACCACCACCAGGCAGGCCAGAGTGGCGGGAGACGCCTTGCAACATCATCCGTCGTGACAAATAACACTGCCCGCTACCAGGGCATATCCAGCAATGGAGGGCACTGTGTGCGGCACAGCCGTTGTGCATCGCACACAATTGCTGTTTCTTGGTATACCTGGTTAAGAAAAAACATGGCTGCATTATGACATTATGAACTCAAGCTGACAGGAGCACACTAATTAGAGTCATGCATGATGATCATGCTGCTTGGAGCTGGGCCATGGCAGTGCACTGCACCAATCCCACAGCCAGCACATGACAGGCTGCCCCTGGCTTGCTAAGCTGACACACAATGTGCCATGGTGGCCAACACTCATTGAAACAGAAATTGCTGCACCAGATCACACAACAGTACCCCGCGCAGAAGCTGTAGTTGTATTCCATGTCACTGACATGGGGCTGTCACCGAAGGTGCATAATGAGGTGGGCCGTCGACTGTAGGCGATGCATGCCCAGCCAACACCAACGTCCACAGCAAGCCAATCTCAGGCTGGATATGGAAACCGCCGCTCTGCCCTTTGAGCAATGCCCAGCCTGTCGCACACAACATGCCCAGCCAACACCAGCGTATTTTTATTACTATTATGCCCAGCCAACACCAGCGTCCACAACAAACCACCCTCAGCCTGCGGCATACCTGCCCAGTCTTTATTTTTGTCACATGGACATCCTGCACATGTTCAGGCGACCGAGCAGACTGAGCAAGAAGCTGCTGACACTGACAGCGGTGTCGAACCCAAGCCACAAATGAAGAGGCACATGCCCAGCACCAACTTGCCGCAACGCGCAAGTTTGAACTGCCTTGAATGTATGGTACACACAGCTGGCTGGTAGCAGGCCACCGCATCCTACTGTACACTGCTGCGCGCTGAACACACGCCCAACGGCAAGCAAGACATGGCTGAGCAGCTGCACACCTTCAATCAGAGCGCGTCACAGGTACGAGGCGCTGAAACCCCTGGCAGCAACATACAGACCTGCAACACGTGCCAAGAAGACATAGTGTGCGGCAAGCGCTCGCGAGCTACTGCTGTGGCACCAAAGAAAGAAGCCACTGCCAACTGCCGCCGAAATTGCCGTGACCAGACATGTCGCAGCCCCGACTACTACCACCAGGAGCGTGCGGCATGACCGCCTACTGCTGCGGCACAGGCATGGTGTAGTTGAGCGCCATGCGGCCGCCATCAACGTACATGATCTGGCCGGTGATGTACGACGAGTCCTGCGAGGCCAGGAATGCGGCGACGCTGCCGATCTCCGACGGCTCCCCCACCCGGCCGAGCGGCGTGCGCGACAGCACCCGGTCCATGGCCGCCTTGTCGGACACCACGGAGGCCAGCACCTCGGTGTTGATGCTGCGGGCATGGAGGCAGGCAACGGCGGCGCACGCATGCGCAAGAAGCAGCCTGTGAGCGAGCAGGCGTGGGCACAGAGGAGGGGCGCCTGCATGCGCACGCATTGCTGGCGCAGGGCACAACATGGCTCAAACGCAAAACGTGCACGGCAGGTGCACTGCTCTCCACACATGTCGGCACGCTCCCACTCAGCCGCTGCCACTCAGTCAACCACACACTGCCAGGTCACTATGCACCTGCCAGAGCCACGTGTGCCATCCTGCGGCGCATTTCCTTCCTGTGAGTCGACTCAGCAGTTGTAGCACAGCAAGCACCTGCCACGTCTAGGGTTTGAATCCTAAACCCTAAACCTGTGTTAGCAGCACAGTGCCGCGTCAGCACGCACCTGCCGGGGCCGATGGCGTTGACGCGGATGTTGTGGGGGGCCAGTGCCAGCGCCATGCAGCGAGTGAGGTTGTTGACGCCGCCCTTGGAGGCGTTGTAGCCTGCTATGCTGGGGATGGCCATCACACCATTGACCTGCAGCAGCAGCAGCAGCAGCAGCAGCAGCAGCAGCAGCAGCAGCAGCAGCAGCAGCAGTTGTGCATTGACAGGCAGCACTGAACGCATGCACTGCACTGCTGCTTGCTGCTACCCCTCCACCTGCACCATGCCGCATCGGAACCTTGCGTTCCAGATGTGTCCAGTGCGTGTCTCGTACCACATGTTGCAGCGTCACTCACGCTGCTCATGGTGATGATCGAGCCGCCCCTGCCCTGCTGCACCATCTGCTGCGCTGCCGCCTGGCTGGTGAGGAACACGCCCTTGAGGTTCACCGCCAGCACAGCATCAAAGTCCTCCTCACTCATCTCGAGGAATGGGGCCGCCTTGACTATGCCTGCGGTGCAGTGCAGCGCAGGCTGTGAGCATGGGGTGGTTCACTGCGAGCACTGCTTTGGAGTGTTTTGTAATTTTCCAAGAAGAGGGGCCGCCTTGACTATGCCTGCGGTGCGGTGCAGCGCAGGCTGTGAGCATGGGGCGGTTCACTGCGAGCACTGCTCTGAAGTGTTTTGCACTCGTTCAAGGAACAGGGCTGGCATGACTATGCCTGCGGTGCAGTGCGGCAGGCTGCGAGCGTGACGCAGGTCAGAGCACTGCATGAAGGTCCAGCGCCAGTGCTGAACCATCACTATCCTCCCGCTCGACCGAGGTGTCAGGCAGCCTCGTCAAGCCTGCCGTGCAGCAGCTGAGCTTGATGCAGGCCAGGACCACCCCCGTGCATGCTGGCGGCGCTGCACACGAGGTCTTGAGCCACGCTGGTTTCTAAAAAGTGGCCGCTGCTGGTGCACGGTTTATGTCAAGACGGTGGGCAAAAAAAATTGTGTATGCTACACCGACAGGCACTGCATTAAACTCGATATACTCGGCTGCACGACGCTCAAAAGAAGCCAACACTCTGCTATAGGTGTAACCAACTCAACATAGAAGTAGCAGGATTGTGTCTGTAGACGTGGTACAGGAAGCGTGCAGGGGACCCACCAGAGACAAACAAACTCGCACAGGGGTGGGTGGGGGCAGAGCCCCAATCGACTAGGGCGGGAACCGTTGCGAGGTTGTGTGAGGGGCGCGGCGCACCAGCGAAAGCCTAAAGTCAACAGGCGGGTGAGGTCTCGCTAAACCTTGTGTCCACCCTTGGGTTTAAGTTTTTGGTGGGCCCCCAGCAAGGGCTGTACGTGCAGCGCACTGCCCACACGCACTGTCAAGCTGCAGCAGCGCAGCAGCGCTGTCACTTTCGTAGGGCTGCACAGCAACATCCAGCTGCTGCAGTCGATGGCAGTTGCGTCGTGTCCTCACACAGGAGGCACAGCAAGCAGCTGCTTGCTTCGCCAGTAGTCTGCTGCAGTGGGAACACACAAACTTGCAGACTTGCACACAGCCAGGCCATTATTGCCTGTCCAAGCATTGTACAGCAAAGTCGGCAGCAGCGGCAGCAGCAGCAGCAGCGGTAACACCGCCACCGGTGGCCAGCAGCAGCAGCAGCAGCAGCAGCAACTGACCTGCATTCGCCACCAGGATGTCCACGCCGCCCAGCTGCTGCACGGTTTGCTGTATCAGTTGCTGCACTTGATCCTTGTTGGCAACATCACAGTGCGTGTACTCTGCTCTGATGCCCTGCTGCAGCAAGCTGTCAACTGCTTGCTGTGCTGCAATGTCATCTACGTCACTGACCATTACTGCAGCACCTTCTTGGCCAAGGGCCTGCACCAAAACATGCAAAGCACAGCAGCAGGGTCATGACAAGGCAGTTGCACTGGGAACTGTGTTCTTCATGTGCTCACACATGCCTGTGCAACCGCCAGGCCGATGCCCTTAGCTGCACCAGTGACGACGGCTATTTTATCTGCGAGTCGCTGAGCGCGTTGCATGGTGCAAGGCTTGTTGCTGGGGACAGACTTGTGCAGCACCACAGGCAGGGTACCCGACAAGCAGAGCAGTGCAGATGGCGAGACAGCTGGTGAGCTAGTTCTTCAAGGAGTTGAGTTAATGCAGCAGAGTGTTAAAACAGAAGCTTAGCTGAGGGCTGCTGGCATTTGAAGCTTACGGATTGTGACCTGACGCCTTTTGGGCCTGAGGCTTCGTCACCTGCGTGACACCTGCCGCGTATACTCCGTGGTCGCGGTCCAGCACAAACCATTGTTCATTAGATTTACAGGCAGTAAGTCAGCAATCCGAGCCACGACAGCGTTGCGTGCTCACAAATCCCATTTGTAACACAACGGTAGCTTGCCATGTCTGCTGCTACCTTCGATGATAGTCCTTTTCTGACTGTTTCAGGTCAAGATATCAACACGCATCCTATGCCGGAAATGGCTGAACCTGTTGCCCATGAACCTGCTTCCGACGGGCTTACATTCTCCAGACACTCACAGCGCAGCATGCTGAGCTGGCTGAGACGCTACACACGCGCTGGCTGTCGCTGTGGCCAGTGCCCGTTGGGGCAGGTGGAACCGTGCGAGTACGCTTTGCCTGAGAGGTGGGTGCCCACTGGCTGCGCGGCAAGATTAGCAGCGTGTTTGACCTTATTTCCAAAGATCAGACTTGATTTGTCAATGCTCCCTGTGCTCAAGCCCAAAAATGACCATCTAGTGCTTTGGTGGGTGACGCAACTGAAATCCTGTCCTGTAAACGCACCGCAGTAGGTACCAGCTGCAGTGTATTGGTTGGCATTGCACTATGTACCCTGACCCTTGCAGGGGTCCAGCCGCACGCTTTCAAACCCTCCACAGGGCTTGACTTTATTGACACCAATTGACACCAATTGACGCAAGGCACTTGACTTGATTGACACCAACAGACACCAGGCACCTCATATCCTTGCGCGTACCTTGCGTGCATGTTGACCATGGCTGCCCCTGTGTCTGTGCTGCGATGTTGTTTTTCACCACAGCCCTAGCTTGATGGCAAGGACCTGCAGCGCAATGTACAGCAGAGCTGGCAGTGTCGTGCAGATGACACATGGAGGACTGGCAAGGGTGATGAGTGCAACCTACCCCCTGCAACGCAGCCCTACCCTGAACAAGCAGAGCTGAGACTGAGCAGCTGGACCTGCGCAGCAGCGCAGCTTGGCAGTGCAAGCACAGCACTGCGCTCAGGGTAAAAAGGGAGACAGGCTGTGTGTTGTGTTGACGACCCCCAGTGATCAAGCGGCGGGGGGGGGGGGGACGCTGTACATTGACGGCAAGGTTCGCCTGACGCGCACCAGCACTACAATTCTTTGTACCATTGTGCAACAGCGATGTTGTGCCACACGGTGATGTGGGTAGCTCCTGCGCCCCTGCTGGGACGGGGCCGTTCAGCTGCTGTGTTCAGGCGCAGTGCAGTGCAGCTTGCGTTGAGGGCGTGTACATAAGGCGGGTGCTGCGGGTGTAGTTGTGGTGACCCTGGGGGTGGGTTGGGGCTGATGGCAGGAGATGTGCGGAACAATGCGTGGTGTATGTGTGTGTGCTGCTGAGCAGAAGGGCCGCAGGTTGCTTGTACACGTATGTTTGAATGCGCAAACGCCCGCAGCGGCTGGGCTGGCTGTAAGCTGGGTCTGCAGCTGGGGTTGCCGGGCGGCAAGTTGGTTATCATTGCGCGGGTTGCGTGCTGTGGTGTGCTGTCCAGCCATGGTTGCGGCGTGTGTGCCAGCAGGCGGATGGAGCCGGATGCAGCTGTCGCAGCTGCGCCAAGGTGCTGCTTGTTGCTTGCGGTGAGCTCAGGCAGCGCACCAGTGTTGCTGCAGATGCAGGCGGTGTGTTTCCCCTGCCGGAGCAGTGGAGCTTGGTTGCGCAGGTGGGGACAGCCGACATGCCGTGCAGTTGTTGCAGCTGCGTCGGCACACAACAGTGCCATACGTGCTTAACATGTGTCAGGTCGCTGCTCCTGTGGCGCGTCGTGGCGCACAGGGAGGAGGTGCTGCTCCGACTCCAGCCTCAGCAGGTAGCGCTTGTTTATGTTCTTGTGGGGATTGTAACAGCGTTATTGCAGCAGTGGTGCCATGTATGTGTGTGGTGTTTGAGCAAGAGCGTGCATGCATGCAGTGCCTGGTCCGGCCAGCTGGCACCTTGAAAGGAAGGGGGGGGGGCCACTTGCGTGGTTGCAGCAGGCAGTTGCAAGGCTGCTGTGCGATCGCCATCTTTTGCCGGTCGCTTTGTGCCTGCTCTTATGTACACACACGATCGGCGAGCAGCCTGTTGTTCTGGTACAGCTGGGGGCGATGTGGGTGGGGTGTTGAAAATTTGGCGTGTTGGTCATTGATTGTGGGGTGCTGCGCTGTAGTCGTGGACATAGCAGTACATGGGAGCAGTTTAGAATAGGTTTGCTGGCAGGGCCTTTGAAAAGGTTGCTTACCGCTGGCATGGCGTGGTGAAGTGCAGGTGGGGTGGTGAAGTGCAGGCACGATCGCAGGTTGCTCTGCATTCACGGCTCACTGAA
The DNA here is from genome assembly GCA_014080715.1 of Scenedesmus sp. NREL 46B-D3. Lineage (NCBI taxonomy): Eukaryota > Viridiplantae > Chlorophyta > Chlorophyceae > Sphaeropleales > Scenedesmaceae > Scenedesmus > Scenedesmus sp. NREL 46B-D3. The sequence continues at coordinate 48,829 of JACERP010000149.1, read as the reverse complement.
CAGCAGAGCTGCAAGCAAGGTGTGCTTTTTATGGTCAGCAAGCCACTACCTGTGTGGGGTTGCAGCAGCTCACCACGTACCGGTGGGCATTTGTGCAGGTTCCTGCGGAGTGTGTGGGGGGGTGGGGGGGGGGAGCTAGGCATGGCGGTCCAAGAGGGTGCTTACTGCTGGCATGGCGTGGTGAAGTGCAGGCACGATCGCAGGTTGCTCTGCATTCAAGGCTCATTGAGCAGCAGAGCTGCAAGCAAGGTGTGCCTTTTTGGGCAGCAGGCCACCACCTGTGTGGGGTTGCAGCAGCTCACCACATACCCGTGGGCATTCGTGCAGGTCCCTGCTGAGTGGGGGGGGAGGGGTGGTGGGGGGAAGCTAGGCATGGCGGTGAGTGTCAACACACAAGTGGGCCGTGGGCACTCCTGTGATGGGCCTGCAGGGCTGTCTCTTCACATGGGATGGCTGCGTAAGTTATATGGAGGGGTCTGGCCGTGTTTTCCCCTACTCTCAACCGCCGACATGTGTTGTTACCATTGCCTTGTGGCACGTTGCGGTGCACAGAAGGCTGTGTGCTTGTGTGAGTACTTCTGTTGCCGCCAGGTTTGATGGCTGAGGCTGGCGTGCTCAGCAGCAACAGCAGCAGCAGCAATGTCTGCTCAGTTGGGCTGTTTCGACTTGTTGGGTCCAGTGACACAGTGTCGTGGGGTTTGCGTTTGCGCATGCTTGAGGGTGGCAGGTGGCTGGCAGCTGGACGCTGCAAGTGGCCAGTACATACGATTAGTAATGCCACATGTACGTCATGCCTGATGAGACGGCGGGGGTTGCTCCGGCTAGGCTTGGGTGGTGGATGAGTAGGAGGCGTGGGGGCGCATGATCTTAAGGTCACCCTGGCATCAAACACGCCTCCTCGCCTTTCTCGCGCAGGCGTCGAGTGTGGACACACCGTGGCACCTCACCCGTGCACTTGTTCAGGTGGCAGTGGTGGCCTGCAGCAGCACGCCTGCCCCGTGTTGCCGGCTGTGTGCAGCCCTTGGCATCAGCGCAGCTGGTGGTTCGTGCCGCGACCTGCGCTGCGGCGGCGGCACAGGCTGGCATGCAACGCTGCCAGCATGCGGTGGAGATTGGCACCAACTTGCAGCAGCAATGCTCGCCCATTCAGTGATCGCCACATATGGTTGCAGCGCACCTGATGCAATCGTCGATGGGGTCCTGGCGTTACTTGTCGCTGCTCGTGAACTGTGGCTGGCTGCAGGCCTTGTGTGAGCTTCCAGGGTTGTATCCGTGGCTGCTGCTTTGGAGTTCACGGTGACATGCTTTCAAATGATGGAGGACTGACCCCCACAACGGCCTGCCAAGTTGTTGCGCATGTTTGGCTGCATTGTTTCTTGTTCCCTGCCTTTTTGCTTTTCCTTTCTACTGGGTATTTCTGCTGCTTGTTACATTGTTTGTGTTTGTGTTGGGCTGATGTTCTCAAGAGCATGCAGGATCAAGTGCTGTGGCGCCTGGCACGCTGGCCTGATCAGCATGTCACAGAGAGACTCTCTCTTGGAGAGTATCCAAGAAGGGCATGTATTCACTGCAGTGACGGTGTGCCCGGTGCAGCATCGCCTACATGTACATACCACCCTCTGTCACCGTGGCAATCTGTAGTACAGTAGTCGCTGTTGAGCAACAAGGCAGGTTGCAGCATGCAGGGGGGTTCTGACTGACTGCAGCTTGATGACCTGGATTAAGGACTGGGGGTTGCTCTTCAGCATCATCCTTGATGATTGGCCACTGCTCGAGCAGCTTTTTGTAGGAGCAGCAGCAGCGCCTGATGAGCTGCCCTTTGGTCTGTTTGTTGCTGCCAAGTGACCAGTGAATAGTACTCATTGCATAGGGCTGGTGGTAACCACGGCGGGGCTGATGATCTGGCGTCAGTTTGCAGTCACAACTGAACTGCTGCAAGGCGGTACTGTAATGCCCGATTTGATGTGACGCCTCTTACCTGTGATAGTGCGAGTATTGAAATCAGGCAAGTTGACTTATGTCGTTAACTATGTACCACATGGACTGCATGCTAGTGCCGTGTCCTCTCACATTTATGGTACGGCATGTCGCTTGCGTCACCAGCGGAGGAATGGTCCCAATCATTAATGTTCCCGTCGTGCAACATCCAAACTGTGATGATCATGAGGTACACCCCAGCCGAGCCAAACAGACACAGACGATACAATACACTAGAGAGTGTTTTTAATCAGTCAAAGAGGCTTACCTGCAGATACGCTTCAGTTTCAAAGATAGCCCTGCACATCGACAGGTGGTCTGGTGCAGGTGTGCTGCCATGCACTGCTGCAAAACACAATCAACCACCCTCATGCGAGAGTGCCGTGTGCAGCCGACGATCGGTGACGGTACAGCCTGCACGAACAGCTGCCGTCCCGCACCTTCGTTGTGCCAAGTTGGCAGCAGGCTGCTGCCGCCGCGCGATGCGCATGCGCAGAGCTAAGTCAGGGATACTGTAAAATAGTCGGGGCACGCACCTTAAGGTCTGCTGTGCACACCACTGCATGCCGGCAAGTGTGCAGCACATCAGGCCTAAGCACATCCAGCAGATTGTGGCTCAATCTCACACAGTGTCCTGCACATCTTGCAGCCTGCAAGCATTGCGCACACTTGAGGAGCCCGTCCGCACAAAGCACACGGTCTGACAGTCGACACCACACATGCACAACAGCCAGAACAAAATGCATGTTCTCTGCCTGCTCATCTCTCATACGCACATGACACCTGGGTTATAACGCACACAATCACACATGTGTGCATGTGCCCATGCATGCCTGCAAAGCTGCTGCTGGTCGTCTGTTGACACTGCCAGTGTTGGCAGCTGTCACTTCCATAGCTGTCACTTCCCTCCACATCAGGTTCAGCGTGGTCGGAGGCCCCCACGTCTCATGCTGCGGCGAGCGACTGCCCATAGCACCACAGAAGCATGCGCATGCACGCGCTGCCGAGTGCACTTTAACGAATGCCACATCCCTCATGCCACTACCAGGCACATCCCGAGTCCTGCAGCGGCACAGGCCTGCCGCAATATAGTGGATCCGTCGACTGTCATAAACCAAGCAATGCGGGTTCACGGCAATGCCCTGTGCTGAGCAACATGCAAACGCGCTAGGCCATCGGCGGCTGCAGCCGCTGGCGGCTGGTGTGGCCAGGCAGCATTTCTCAACGCAGCAAATGTGAAGTGGCATAACAGCTGCACAGCAAGCCAGTAAGACGGTCGACACACCACCTCACAGCAACAACACCAATCAAGTTGAATCCTCACAGCACAGCACAGCACTGCACTGCAGCAGCAGCCTACGAAAAGCCGCTCGTTACGCTCCTAGATGCGTTCACTGAAATGAAACACTGGAGTGATGCGTAAGGGCAGCATGCTTGGGGCACAGTAGCGACAGACTCTTGTGGGTTGCACAGCAGCACAAAAGCAGTGCTTTAGGCGCTGGGTGCAGCTCAGTCCACTAGTAAGTGGGGTAATGCTCCACACTTGATGCCTGCATGAGGCAACTCACAGCCCATACACTTTCTCCTCACGGCTGCCGCAAGCACACCGTGGGCAGCGCCAGATGAAGCCCAGAAATACACCAGTCATACAGTGGTAATCGTAGGATACGTAGTACATTAGATGACATGCAGCCGATGGCACAGCAGCAGGCGGGAATTGCGCATATGGGCGCAATCACCCACAATGCCGCTTGCTCTTCTTGCGTATGCAGGGGACCATACATATAAATGCGATGCACCTGGCGGCACACATGCGTACGCCAAATGCAACACTGCTCGACCATGGGTGTTTTACTGTCAATCAGGCAACATCGCAGCCACTCGTGCTCTGCCATGCACTTGCGCTCCAATGCAAAGAATAATAACGCAAGCCATTCCGCCACCCACAAATAAGAAGCCCTTGTCTTCTCACGCACAACCAACTTTCTTCATCCAACAGCAGCAGTCAAGTGACAGCTGTACGTGTGATGGTACACATACATGGCGCGCACACACAATGCGACTCGCCAGCAGCAACTGGACACAATGTCGTGTGCATGGAAAAACCTGCTGGCAGCCACTAACATTACAGTTTTGAACATGCATTGACGTGTTGCAGAAACACCAAATGCGCATGCAGCAATCGCATACACACTGTCTGTCTAAGCTGTCATCCGCAACAAGATCCGTGCCCTGTCATGTCACCAAGTACTAACAAAGAGCAAAGCACAGCCACTGCCAGCCAGCTGCACAGGCAGGCGGCCTACACACCGCCCGGCTCTGCTGCTCAGCCTAGAGCCCGCGCCCATTGAGCATACTCGTCAAACGCCAAGCGCTCAAAAGCGCGAAGCAGCCACAGCTGCCAACGATGCTTGCAACCAGACTGTGTACCAGTTGACGCACACTCACCATAACTGTGCCTGGCAGAGCAGCTGCATGTAGCCGAGAGCGCCACGACCACGCAGCCATGGAAAGGAATGTACTGCGAGGGCGCCCCTAGCAATGCTGCTGCACTCAACCCCGCGGTGACCATGAATCCATCATACAGACCGTTGTGTTTGTCCAACATTGAGCTCCTACACACGCCCGCAGCAACCCCTGCACTGATGCATCTGCTGTGCATACTCAAGGCGCGCAGATAGCTACGCATCTACCCAGCCAGCCAGGCTTCTGCCTGTCATTCCCACCACAGCAGCACGCACCGCCATACGCGCAACACAAACAGCGGGAACAGCAGCAGCAGCACCACAGACAGGCAGGCATTCAGAGGTTTCCTGACCGCTGGCATGCCTGCAGCCCAGAACAACAGATCAACACATCAACAGCATGCACCGTATGCATGCACATGCTATGCAGCAGGCATGCAACAGCAGGCCCCAACCATGTGGGGCCTCAAAAAGGCGTGCGCAGCGCAAGGCTTGCCAAACTGCACGCAGCTGCAGTGCAGACTACCTGGCCCATAACACGGCCGTGGGCTGCCAAGCCCAAACCAAACCAACCTAGCTCCTGGATGCTTGACAGCACCACTCGTCAGCAAAAAAAGGCGGAAGAGCCCAACATTGCACAGAATCTGCATAGCCTGCTTGGCCAGGCACACATACGTGCGCACGCGCACGCGCACCTGTGCAACATACACGCGGAGCAGGAGTGCAGCTGCTGGCTCAAGCTTGCGCATGCGCTGGCTCTGCCTCGAGCGCGTGCGCGAAGAAGGGGTGCGCCAGTGCGTCTGCAGCACTGATCCGCTTCTCTGGGTCGCGCTGCAGCATGCGCACCAGCAGGTCCTGGGCGCTGGGGTGCACCTCACGAGCCCAGGGGTGTGCTGGGAACAACACAGGCCCATGCATGATGCCCTCGCGGATTGCACTGCCCCCGAGGGAGTCGATCTGGTACAGGTCGACCTCCCAGAACGGGAAGCGGTCCGACAGCAGCTGGTACAGCTGCGGAAGCAAGCACGGACGAGGCGCAGCGCAGGCGGCACCAGGGGTGAGCGTTGGGTGCTCCCGAGGGATGAAAACGGCTGCGCACGGGGCGGCGCGGTGGTGCGTCCGAGGGATGCACATGTGAATGCACGGCGTGACAGCTGCCAGCACGAGCGCACACCTGAGCTCACACGCCAGCTGCTACGCGCCATGCAGACATGCCCGTCCAGTGGTGTGCACAATCAGCTGCTGTTTGAGGGCACGGCGCGCTGCTGTGCTCCTCTCCTGCAGGCATTTACATGGGGGCACGATGACGACGCCCGCTGCTCAGATACCAGCCCCACACATGCCGCGCCTTGCTTTGCCTGTAATTCTCAAGGTGGCATGGATAACAAACACCACAGCAGCGACGCCTGCCTCACCCAGCTGCTGCTGCTCACCATGACGCCTGCTGCCCAGATGTCCACCTCGATGCCGTGGCAGCCGCGCAGGTCCTCGGGCGCCATGTACAGCGGCGTGCCTGTCACATGCGGCTCCTGCAAGCACGTCTCGCCGACCTCCTGGCAGCAGCCAAAGTCGACCGCCACGACTTCCAGCTGGCCCCTGGGCTTGGAGGGGTCCAGCAGGTGGGCGATGCTCGGGTACAGCGCTGCAACAGGAGGCACACGCAACGAGAAACGAACAGTCAGCAGTAGCAGCGCAGGCGGTTGTGTGTGAAGAGGGCTGCATGCAGGCAGACCACGCGGCTACGTCGCAGTGCTGCAACAGTTGATATGGTGTGCCGGCCTATGGGAAGGCACAGACACATACAGCAAAGTGCTGTGCAAGTTGCTGCAGCTGCGTGCTGTTGGGATGGGCTACTCACATCGCAGAACGAAGTTGTTAGGCTTCACGTCACCTGCAGAACAGCAGCAGCAGCAAGGTAATCGTCAGGACACCACCAACGCTGAGCACCGCCCAGTTGAAGACGTTTGCTGGGCTACACAAGACCTTTGGCATCTTTTGAGCATGGGACAGCAACCTACACTCGGTCCTGTACAGACACTCGCCGGTGTGGCGAGCAACATGTGTGCTCAAGCCCGGTCCTGCTGCTGTGCTCACCGTAGCAGATGCTGCGGGCGTGGCAGTCCTGCAGGAACTGCAGCACGCAGCGCATGACAGTGGCTGCCTCATGCTGGCTCAGCCTGCCTTCCTGTGCCTGCAGGAACATGAAGCATGCGAGTTTCAGAACGACAGTTTGAGCAGGGCATGTTGCCTTTAACATGCGACGTTTTTAGTCGCATCCGGGAACCAGGCACCAGCTGGGGCAGCCAGCACAAGCTGTGTATAGTGCAGCAGGGCATTCCGTGTACTCAATGCTTGCACAAGCATCATGGCAGCACATTGAGCTTATGGGTGGAAAGTGATGTGGCAGGCACCGCAATCCTCGTACGAAATGTGTGCTGCCTTTGCGCAAGCATATGCCAGGGGCCCCCACGGCTGCACCAACACCTGCTGATGCCAACCAGATACAAGAAGCAGCCAACAGCATTAAGAAGGTATCCCTGGGGCTGCTCACCGTCATAAGGTCTGCCAGGTCACCGCCACAGCACAGCTCCTGCACCACGTAAATGTTGCGCTCGTCCTGCAAGCAGAAGGACTACAGAATCTCAGCACCTGTGGTGAACTAGCACTGAATGACACAACTGCAGCAGCGCGTTGGACCCAATGAGCAGTGCACGCCCAGCACAGCATATGAATGCTGCATTTGGCGCTGAAGTGTCTTCAGGAAGTGCTTGCAGGAATGCTGCAGGGGAGCTGAGCGTGCAAACGCGTGAACCTCCAAATGTCTTTGGGCAGGCAAAGGCAGGCTCGAGTGAGTTGCAACATGGCTGCCAGCACTGGTAGCTGCGTGGATTCATCACAGCAACACCTGCTCAGAGGTCAAGTATGTGGTGTCAAGGCTGGTGCAAAGTGCCAGTGCGCACATCTGATGCCCGCGCACCTCGAAGGTATCCACTGTCTGCACCGCATGCCTGCAGTCACGCAGCAGCTTGCTGACCTGGATCTGCATGCAGCAAGCACAACCGCGCAGTGCATATGTGTGTAAGCAGCTTAGCAGTGGAAAGGTTGCACCACACCCAAAATGGCATGTGTTCTGCCCATGCCTTACAAAATGGACAGAAAAGAGTGTAGGGCAAGCTGTTGATTGGTTGCTGCCACATGAATGGCAGGGCCGCTGCCGCATGCACGCATCTCCTCTGGCGGTTGCGAACAGGCAGTCAACCACCCTCTTCTGACTTTGACTAGGATCCCATCAACTGCCGCCTCCAGAACACCCTGCCGCACTTCACCAACAGGTAACCTGGAAGATTCTTCTTCTCACCTCTGCTCTGATAAGCTTTGTCTTGTCTTTACTACCCTTGCGTTTGGGCAGGATTTTGACTGCGTACTGCAGGCCAGTTGCTGTGTCAGTGCCCACGTGCACATGTGCAGCTGTGCCTGATCCCAGCAGCTCCCCTAAGATGTAGCGCTTTTGAGGCTCTTCCTTCAGGCCCACGGTCTCCGCAGTGTCTGCGAATGCCACTTTGGTGGCTACTTGCTGACTTCTGACTGTCGAGCTGTGAAACTGCTTAGCATGGCTGCGCAAGACACATGCGCGTGCGACACGAATGTGCAACCCCAATGTTTCTGAGCTGATTGTTGCTTGCATCGTGCCAGCAAGCGTTGAGCGTTGAGGGATGATGCGCACACTGCACTGCCAAAGGCGGTAACCTGCACGTCGCGAGGTGCAAGGATCGGTGTAGATGTTCTACGAACATAAGCCTAGTAGATTTTACCCAGCATGGCGTAGCGTCTCCTGACCTGTAAATAGCGGCAAGTGCAGCTAGGTATCACAGGGTCGGTCTTGGTGTACTCCGGTGCAGGCAAAGCTAGCAGGAAATCCTATTATCAGCCAAATCAGGCGCAGAGTAAAGTAAATGGCGCAATTGTCGTCTTTGGCGAGGTTTGTTCAGATATACGTTCTTTAGGTCCGTTGTTGGTGCTTCCTCAAGAGGTCAACGCGCTGACAGAACACTTACAGAGGACCGGAGTCGCAAGGAATGCAGCAGAACAGTACCATTAAAATCCCAGCCAACCTACCACGCACCCATCAGGGCTCATCCGGGCATCACGCGGCCGGGTTGTTTAACGATGAGCGCTTTTCAGAGTGCACCACAGCCTCGCGTGTGGCGCATTGGTCCAATTTAAAGTAATAGGGTCGACAGCTGTCATGACCGCCGGCCAATCTCGCCTGAGCTGAGTCAGCAGACACGCTCTGACTAAGCACACAGATGATCACGCAGGCTTGAGTGAGAGCAATGAGGCCAGGCCATCAGGATGAGAATTGGTGTCGCGTTTTGGCCAGTCATATGTCGGTGTACTCCCGCCGGACAAGTATAAAACAGCCTGCATGCATGTACTGCTCATGCATTAAATTTCCATTTTGGATGTTACATCGCCCTTTCCGATCCAATGACAGGCTCATTGGGCAACCACCTGATCCATCAACCTTCAATTTCTTAGCGGGGAATCGGCCAGTTGCCTTCGGCTCTAGCGCACTGGCACGCTGCTCTATCGCAAGCACTCTTAATCCTGACTGCACGCACAGCAGCCCTCCTCCACTTAGCCACTGCACGGCATCCATTCAATATAAATTTGGATCTATCAGGAATGGACGATGACCAATAAGCCCTACACCTGCTGCTCAGCATACACAGGATGCTCTACAGGCAAGCCGATGATGCAATTTGTCCTATGAGTTTTTAAGATGGGTGGTTCGCATACTGTCACGGTGTGTGCAGCTGCATGTGCAGCAGACACTGATCCGGCGCAGCGTGCAGATGCACGTTGCTGCTGCAGTGGCACTTTTGCCTTTCCAAAGGATTACTGCAGCATTCATTAATACCCCTGGCTCAGACTCAGGAAGTTCTTGCCTAGCCTGGCCCCCGACAACCAGTGTTCTGCATTGCAAGCAACGCTGCTGGTCAAGTGTCATTTGGCAGCGCAGACCTACCGCTTCCAAGCACCACTGCCAGCGTACAGCTTGTACCGTTTAAAAGCCCAACACTCACACACTCTGTCAGCAACACTGTCACCCTGGCTGCAGAGTGCCCCACTCTCCAGCTGTCACTGCTTGAGCTTGCGGCTTTGCCCTCCAGCTGTTGTCGGGTCCGGCAGTAGGTCGCATCGCCCACAGCTGGCCAGGCAGCTACCTGGGCGGTTCTTGTCACCTATCATGAAGCCAGGGTTGGCCATGCACTCCCCGGACTCAGCCCATACGGAGCATTCTGCAAAAGTTATGCAGACGCAGCACGCAGCATAGTAATTGGCAGCTGATATCCAAAAATGTCTCTGACTTACGGGGTAGGTGATTGAGGCAACTAAATGTGAACGTGGTGCTGCACACGTGCATTTCAAAGGCAAAGAGTGCTGCCACATCCAGGGTACATCATCGTGAAGCCATGCTTGTGCCTCAAAAGACAGGGCATGCAGTGTTGGTAGTTTTGAACAGCACAGCAACAACTGCTGTTCAGCTCGCCTTGTTTTCATCCTTGCACCAGGCAGGGATGGGCGGCGGCGGTGGTGCATATATTACGCGCTTGACTTCTTTTGGCACCTCACTGCCAGCAGCAAAATGGGCCACGTGGATCCTGCAGCGTACACATACAGATACAAGCGGAAATCCTGTTACTACTTGCTTTTTGCTGTATTAATCAAGAAACAATAGCACAGCAGCCACCCGCCCGAACAATTTGAAGCCGCCGCAGATGGAGGTGCTGTACTCCTGTTAAGTCAGGACATCACATCAGCTGACAGGCCGCATGTGTCATCAGAGGGTGGTGGCCACCGCAGACATGGCAGATTACTGACAGCAGCTTTAGGTGAATGGCAGATCCGCAGCCTCATCATATGCATGCTGTGAGCTGCCACATGTGCTGATACGTCTGGCGGGCTGCTGCAGCTAACACTCACCACTTCGTAGCTGACCATTTTTCACCCTTGATGACAGGGCAGCTGCCATGCAGGGACTTGTGGTCAAAAGTGCCGTCTGCAGCAGCAGCAGCAGCAGCAGCAGCAGCAGCAGCAGCACACAAGCTGCATGGTGGTGGTGGGCATGCACTGATCATCGTACTTTGAATAAATCATGCCTATTGGCCAGGCTTTGCATTCTTGCCATACTCTGCTACATCAGAACAGGATTTGCGGCCGCTGCTCACCTGGCCTGATCGACCAAAAGATTGTGGCATCACCCTTCTTTGGTTTCACTGCCAGGCCCTGCAGCAGCAGCAGAAGCAGCAGCGGCGGCGACAGTGGCGGCAGTTGCATATATGTTGCTGTAACATCGCCAAGCTACACCACAGCAAGAGAACAAGACTGAGCTGCCGTCATGTATGCAGAGCAGCACTTGGAGGCACATAAAAGCAAATGCTTGCTGTTCTGCAGTTGGACACATCAGCAACAACAACATGGTGCCGACAGCAGCACCACAAGGACGTGTGGCAAGCTTGACCTGCAGACGCACCTCTAACGAGCAGTTTGACCATCCGTTCTCCAGTGTTTGGTGCTCTGCCTTGGGCGTGTGTGGGAACACCGTCTCCCCTCCCTCTGCTACATCTGTCAGGTACATCAGCACAGTGGCCATCCTGTTGCCCCCATTTTTGTCTCGCTCAGCAAATGAGAAGTAGTCGTGGTGAGGTCTGTACCTGCACGCCACGACAACAAACCATGAACTTCACCACCTGTAGCGCAGAGCTGATGTCCTGGGATGCGCTTTGCAGAGGATGCAGGAGCGTGACAGGTGCAGGGTGATAGCGTTGGTGTGCGTTGGAGCACGGGGATTCTCCGCTTCTCACCAACTGCCAGTGCCAGCATGCACGGTCATTTGTACGCATGAAGCAGCTGCACTGCAGAGCTACTGCAGGACCTGTCTGTTGAACAGCTGCATGCATACACGTCTGTACCATGCACTTGAAGCACAACAGGTAGAAGGTAGCTGCGGCAGCTGCAACACGGTCAATGCCGCCATTGCTGCACTGTGCTGCTCACTTTGCTTCAAGTCACATACTTGAAGCGGCAACAGGCACGTGTGGTTTTCCCCCAGCAATGCAGCATGCAGGTTACCCCCAGCACAGTGCACATGTACTCACTCTTGGCCATTCTGTGGCAATCCAGCACAGCATGCACAGCAGGGTCATGGCAGGCAGCAGGACGGCAGACCTTGTCAGTTCAGCATTGAGGAGCGGCAGACAGAAAGCCTCATTCATCAGCGACTGCTTTGCCAGAGTGGCCTCACCATAGGGGCTGGCAACATCCCGCAAGCAACACACCAAAGCCACGCCTGCTGCTGACCAATGACGACTTGCGCCTGGTCACGTTGTCTTCACCCACCTCGCCGGAGAAGCAGCAGCACAGCTACATGCCAACAACAACAGTGGTACCATTGCAACTCAATTGCCACTCACCTCATAATGCAGCACCTGCATACCCTCTGCATTGTCGGCAGGCAGCATGGTCACCATCGCCACACGCTCCTCAATGCTCTTGACAAGCTCATTCTGACCGCGTGGAAAGAACATGCCACTGCTGGTGCGGACCTTGTCGTACTTGCTTTTACCTGCAGCGACTCACACAAGACATGTGCAGGTGTACTGTCCAGCAAGCAGCAGCAGATGCCAAGGACGGCATGCCGTGTGTCTGTGGCAGCACAGTGTGATGCAGGACGCAGTGCGCATCTGCGCAACACATGTCATTGCCACGACTTGCATGGAGAGCTGGGGTTGCTACAGCTGAGTGCCTGCAGTGTGCATCTCGAGGGCCGTTCATGCTGCAGCCTGCTCACGCAGCTTTCAGGCCACACCAATATGCAAAGACGCACTACTTATGTGCCGGGTGAGAAAGTGCCTGCAACCCACATGCAGCTGCAGGCAAGTTGAGCTACGCATGCTTGCTGCTGATGTTGGTGCGGTTGTGTGTCCTGCGGCCGCACCTGTGATGCTGTCTGCTACCCCCGAGCGTTGCAGCTGAGGCCTGGCCATCTCCCGCAGCTCATCACACTCCGCTGCAGCACGCAGTTGGCAAGGGGGCAGGAAAACAGACCAGATGAGCTGATGTCACAGTTCACAGTTCCATGTTTGCAATATGGTGACAAGGGCAGCATGCGCTGTCCTGGGTCATGTTCCAACAGCTCCTTGGCCCCCTTGGCATCACATTTAACATGGAGCGAAGCACGCGGTGGGAGTTGTGTGGAGGAATGAGCCTGTCTATATGCATGTTAGAGCTCAGCGTTGTGGTTGGGGCGGCAATCTGCTGGCCCGCCAAGCGCAGCTCCAGCAGCTGCACAGACAGCTGCTCAATCAACCTTTCTTGCAGGAGCTGCTGACGATGAGTAGCTGCTCTCAGTGTATGACCATGGGAGGGTGCAAGCACCGCCTGGACTCACATTCCGACAGGAAACGTCTGTAGTGCATGATGCGGGGGTCCCAGGACAGTACGCGCATGCCTGAGGAGTCGGCTGCTGCATCTTTTGCACCCTTGTACGTTTCTCCCAGCCAACCTGCAGCAGGTGCAGGAGTGACACAGCAGTGTGGTGCAGGTACCAGGATACATCATACAAGTCCAATTTTTATCACAGTTCGTCTTCTTCGCCTCAACGGTGCAGAGTAGGAAGGAACATTGCACACTCAGCGAGTTGCGAGCCAGTTACTGAGTGGCTCAGGTGCGGTGACTTCATCCAATGCGTGTAATGCAAGGCCAGGTTGCTGTAGCCGGATGCGCTTGCGGCCGCGCAATTAGTAGTGGCTGAGTGATACTTGTGGCACACCACACTCTCTTCCCAGAGGTTGCTCACAGTGCTGTGTCACTGTTGCAGCTGCTGCTGCGCATATTGATCCATGCTTGCTGTACAGCTGGCACCCTGTCTACTGCAAAGCTGCCTCAACACCATGTGTCTGTAGTTTTGTGCTGCTGGTTGCTTGTTGCGGTGAAGTGCCAAGCAGATGTGTCTGCTGCACTCCTGGTGCATCTCACAGCCTGACACAGTGCTGAGTATGGTACATCAGCGTGACAGCAGCTGTCAGTAGTGGACGTAAGAAAGCCATTGTCTTACCAGTCAGTTTTTCGTCCGGTTCTGATGCTGCAGCAGCGGCAGCAGCTCGGTGCGCAAGCAGCAGTGCCACAAGAGCCAGCAGTAGCAAGGGTCTGCGGCCTGTCCTGTCCACGAACCCCATGGCGTACTGAACAACACTGTACTTAACGTTATTTCGTGGTGTAAGGGATACGACAGTGCACTTCGCGCGCTACTGAGCAGAACTTCCTTCTTTCGGTAACTTGCTGCACGATTGATTGTCATGCGCCATCAATTTTAGCTTTGCATTTACAATCATCACAATATTTGAGCACGACTTGATTCTATATTCGTGCGATGCTTCAGCAGAACATAGACAACATGCGCCAACACTCTTTGACATTGTTGCGACCTGACGAAGGAGCCACGATCTTGCTGCAGGTTTCAGAATGCTATCTGCCTAATGCCCAGTCACAGTTTACAGATTAAATTAGTTTGAAAGACTTGAGCACAGTTGCACGGAAAAGTCCCTCAGCTGTCACTCGTCCATCCAGCACTATGCTGCACTCAACTCGCACACGGGCGTTTACTAGCTCCAGCAGCTGCCAGGTTCCCCGGCGGCTGCTGCTGTCACGTACAGTGCCACAGCGGTGCGTGATTGCGGACGCCAGCCTCAAGGACACACCATTCACGCTGGTGATGGAGAAAGGGGAGCTTGCAGAATTCCCGGAACAGCCCGCAGTCTACGCTGTGTACAACAAGGACGACCAGATACAGTACATTGGTCTGACAAGGAAGGTGAGTTTGATGTTCTGCATGCATGTCCTGCAAGCCCAATTGCATTGCACCACAGCACATTGGCAGAGTACTTAATTTTCTGGGGCCGCGGTGTTCCTTTGAGGCCTGTAGCAGCGTCTGCTACGTGCTGGCCCCAGTCGGCTGTGGGGCGTGCACCTGTCAGCAAGCAGCTGGGCCTGTCTCAACATACCAGCTGTGCGCCTTATGTGGTTGTGGAACAACAGAATGCCGCAATTTGTACCTGTATGTTGTGTGCCAGTGCGTGTGTTGCTGCTTGTCTCAGCCTGCTGGACACATGCATGTACACCGCCGCTCTCCGCAGTGCTAGCGCCAGCATCTGCGCCAGCTGTTCATCACTCCATCAGCAAGATTCTTTCAACAGTTGTACCGTTCTACTCGTTTCCGTCAGACGCTTGCATTGCCACTGATCTGTTGCCTGCCTGGCCACTCTGACGCAATTACTGACAGATCAACGTGACAGTGTCCAACCACCTGCGGGACGTGCCGGAGTCGACCGCAGCAGTGCGCTACGAGCTGCTGCCTGACGCCAGCAGGGACGCACTTACAGGAGCATGGAAGGCATGGATGGAGGAGGCCCGTGAGTGGCGCCCCCGTGTCGTGCCTGCAGGCTCACATCGGTTACATGTAACACAGCATGTTGAGCAGCTGCAGTGGTGTCAGCGCATTGTCGAGTGTGCTGGCATGATGACAGCAGTTGTGTGGCATCTGTCAAGGGCAGCTGGCCACAGCAGCAGCAGCAGCAGCAGCAGCACCAGCACCAGCACCAGCAGCAGCACGTGCAGCACGTGCATGGCGAGGACAGGGGAGCGGCAGGACATTGCACTTATCAACATGCAGGGCAGTGCCCAGCAGCAGCATAAGAAAGCACCTGTGCCCAATTATGCTGTCACTCGTTGAGTGTGTTTCAGGAATGTTGACCACCACAGTGGTGGTCTCCGCAGAGGAGCAACAGCATGCAGCGGGCCAACAAAGCGCAGCAGCAATGTCTCTAATTTCGAGCGGCACCCGCTTGCCAGCGCAGCCACACGCTGCTTGCACACGCTGCTTTCACGCTTCTTTCCTATCGCATACACCAAGGTGCATGCCCACCTGGCTGCCGGTGGGTGCCTGCACACATCCGATCATCTAAGGCTGCTTGTTGCGGCTGCTGCTGTTGCTCTTGCGTTGCCCGGGCTTGCCTGCAGTTGCTGCCACTGGAGGCATCCCCCCAGGCAATGCGCCAGGGGAGACAAAGTGGCAGAGCCGCAGCGCAAAGCCCAAGGCAGACGTCAAGCTGACTGCAGGTTAGCCACACGTGCAACAGCAGCTAGCTGAGTACTTGAAGTGTTAGTATCCAGCATCAGGCAAAGGTGCAGGTCAACAAGGGTGCAGGTCGACGGTGTGGCAGCGAATTGCAGCTGAAGGCTGTATTGTATACACGTCACTGGGTTTGTGGCCGGTCAGTGGAAGTGCCGCACAGCATGGCGGAGGCAGACAACGAGCTGACAAGTGTGGAAAGCTACCAGTGAGGGGCTGTGGACCTGTTGGCAGTGGTAGTCATCTGCAGCATTTAGCAGTGTTGGACATTTTGACCCATCTTGCACTTGAATGCAGAAGCAGCACCATCCCAGCTCTGCTCAATGGACCAATGTGTCAGCAGCTCTGGTGCTACAGCATTGCTGGCTAGCGGCCCGCTGTGGGTCCTCAATTGGTTTGTTCAGCTCTGTGTGTGTGCACTGCATGCATGCACGCGCAGAACTGGTACAGCTGTCCGGCTTGCCCTGATGCCCCTAAGTCTGCGCGTTTGCTGTCACTCTGTCTCTCGCCGCTTTGCCTGTGCAAGCAGGCAAGGCCATCAATGTGCCAATTGAGACGCTTATTGACCAGGTGGTCAAGGCAAACAAGGTGTGCAAGCAGAATGCACGACATGCTGGCTGTGGTGCAGTTGCACTGTCGAGCCACGGCGCAGCTGCCCTCTGTCAAAGAGTTATGAGATATCTACCATATAACTAGTTGATCAAGTTGCCTCTGTTGATCAAGCAGCCTCTGTCGGGTTTAAATACGCTGGCAAGCTGACGAAAAAGGCAGACATTTCACAGCTGTGCAGCACAGCTGGCTCGCGGGCTGCTGCTACTGATGTGACAGCATCAGGAACAGCATGTTTGATCGAGGGATCATCATCATCATCATCATCATCATCATCATCATCATCATCATCATCATCATCATCATCATCATCATCATCATCATATCACCCATTCAAGCCATAGCATCCACGATAGAGGGATGTGGCATCAGAAGAAGTCGTGAAGTGCAGTACTGGCAGCAGCATAGGCAAGGGCAGCAGCCCTTAGTGGCAGCCGCAGCAGCACAGTCAGCGCGGCAGCCAAGCAGCAGAGAATCAACACCTGTTGATGGTGTTTATGAGCGGTGCCACTCTGCACTGGTGCATGCACAAGCTACTGTCCTTACATGCAGCAACACATGTGAGAAGCAACCCAGCAGGAACTGAAGCAGAGTCACCCGGCATTCCTCATGCAAAGCCACACATGTATGTGGTGAGCTTCTCTGCTCACCTTGCGATGCACCTCTGTGCTGCCCTGCCTGGCCAGGTGGTTGCATTTATCAAGGGCACGCGCTCCACGCCGCAGTGTGGCTTCAGCTACAAGATGCTGTCCATCCTCAACGACATGCGCACCGACTACGAGGTGGTCAACGTGCTGGACGACTTCCACAACCCAGGTACGCACGGCAAAGTACCAGCAGCTGTAGTGTGAAGTTCAGCGTTGGTCTGCATGTTACTGTAGCATACAGTAAGCTGAGTAAGAGGTGCAGCTATGCACTGGATACGTTTCATGACCCAGGTCACATTGCCTGAATCGATGTGGTCATGTGAAAGTTTGTTACAGGCGGCAAGGCATGCAACATGCAGGCAAAGCATACGTGATGTAATGATATTTGGCCACCACCAAAGTACACTGGATGCCTAGTTGCGGTCATGTGTTGTAAGTTGCAGTTTGCAGCACGTCTGGTGCTCGCACACACTTCGGGGCTGAGTAGGGCTGGTCAAACCCCTGACAAGTGCCTCTAAATGTGATGCAAAACTGAGGAGGGCATAATGGCCAGTGGCACTGTCTGGGAGATTGTGGCACTTGCTTTGTGTGTGTGGCACTTGCTGGGAACTGTGTTGTGCGTTATGAGTTGGTCACACATGTTATGCATGCACTTAGCAGCTACCGCAGCCTTACCACAACAACAACACAGGCATGCATGCAGGCTGTTCTTGGCTGTGCAATTCTGCCAGCAGACCACAACAACACTTCATGGTGCGCCTCCCTGCTGCTGCTGCTGCTGCTGCTGCTGCTGCTGCTGCAAATCGCCATCAGGCCTGCGTGAAGCCATCAAGGAGTACAGCCAGTGGCCCACCATCCCGCAGCTGTACATTGGTGGCGAGTTTGTCGGCGGCTCAGACATAGTGGAGCAGATGGTGGGCAACGGAGAGCTGCAGTTGGTGCTGCGAGGAGAGAGCAAATGAGCTCATTGTCGCTTGTCCTTCGAAAATTGTCTTGTAGCATTAGTTGTGATAATTGTAAGTAAATGGGTGCTTTTATGCGTGTCTTCAAACGTGTCTCCGTTGCTGCGAAGCCGTTGCGAGCGCATGGCAGCAGCACCACACGTGTTGCCGCTGTACCAGACACCCTGAGATTAGATGCAGCCTGTTGCGCGCACAGGGTGGTTGAAGGAACGGAAAAACCGCAGCCCGTACACGCTCTACAAACAACAACATGCACCAGCGTGATCTGAGTCTGACAGACGTTGTGCAGACTAGGGTTTGGTCACAAACACAGATCGTGTAACACAATCGATGCAACAAAAGGTCCAACACGTGAGCTACGACCACTTACGTATTCTAATGTGCTCGTGTGTTGTGTTCCTGGTGCTCCGGTGCTCCTTGCGTGGCGTGCTTTCCGCTCCTGTTGTTGACGATTTGCTTCTCTGCAATCACCTGCAGAACACAGCTGAAGCTCAATGTAGTCTTAGCATGTGTGTCTTTCTGCTCTCTGCAGGACCTGGTGACGAGTTGGCATTGACACCAGCTCGTCCAAAAGTGCATTCCGGGCCACATCACGCTGCAGGGCTCAACCACAGACAACGCATGAGTGGTGAGTGATCTAAAGCAGTAGCCGTCCAAACCAGCAGCTGCGAGCTGGATCAGATCCACTTCTGTATGCGTCTGCGCCTGCTAATTTTGTTCTCGCTGCTGGCGTGTGCAACAGTGTACCGAGTTTCTGCTGTCTGCACAGGTGAAACACGCGCATTAACGTGTAGACCGGACAGCGTCTCCATCCGACGCAGTGCAGTGCGCACAGTGTCGATGCTAATGGCCTAAGTTGCCTTTGATCCCAGCTGATCCCGTGCGAATTGCCTTCTGCACTCATTCATATGAATTGTAAATGTGACTTTCCTGCAGGCTGGTGTGGATGTGTCCGCCAACAGCCTTGGCAGTGCAGGCCATGCTTTTCCATGACGAGGGAACTGCGGGACAGGGCGACTCTGCACCCCATCAACAACAACCCATAGCGCCCAAAGAGAGCATGTGACAGCACCTTTACAACGTATGGCAAATAGATCGTGTATCTGGCAACCGTCTGGCATGGTCAGGTCTTGAAACCAGGGCTCATTGCAGTGCCTGACATGTGCTGCAGGACAGCTGTGCTGCACAGTCGAAACATGTTGTGTGTGCTGTGCTAAATGCTGGCTAGGACTGCATTGACATAGTTGCTGTGTTAGCTTCCTTTTGTACGTACTCGCACGCTTACTGCATGCCTTTGTGAGTTGCGCGGCATGTGTTGCAGGCACTGCTGTATCTAAGCTGACCTCACAGGTACTCAACAGCAACGAGCAGCTGCTGCCTGTTACATTGGGCTGCCTGCGTGTCTGTTCTCTGCACTGTATTGCTCAATGCATGCATTGGCTTGGTCAGTGTGTAAACAGCAGACAGCGCATTTGGCTTTGTTGCATGTGGTGCTGCGGGGTGCTCAACGGCTTGGATTGCTTGTGCCTGTTGCTTGGTATTTTGCTTGTTCAGCAGCTGCGTTCGTTTGTAGCAACAGCCAGCACGAAAAAGTTGTTCCAACTTAGAGTTGAACATGTAGCCTGGCCACGCTTACGCCAGCTGATGTGATGTTGCTTACAAACCTCGTGCGTGCGTGCTTTGAGTCGCATATGTGATTGCTGTAGTGCTTCTGGCTTGCTGTTTGCAACCAGCCTATATTGTACGCTCTTTGGCATCTCAATGTTCCTATCTGGAAACTCCTTGTTAGCGCTCGCTTGACGCTTCATCAACAAACATGCTGTATGACTGCATTACTGAAGTGCGTATGTGCTGCAGAAGGTGTGACATGTGTCAGCCCTGTGAGCAATCCTGCTGGAGGGAAGCCACACCGTTGTGTGCTGTGCAGAAGTCTGTGGTATACTCACCGTGTAGCCTGATTGTGAAGCTCTGAGGTTGGCCAGATAGCCCAGCCTGCTTGTGTGTTCAATTTGTCTTTGAAGGGCAACACTCAATGTTGCAGGCCACTTCATCTTGACTGTTTGTGATGGATGCATCAGGAGCAAGCTTGCTGGCAGGGTATCACTGCATGTTACAGGCCAATATACTTTGATGCTGCGGTTATGCTGTCTGTGCCGCCAGTCTTGCTGGCAGTAAAGGATGCCATTGGGTTCCTGTGCCAGCCTCTCCTATCCATTATTGCGTAGCCGTCAGGTGTGTGAGTCATCGCTGAGTTGCGGCTGACCACTTGAATGTAGTTGCTGCGGTCTCCAGGTGGCAGCAGCTGCAACCCCTGAACATGTTGCACGGTTTAAACATGCATGTTGGAGTTGGAGCGTCTTGCACGTCACTGCATTGCACATGTTATATGTTGACAGGACGGGCTGATGCGCGCTTTCAGGCTGACGTTGCTTTCGTATATGAGCACATGGCTGCGCGTCGGCAGCTGCCTGCTGCCAGCAAAGCCGCCCCACACCTTGCATGCTGTGTCATGATGTTGCTTTGCACTGTCAGACCCCTTGCTTGTTCGCGGCTTGAAGCAGGTCGTGGTACTGCTATGTCGCACATCTCTACTCATATCAGAGACCTTGAGAGTTTGTTCGTGGCACTTCGATAACAAATGACGTATATTCATGCACGCACATGATTGGCAGGCTGCTGGATACCCCGGCACTGCTGCACCTTATTGCGCCTTGTGCTGTGCCAGCCTGAAGTGCTTATATGCAGGCTGCCTTGGCTCGCTGTTCTTGCAACGTGGTACGTACACATGCTGCTGCTTGTGACGTCTGCTTGGTCTTGATGGTCACTTAACTGCTTGACATCGCAGGCGTGCCGCAAGCTGGGTGCTGTATGTTATCACAGCTAATGCTTAGCTGCCGCTTTTGCTGCTCCACTCTGCCAGACATTGTGTCAGCGCTTGTGTCCTCAGCTGCAGTTTGAGATGTCTCTCGCATGCATGAACCATACTCATCGTAGAACTGCCTGTCACCATTGACGGTCCTCTCTGCAGTCTTTGTGCACTTGTACAGGTGTTTGACAAAGCTGCACAGTTGAACCCAGCAGCAGCAGGTGGATCTACCAGCATGCTCTTGGCACCTTTTGCATACGCTGCATGTTGGTATCTTGGTTGTTTTCTATTCAATTTGTTGTTTGGCAATTACACCCACAGCAGGTGCCTATTGGCTAGTTCTTGCAGACGATGGCTGATTTGTTCAGCATGTCCAGAGAGAAGGTGTGCACTTGTTGTGATACTGGTAGATGGTTCGGGCAGTGGTCCATATGCCTGCTTGTCTCCTTCATTAGGTGACGTTGCGCGCTTCTGCTGTGCTGTGCTTGCAGACTGCGCATTGGTGCTTAGCCAAACAGCCAGTGTATAGCTCTGGCCTGCGCTGTTCATCGCTGCTGTAGTGCCAAGCGTGCTGCTGTGTTGGTGTCTTGCCCTAGGGATGATCACCTACAGTAGAGTTGCAGGCCATGCGGCCTTAGAGTTACTTCATTGCGCACTGGTTGTTCTGGAGTTCTGCAACATCTTATATTCTGCTACACAAAGGTTATGTGTATGCCCCATCAACACATGGAGTGGCAATATCGCATGTTGAGGCAAGTGGCGCCCACCCGATTGCTTCATGGTGAAGTTTGCACGCGTGTGAGTTTGCTTGTGAATGTGGCAGCATCATTGCTTTAATTTGTTGTGACATGGCCTCTCATTGTGCTATGTATGCTATGCGTGCTTGGCGTGATTGAGCGCAGTGCCAGCAACGTGCTGCCTTCCCAAGCTGTAGCATGCAACATGCGTATTTCAAGCAGTATGTCTGCTAAGCTGGCAGCTGTATGCAAACATCTGCGTGCCCATGCAGTTGACGTCAGTATCCCCTCCCCCCCCCCCTCCTCCCCAGTAAGACGACGCAGCCATGGGGCCCTGCGGCGCTGCCGTTTGAGTTCATGGTGCATGCAGTATGGTGTGGCATCGTCTTGTCTTGCTGCACTGCACAGTAGTTTCGAATACAGCGGTTGTGATAGGCTTTGCTTGTGTCTGCCTTGACGCTAGCACTAGCATGCATGTTGCATTCTGCTGTTGTGTTTGCTGCGGAAGGTGATGTCAGCCGTAACACAAAAAGGGGTGTGCGCGCTGACCACTACTTGTTTTAGCATGTTGTGTCATCTGCTGCTTGTCCTTGATTAGATGCTCATGAGTGTCAATGCTCATGAGTGATGATGATGTGTGTATTGCAGGGCTTGAGAGTTGCTGTTGCGTTGGCCCACACCTGCAGGTGGTCTTTGCAGTAGTGGCAGCACCTCCCTAAACTGCTGGCAACTGGACGCCCGTAGATACGTAGGTTTTGGTTGATGCTTGGTTTGGTGCAAAGTTTGGTTGCTACCTCAGTTGCTCTGACCAGTGCTTCTACACCTGGATTTCACCCAGATGCACTGCCCTTACTCAACATATTGTGCATGTGTACATCAGAGTTCACTTCCTGCCTGCCTGGCTGGCTGCTTGTTCTGCAGTCACCATTGCGCAGCGCCGCTACTAGTAGTACGCACCATGCTTTTGTGGTTGGCACCCACTGGACGCAGCAAACGCACGGACCACGTGCTTGCTGTTGGTCTACTGCATTTGTTGCTACAGCAGTTTTATTTGTTTAAGCAGGTACTGCATGCCCCGTTGCGCGTAAGCTTTGCTGGCGCAGCCTACTGTTGTGTAGAAATGTGATACGACTGCTTGATGCTCTGATGCTTGCAGCCCAGGACAGGAGTGTTTGCAATGTCAGTGATGGTGTTTGCATACAATGGAAGCAGCAGGCATATGCTTGGTGCTTGAAGTGTTGGCAGCTCATCACTTGGGGTTGTTCCAGCCTCAGCGTGTGCTTGACGTTTGGCAGCTCGAGAAGAGAAAGTCACAGTGCTGCTTGCAGGGGCACTGGCAGCGCATGTCTGAGCAGACATGCGCTGCCAGTCGTTCTTGCTGCTGCTCTGTAGGCACCAGTTGTATAGCATCTCTGGTATGTTACTACGTTGTGAAACTGATGTGCAGATCACGGTCGTCAGATCTGCCTTCAGCCTTGCTGGTACTTGCATCAAGGTCTGTTGGCTAGGGCCTTGTACTACGTCACGTGCTGCTGTGTTACCTTGCTACCATTGCGCTGAGTGACAGCCAGATGCACGGTTGTGTTTGCATGATATTCCAACGAATGCACATGTTCGAATTGAGCAAGCACCATGGTTGACAGCACAGGCTGTTGGCAGCAGCTGCCACTGTCCTTGCTAGCAAGCAAGGCTTTGCTGTGCTTCTTGGCACTTTGCTGTCCTGGCTGCTGCTGCTGGTGCTTGGTGCATGGAGTTGCAGCCGCCCAGTTTCATAGCACTGGCGATGTATTGATCCAGGCACCTCAACACCTTGGGCTGGTGAGCCTGGCGACCATCAACAGCACGAGCAAGCCTTCATCTGCAGTGCTGGGGGCCCTGCAGCGCTTTGCGGCACAGGTGAGCTTGCGTGGGATGGGCAATCTGGTTGCAGCAGCGACTTGGTGTGCTTGATGTGCTCACAATTACAGTGCATCACTATCAGCAGCAGCAGTGGTTGCCGTGTGTGCGCTGCACATGTTGCAGCAGCGAGCGGGGGGCACCAGGAGCACCAGGAGCACCATGGACCCGCAGTTTCACGTTGACTGTACAACTAGCTGACGCCCCTGACAGCTGGTGATGACGCCGTCACGTGCATGGAGGTGGCAGCAGGCGCTGGCAGACTGCCTGCAGCCCCTGAGGCGCATGCAGACACATCACAACAGGTGCGCTGTGCTGGAGGTAAGTGTACTGACAGCAGCAATGAGCCTAGCATGCTCACAGGTGCCCCCCTTCACTGGTTTGGTAAGGCTGACACACGTATGTAATCTTGATTCAGAGTTTGTGTCAGCACCCAATGCAGGCGGTGCAGCTACACAGGCTGGCCGGCTGGACGCAGCCCACCACAGCAGCTTGGCAAGAAAAGCTGGGCTCAGACATTTCGGAGATGGCAGCAGGCTTGCCCTGCTAGCCCCTTGCGGGACTTCAGCGGACTTCAGACCACGTTTTTGGTTTATGCAAGTTGCAGCAGGGTCACCCTGCGGCACTGTCAGCAGTGGCAGCAGCAGCGGTGGGAGCAGTAGTAGCAGCGGCAGCAGCAAGGGCAACGGCGAGGCAAGCAATGGCGTCAAAAGTGCAACAGTGCACTTTCTTTGAAGATTGTCGTGTGATTTGATATGGCTGAGTCATGTCGCACCCGCATGCACGCTGCTGGTAGCGGGGTCGCCATCCCTTTTACATGCTGCTTTTTGGATTGCAGACCTGGATTGTGATGATCTACTGCTCAACACTGCATGTGCAGCCTTTCTGTTGGGCAGGTACAGCTGCATGGGTGCACTAACGCAGCATGCCTGGATTGGGGTTGATCTGAGCACATGTATGTGTATCAAGGCATATAGTCTGTCTGCAGTAGTGCGCCGACGCTTGTTGCTGCCCTGGCAAGTGTTACGTTCATGTGATGTCATAGCATCGTTGTCACAGCAATCATCTTGCCTTTGTGCTTGTAGTGCTGCGTTTGTCAGCCTTTTGAGTTGTTTGAGCTTTCACCAGTTTGCCACTTGAGACAAGGTTGCCTATGGACCTTTGGAATTTGCGCATAATGTTGCATTTTGATGCCACCTGAGCCATGCTGACATCCATATTTGTTTCTCGGTTGTGCTGTTGTTTGAGGAGTATGTTGCCCCCACAGAGGAGGGCCACAACCCCCATCCTGGTTTGTTGCGTGGTTCATCGTGTGTATACACCGTGCCACCTATGCTGCTTCCAGATATTGTGCCCTTTCGCATGGATTTACCGCTAGGCTACACTGTATGTTGGCTGCTTGTGTGTGCATGCTCTGCCTCCCTTTCCCCCCCTTTGGTTGTGGAGAGACATTTTGGACCCCATGAGCCTTGTTTGGCTCCTTTCTGAGTTCTGAGCTCTCTGAGCTTGTTGAGGTTGCGGCTTCTTTCGGTTGATGGTCTTCTTTTGAGTTTTGTGGACCCCATGAGCCTTGTTTGGCTCCTTTGCGGGTGGGCCAGTGGCCCTACTTTGGTAATTCGGCAATTCGGTAAGTGTTCGTCTGTCATACAACGGTCGAGGCTAGTCAGTGGACAGCAGTGCCCTGTAGGTCTCACGCTGTTTCAGTTTGCAGGTGCCTTGAGCTGATGTCACCGCTTTGAGTGGTTGAGGCTTTCAAGGCACGGGGAATATCCCAGGAGTGCTTGGAGAGGCTGGCTGTGGCCTGGGCAGCAGGCTGATGCGGCTGCTGTTGAGAGGAAGAGAAGAAGAGCCGGTATGAGCTTCTGTAGAAAGGGCGGCTTCTTGTACCAAAGGCTTGACAGTCGTGGAAGGTACTGCTGAAGTCAGCATGTAAAGGTTGGCATGCATGGTGCCTATGCACTAGTGGAAGTTACTGCTGCAGTCAGCTGTTGATGCGGGTGTAACTGGGTGGAAGTTACTGCTGCAGTCAGCTGTTGATGCTGCAGTACTGCAGCTGACTAGTCAGCTGTTGATGCGGGTTCAGATCACGTACGTGAGTGAAGGCTTGGTGTTGATTGAAACAGCTGTGAGCAGGATGAATTGCTGCTGTGGGCCACACAGTGGTGAGAGTTCTCCAGGCTCATGAGTTGACCACCGCAGTCATGAATGTCAGGCCATGTGGCGGTGCATGCACAGCAAACTTGGCCAGTGCAACTGTGCAAGGACAGTGCAGCTCAGCTGCAGAAGTGCAACGTCACACGGTCATGGGCAGCTACATTGTGTGATTGACCTGGTGGACCAGAGTAGGAGGCCGCGGAAAGATTGGCACCCAGGGTCTGGGGCTTTGGGGGGATTCATACTGAGGCAGTGACTGACAGGTGACACTGACAGGCAGGCACTCTAACACCAGGCCCATGCGCTCACTGCAATCGTTTCTTGTTATCTTAAGTTTGGTCACAGTTGATTATTCAAGTTCAGGGCGAGATCGTATGAAAAACTGCATCGCAACAGCACAGCAAAAAAGCAGCCGTGAACACAAGTGACTTCGCCTGTGCAAAAAGCCAAACTGTGATTTGTTGCTCAACTACATTCGCCGGCTGCACTTCGTCTAGATAGCGCCTCAGCGGGCTGCTCAGCTGAGCAACAAGCAGCAGCATGAGTTTCCTCAGTGCAAGGGAGCATGGCGCAAAGCCAGGCTCTGGAGGCGTGGCCAGCGCACAGCAGGAGGTAAAAACTGCGACTATAATGATGTGATGGCTGTGAGAAGCGCTGCAGAGCTGCTGCATCATCCTGCAGGAGATCAGGCTTGTGGCCGCAGCAGTGTCGCACAGCAGCAGCAGCAGCAGCAGCAGTAGTGACAGGCACCGTATCCCCAAGCCAAACGACACAGCTATGCATGACTTGTTACTGTGTATTCTGTTTTGTTTGCAGGGCATTGACAGGAGGGAGCGTCTGCGGCGCTTGGCGCTGGAGACAATTGATTTGGCCAAGGACCCGTACTACATGCGCAACCACTTGGGCCAGGTGAGGGCAGCACACCCAGCAGCAGCAGCAGCAGCAGCAGCAGCAGCAGCGGCAGCAGCGACAGCAGCTGCAGGGGGAGCAACAGCATGTTGGCAGTGTGCAACTGCAGCAGAAGCACGGTCCTGCGCTTGTTGCTGTGTAGGTGTGGCAGGGTTTGGCCAGCCTCACTAAACAAAACGACGAGGTCCTTGACATAAGCAGCAATGGCAGCACTGGCAATCAGCATGTAACGCCTGAGCATGCATTGGGTTGGGCAGCTGCAGCATGATAGCATGCTGCCGAGAGATCAGACAGCCGCATGGCAGTCACAGCAAAGCTGTGTGGGCGATTGGTTTGCTCAGCTATGATCAGCAGCTTTCCTGAAACGCAGAGCAGCTGGATTCCTGCGCTCTGCTGTGCTGCTTGTGTGTTGCTCATGGTTCCCTGTTTGCTGTTCTGCCATGCTGTTGCAGATTGAGTGCCGCCTTTGCCTTACGTTGCATAACAATGAAGGAAACTATCTGGCGCACACACAGGTGCAGGCAGCAGCAGCAGCAGCAGCAAGTGCACGAGCGAGCCTGCAAAGCAGTGTGCAACCAGCGTTGTACCCAGCAACAGCATTGACACTGAACAGGGATGTCATGAAAGGCATTGGTGGAGATAGTACTGGTCATCAACAGCCTACATGTCAGCACGCCTGGTGGGTTGCATGCCTGCATGTTGCATTCTCGCAAGCAGCGCAACGATCCTGCCTGCTGTTCTTGCAGCTGCTCGGCACCTGATGTTGTGCAAGAACTGCTGCTGCCGTGCTGTTGGTTCATGTTGCAGGGCAAGCGTCACCAGCAGAACCTGGCCAAGCGTGCGGCGAGGGAAGCAGCGGAGAAGCAGGCGGCGCCAGCACCGCAGCGGCGCGTGCAGATAAAAAAGACAGGTGCGATGCAGCCGTGGCTGCTACATCGCCTGCCTGAGTGAGCACCTGCAGTAGGCAGAAAGCGGCTCTCTCCTTCTTGACGGTTGGGTGCTGGCCTGCCGCGGCCCAAACAGCAGCCTCGCATGCTGCGTCATTTTGAACAGCACCCACCACGCACAGTTAAGCTGCGACAGTGCTGACAGCCAAAGTGCTGCTGCTGCTGCTGCTGCTGCTGCTGCTGCTGCTGCTGCTGCTGCTGCTGCTGCTGCTGCTGCTGCTGCTGCTGCTGTGTGCAGTCAAGATTGGGCGGCCCGGCTACCGCGTGACGAAGCAGTACGACCTGGAGACGCGCCAGCGCTCACTTCTGTTCCAGGTGCGTGGCCGAGCGGTGTTGAGCCAACCCATGATGACCCCGAGCCTGCAGCAGTGGTGCAGCGGCAGATGTGCAAGGCGGCTGGCGTATTATAAGATTAGAACTGCTCTGCTCGTTGCGATAACCGTCGTCGCAATCTTTCTCTCAAATCAGTTGGCCAGCACATCATATCAGGTTTGAGCGACCTGAACTGTGCTGGCTGCTGCGCTGAAGTGGGATGCTGCCGTGTGCTTTGCTGTGCCACTCTGTTGGCACGTGTACCGCAGCCTGGCAAGTCCAGGCAGCTGGCGGCTGTTTAAGGTCTGCCTGTTTGTTCGAGCAACGGCTGAAATTGCAGTGATGTTGGTGTCACACTTGTATTTTACAATTAACAACTCGCCACCGACGTTGCCACCGCAGGTGGAGTACCCCGAGATTGAGGAGGGCACGCGGCCGCGGCACCGCTTCATGTCGGCGTACGAGCAGAAGATCGAGACGGCCGACAAGTCGTACCAGTACCTGTTGTTTGCTGCTGAGCCGTACGAGGTGATCGGCTTCAAGGTACCCAACGCAGAGGTGGTGAAGCAGGAGGATTTCTTCTACGCTCACTGGTGAGGCTGGGGGGGAAGGGACAGCCGCGACAAGCTGCCAGACTCTGAGCGAGTGTGTGACTGGGTTAAGAAGGGTTGTGTTGCACACCACTGTGGAGATCAGCGGGTGCTGCGCTTGCATCCGCTTTTCTGTGTAAGCAGGTCAGTGGGTGAGGCGGTGGGGTGAGTCTGGGTGATGGGTGTTCTTTTTTTTGAGGTGCTCAAGCAAGATGCCTCCTTCTTTGCAGGCTATTGAGGCTGTCGACGTGCAGTAGGTGTTGAATAATAATAATAATAATAATAATAATAATAATAATAATAATAATAATAATAATAATAATACTAATTATGTGTGGGTGAAACAGAGCCTACCACGAGGGTGGGCGCCAACAGGAAGGCGTTGAAGCATCACTGCCTTCACCGCTCGCAGGCTCAGCACATTGCTAATTTTCCTCGCATGCCCGCGCGCAGCCCCTTCATGCGGCTGCAGCGTACTTCCTGGACACTCTGCCTGACGCCTGCAGCTGCATCAACAGCAGCATGCTGCCCTAACATCCTGTCTCTGCAGCAAACTGTTCCTTGCTTCCCACAAGGGTCGTCACCTGCTACTACATACTACAACATCAGCTTCTTACAATGGGAGATGGGTTGGTGGCGCCCCGCTGCCGCGTTGCATGCTGTGCAGGGACCCGGACGCGCACACCTACTCCATGCAATTATAATAGTAATAATATTAATATGTGTTGCATGCTGTGCAGGGACCCGGACGCGCACACCTACTCCATGCAATTATAATAGTAATAATATTAATATGTGTTGCATGCTGTGCAGGGACCCGGACGCGCACACCTACTCCATGCAATAATAATAATAATAATAATAATAATAATAATAATAATAATAATAATAATAATAATAATAATAATAATAATAATAATAATAATAATATGTGTTGCATGCTGTGCAGGGACCCGGACGCGCACACCTACTCCATGCAGATAGTGTTCAAGGCGCCCAAGGAGCAGCTGCAGCCGGCGGTGCTGCTGCCGCCGCCGCCGCCCGTGCTGCCGGGGCCTCCGCCGCTGGGCAGCATGCAGCACATGCCGCCAGGTGCGCCTTGCATGTGAACCGTCATCAGCAGATGTGCGTGTGCTGCCGACTCGCGCGGACTCTGCCGGCTGGAGTCTTCTGCGGTGCCTAGTCTGCGTGGGACGGCAGGAACAACACTGCCAACTGCTGGCAGCGTGCAGCACCTGCAGCCGTGTGCGCAACGTCGACCGCCTGCACCAGCTTCCTGATGATGCCAGAGCGGTGATCAGCTGCGGCCCTTCCCCAAAGTTTTCAAGCCTCCCGTTCCGCCTCGCGCTGCTGTTGTTGGTGCGTGTGCCTGCAGCCGTGCCGCCGCCCATGCCGCCGCCGCCGCCCATGATGATGGGGGTGCCGCCAGCAGTGCCACCGCCGCGGCCGCCACCCCCAGCCATGGCGGGGTCGGTGCCGGCTGCCGCTCCACCCCCCGGCGCGCCCCCAGCACCCCCAGTGAGTGCGCCAGGCGACAGCCGAAACGCTCTGTCGCCTGCAGAACATTCCAATTCTAGAGGGCAGTTGAAGTCATGTGTGTTGTAGTAGTGTCTGCCCGACTGCCCGCCCAGCCCAGCGAAACAGATGATCCAGCAACTGCCGACCCGCTGTCGCTCACTGTCACGTGCATGCAGTTGCTGATGCTCATTTGTGTCCTGCTGCAATGGGCATTGACACCCTGCGACGCGCTGTGGTGGGTCGCTCATCTCTGTGCTTTCAACTCCGGTCTGCTTTCCCTGCTGCGTGTGCTGCACTGCAGGCCATGCCGCCCCCTCCTCCTGCGCCACCGGCAGCACCGCCAGCAGCAGCAGCAGCAGCAGCAGCGGGTGGGGGAATGCCGCCGCCACCGCCACCACCCCCTGTATAGCTGGAGGGTAGTAGGCAGTGAAGGGCTGGTGAAGAGCTGGTGCGATGGAAAGCCAAGGCGGTGTGTTGCTCGGCATGCATGTCTGCAACAGCAGGTGGTGGTGGTGGTGACGGAGTGCTGTCAGTGACCTGTGTGCTGCCAGCACAGCTGACAACCGGCCGGCGATCTGTTGCTGGTTGGGGTTGCAAGTGGTGGCCCCGGCAGTGGCGGCGCTTCATAGGCCGCTGCTGCAGGCGGCAGTGGCAGATGTGGTGTTGCACCTTCGTTCGAGGGTGGTTGCGGTGTGAGCCATGCAACTGCTCACTGTGGCGTGGTGACAAAAGGTTCAGGCGCGTCTGCGGCGTGTCAGCACTGCACGTATGGCTCAGACTGGGTCTTAAATATGCAGCCGTGGGTCTGGTTGATTATACTGCAGCTGTTGATTGAAGCAGCGGCATGCCTGCTCACTGCTGAGCTGGCGGCGCAAGCACGTATCAGGTACTGGCCTGCGGGCGCTACCTGCCATGTCAGCCGTTTCCCGTCTCTTGTGCTGAACGTATTGCTGAACACTGCTTGGCAAGCAGCAAGCTGCACTGAGTGTGTTTGTACACAACCAAAGCAGTGCTGGTCTGCTGTCTGTGTGAAGAGCTGCAGACCACGCAGCTGCTGACTGGTGCGGGCATGCTGTCAGTTTCAGTGTGGTTGGCGGGCGCTGCTCCACTGCAGCAGCTGTCATCAGCAAGGCAGCGGTCCAAACCCAAAGTCGCCCACACCAGTTGGCACTCAGCGGTGCTTGAGAGCTAAGATGGCCTGCTTGATCTGCAATCAGTGTGTCACTTTTCATTTGTGAACAACCTTGTATTACGATGCGACAAATTTAAAGGCCCTGCTGGCACTGCCACAAGCGCCACTAGTCACCAGTGTCACGGTGGCCGTACTGTTGGGCTGCCAGCACTTCAACCAACGGTGCACACGCGTCACACCCTGCAGGGTGTGACACGTGTCCAGCTGGACCACAGGGCTGCATGCGCATGCTTTCGCCTGCGGTTGCTGTCAAAGCGGGCTGATGCATGCAAAGGCAGCCCATCTTCTGCGCTGTGCAGATGCGCCCAGCAGCCGTTGCACAGCGTGAAATAACACATGCAGCTGCATGCCTGCAGGCATGCACAACATGTGTGTGCAACTGTGAAGACTGCTGACTGTGCAGGCAATGCTAGCAGCAACAGCCAGCTGCAGTCTTGGCTGCGCATGCCTTATCAAGAGGGCAAGCTGCCCCAGCAGCAGGAGTGGCCCTGCTGACGCATTTAGTGTACAACATTTTGAAGCAAAGCGAGTAGCAGTCCTGCTATTCACACCGAGTGTGGACGTGCGTGCTTAGCGGCAGAGCCCAGGAACCCCAAACCCTAGCACGTGCCATCAAATTGGCAGAAATTGGAGCCCGACATCTCCAGAAAAACAGCTACTGAAGCAGACTGACTGCAGATCCATGGTTGCCTGCCATCAGCAGACGATGTGAACAGCAATCAGGTGGAACCTCACAGCAGCAGGCACACACTGCGCAAGAGCAGCAACAGTGCCTGCTGCCGGCATCAAGCCGCGAACATGATGTCGCATGTTGCCCCGGGCACACCGTGCAGACGCTACGTACAGCACAGCGCATGTGTTGTGCATGCCGCCAGCATCTGCAGCAGAGGACGCGGCGACGCAGCAAATACTCTCATAACACACCAGTAGCTGTGACGCATCAAAGATCAGGCCAGCCGCTGCAGACAGACCGGCTGCTGGCGCATGCCGGTGATGCAGCCGGTGCTGAGCAGCACAAGGCTACAGCTGTGTGACCGTGTCCGCACACACTACCAATCAGTTGAAGCTGCTTGTGCAACGCAGCAAGCTGCACACTTGCTAGAATCAAAGATACACCAACAGCCCCCATGTGGTGGCCTGCTTATGCCACTCTGACTTTGCAGAACAGTGCAGTACCCAGTGTCACTCCAGGAAGTACCCAGTGCCACTCCAGGAAGTACCCAGTGTCACTTCAGGAAGTGCAGTACCATGCAGCACCAACCAAATGCCTCCGTGCTATGCAGTGAACAGGCATGCATGCATGCACCCTCCAACAGCAGCAACTCCCCGGCCATGATTGCCCGCCGTGCGGGGGGCCGCCGCATCAGCCAACCTTGTAAGCCACCGCGCTTGCGTGGTCCATCTTGCCCGGCAGGTTTGCAATCAGGTCCGCGAGCTCGTCAGGCCCTTTGCAGCCGTCCTTGTCGGCCTGCTCCAACACCTGCCGCTGCGCTGCAGTACCCCGCTCCACAAACGACAGCAGCGCATGTACCGTGGACTGCGCGGTCAAGCAAGAACAATCAAGAAGGTCCAGCGGCGGCGGATGCTGCTGCTGCTGTTGTTGCGCTGCTGCTTCGACGTGGCCCCAACCGCTTGCTGCTCCAGCTGCTGCAGTTGCTGCTGCACGTACGCCGTCGCCTCGCGCTGCTGCTGCAGCTGCTGCTGCTCCTGCTCCCGCGCACCCAGGCCTGCCGCCGCCTGCAAGTGCTCCTGCACGACCTGCCGCCGCTTGCTGCTGCCGCTGAGGCCAGTGCAGCCCTGCTGCTGTTTCCTGCAAGCGTCCTTGAGCACCCCGGCCATGTCAGCCAGCGTCATGTTGTGGCACTTTGCCGGGCTGAGGGCTGCGATGCCGACCTGCCTGCTGCTGCCTTCGCCGATGGCGCGTGCTGATGCCTGCTTTCGCACGACGGGGTCAAAGTTGTCCGCAATGCCATCACTGGCCAGGAACACGACGTCACCTGTGGGTGCAGCACGCAGGCAGACAGCAGCTGCACGTCAGCAGCTGCATGCATCCCAGCAGACAGCTGCAACGTGCTGCTGGCGCGTGTTATTCATCAACCAGCTGATACGCAGCATACAGCAGATAATGCACTCATGTGTGCTGGCGCACCTTTGTCCAGGCTTGTGATTGCGTAGCTGATGTTGCTCAGGTCCGGGGCATCCCCAACAGCAAAGCCCAGGCAGCCAGGACACACGCGGGGGTCTCTGCGCACAGCAGCAGCACCCACAACAGCAGCAGCAGCCTGCTGAGCATGCCCGGTTGAGTTGCACAGCCCGACAAGAAATCGAGGGACACGCCAGACCGCGCAATGCGTCGTGAAGGGGGCGGGCCACGGCGGAGGGTACGCGCCACCCCAAATGAGCACAGTGTCAGAGCCTGACAGATAGAAGATGAGCGCACAATACAACATATTGTGTCCAGCCTGATACATGCAAAGTCTCTCAGAGTATGCATCAAGTATATTGCGGCATGTCGGGACACACGAGATTATGTACATCACTTGAACCCAACCTGTACAGCGTGCAGCGACAGAACCCTCATTCAAGCAGCACTCAGGCACACATACACATGCACATGGCACATGGGCCTGCTGGCCTGCTGAGTCAGCACACGCCAGCCACGCCTGCAGCCACGTGCCCCCTGGGAGCACCAGACCAGCAGGCTCACCCGTGGCAGCCATGCAGCGGCGGCTGGCTTCATTTTGTTCCATGCAAAGTATTGCATTTTTTACATACAAAGCAAGCATGAAGGAGCAGGGTTTCCCGCCCACCTGTGGAAGCCGTTCAGCGGCGGCTGGTAGTTCAGCTCCACAACCTCCTGCGCGGCGGCCCTCCAGACGTACGAGGGGCTGTCGCCGACCACCACACTCAAGCAGCAGTGCCGGCCGCTCCGCATGCGCTGCTGCAGCACGACAGCGCCCACGAGCGTGGTGAGCGTGCCCTCCGCCGCCAGCACCTGCGCCTGTGCGGCCTGCACCGCGCGCTGCAGGATGTGGAAGGCTGCGTCACTGCTGATGGCCTTGCCGCCTGCAGGGCAGCAGAGCGACAGCGAGCAGCAGCAGCAGCAGCAGCAGCAGCAGCAGCAGCGGCGGGGAAGTTGACCGCTTGCAGCTGCGCGCGCTGCCCCTCCCAGTCGGCAGCGCTGCGTCGCTGCTGGTGACCTTGCCTGTTGCGGGACCAGAGGGGTGTGGCAGCGCCACCACCACAGCCAGCGACCAGTCAGCAGCCGCATAACCATGAACAGGAACATGGGCTGATTATGCAGCAGCCCCTGACACAGCAGCCCTGACTGCTGCTGCTGCTGCTGCTGCTGCAAAGTGTGGGCAATTGCAGGAAAACAAACGTCACGCACACCGCGACACTGTTTGCTGCACACCAGTGACAAGCAGACACAAGCTCTACGCTGCTCACTCACGGCTGCTTGAGCCAGCCATGACCAGCCATCGCCGCCTGCTGCCGCTCCGCCCCTGTGCATCACACTGCTGCCGCTGTTCAAACCACCGCTGTGTCCAGCCTGATGCCGCATCATCCACTGCTGCACAGACCAACAGGGCCAGCCCGCAAACACTGTCAAGAGCCAGCAGCGCCAGGCAACGCTGCAACACTGGCGATGCAGCGCTCAGGGTGTAGGCCCTGGACCTGGCCACGCCCCTACCTTGCGCCACTGCCAGCTCTTGGTGGACGTGCCCCAGGAAGCCGTGCACTGCGCCACGAGCCGCTGCCCGCGGCCGCTCCCCCCAGTTCACGCCATCAGCCAGCGCCATGACAGCGCCCCCTCGGTACGTCAGGATGCCGTAGCAGTCTGCAATGGGCTCGCCGTTCCTGCGGCCTGTGGCTGCGTCGCGGTCGTACAGCGACACGGCACCGCCGCAAGCCTGCTGCTGCTGTTGTTGCTGCAGCAGATCCTGCTGCTGCGGCTGCTGCTGCTGCTGCTGCTGCTGCCAGGGCACGTCTGGTTCTGCAGTGCATCAGCAGGAAGTGCAAGCAGCAGCAGCAGCAGCACAGCAGCAGCAGCAGCAGCCAGTCATTGAATGGCAGCAGTATCTGTACAAGCAGCTGCAAGAAGGCAGGGCCAGCAGTGTGCGCATTCATCATGGCACACATTGGGCCAGCCCGCACAGCATGCGCCTGGGATGCGAGATGCGACAACCACTGCGCTGCTGCTGCTGCTGCTGCTGCTGCTGCTGCTGGCTGCTGCTGCCATACGCCCCCTTCACCTGCACGACATCAGCGCCGCTGATAGCGTTGCATACGTGCTTTGAACGCCAAACGGCAAAGGGCACATCGTGGCACAACAGCTGCATGAGGGGGTTGGGTGCCTCTGCTTTCCTCAGCTTTGCTTCCTGCTAGGTTGCGGTGCTACGGCCTGCCACGACTGCAGTTTACTGGCCACAGTGTCTTCTGACTTTCCCTGTCGCCCTGCATCACCGTGCCGCACCTGCCAGCTTGCGTTTGAGGCCAGTGACACCCCCATCAGGCCCTGTCAGCGCATTCAGCACCGGGGGATGCGGGGCCACCAGGCTCAGCCTGAGGTCAGGCACCGCCTCAAACAGCCCAGGCCGCGTCACTGCAACACGGCCAGGCTGCTGACCACTGCAGAGGCTCCTGCAAAGTTGGCGGTGAGGAGGCGTAGAGGTGGTACCTAGCTGTGGGTTTGAATCGCGGACACTGCTGCAGCATGCAGGGTGACTGCTAGTTGAGCTGAATGCACTGTAAGCACAAGACGTTCAAGGTGTTACGTCAGGAGGGATGAAAGCAGCTTCTGACAGAAGTACAATGTTATTGGTCAGCTTCTTTGCCTGTGAGAACATGCTGACGTGAGGCTGCCAAACAGCGATTGCCAGATTTGTCTAGCTGCTGTTGTGCAAGGCAGCCCTGCACTTACTGCAAGAGGGAGACTAGGCCAGCCATGTGCAGGCCAGGCCAACGAAACGCTATCTCTCTGCCGCAGTTACAGCTGCATGGAAAGCCGAATGCTTTCAAAGTGTGTGCCCTGAAGTACTCGAGCAGGCGCGCCTACTCAGAATTACTGCTGCGCAGCACTGCTGTTAGGCATCATTCATTATGACAAAATTACAACAACAAGCGTCGGTCGTTGCCTTAAAGACACAACGGCCACGTGTAATCGCCGAGTCCAGTAGGGTAGCACGACACACAAGCTCAGCAGACCCCAAACGCGTTCAGTAAAACACTGAAGTTGATTGACAGAAGACAGCTTAAGATTGCGCCTTGAGCTGACGATCTACACAGCAGGATGCCGGAGGGTTTGGGAGGGTTTGGGAGGTGTGTTACCCAGGTCAGCAATGCATGCAGGTGATGGTGCGCAACGCTGTTCTGCGTACCCGTCAGATAACTGCGTGCTGGTGTTGACATTTCAAGGTTGTCCTGGAACACTTGAGGAGACAGAGAGTCTTGAGTCCCTAGATGTAGAGTTAGTACCCAAGTGCTGCGCAGCACTTGCATGCACAGTACGATGTGCCAGATATGTGCACCAATATCCGGCCCCATGCAATAATGCAGAGTTACTTCATATGCATGTTCGTGTGCTTCTGTGCAAGAGCTGACGTCCATATACCGTAGGCACCCGAATTGCCAAGGCATACCAAGAAAAAAGGCGACAACGACGCTATTTTAAGGCAAAAGCCGCGTTTGGCCTTAATTTCCAACCCAATGCTGGCATCAGGCACGAGCTGTTGTCACAGCACATGTTACAATGCGTTTGTGCGGGCAGAACTGCCCATCCGCTGCTAGTCGCACGGTATGGGGCTATATACACATTACAAAACCGATCCAAGCCAAGGTAACAACCATGACCCCAAAAGACCCCAGTGTTGCCCATTCTCGTGCACCCTAAATCGCACGGCAAATTCGGCTGAAAAACGTTCTCACACCCTAACATAAGGCAAAAGTGTCAGTGTAAGGCAACGAGGGTGCCTAAGCATTAGCTGATGCCCGTGCTCACGGGAATCCCGTGCAACTTAGTTAAATATACTCGTGTTGTGAGGGGCTGTCAGCCAACTTGGCCGCATAGTCCAGGGATTCAATGAGCACAGAAACTCGATTTGCACGGTTGTCCCGAGAACCCTTTAATTTGCACGTCGAACTGGCTCACCAGATGGAAACGCACGGGAAGCGTAATGGTGGAAGAACCCTGCCGAACGGCCGCATCATTTTTGGACATGCGGTACAGAACTAAATGCCTCCTTGTGCCTGTTGCTTTTGTGGAGTGGTGTTTGATACCCCTCGCAGACCTCCCCAGCTGCAGCCTGAGCTGGTGACCAATTGGTCAGCGCCGACTGCTGATCCCCCGAACGACCTGCGCTGATAACAACTGCACTTTAAAGTAAGGATATCTTCTTGCTGTCGTAATTCTTCTACTCTTGTTTCAACGTTATTTTCCAGCAGATCCATGTGTCACCGACTTGGCTTCCCTTACAGCTTCAAAGTGTCCAGCTCAAGTGGAACTACAACATGACTAAACAGGGCTACCAAGACAGACTGTCGTGGTCGATCAGACATTTTTTAGCGCACTCGTACCTCCAAGCGTCACCCAAGCTGTTGAGCATGCCAAGCAAGCGCGCCGGTGATCGACTCTGAAAACGCTTCCGTGTGTTATATAGCAGCGTGCATGCTTCAGAGCATAGTAGGGCAATGGTACGGGCTCAGCCCCCCTTTCACACTTCAAACACTGCGTGGAGGGCTGAACACGACGCGGGCCGCGTGGTGCAACGCCAGATGACCGCTTGTAAACCTCCAAAATACCGTTTTGTGTTCTTGAGGATGGTGTTGGCCCTGGTGCTCCTGTTGGTGAGTAAACAGGCACCAGCACCGCTGCAGGTCGCTGCAGTGCCCCGGGATGTGCCCGAAACAGACACCTGGGGGGCCCTTGGCATGTCAGTCTGGGTGCTGCCACCTCTCAGGTTGTGTCTAGTGACCGTGGAGATCCAGTCACACAGGCAAGCAGGGGCCATTGAACACCAACAGCCGCTGCCACACGTTACACACCAGCCTACACACATACTGATGCATGACACCCAACCGCAGGGTGACTGACATGTGACTGGGTATGCTACACACATGTACTGTTATGTGCTGCGGCATCCCTGCTCGTGTCACTTGCAGGCGCTTGCCAACCCAGCACAAGGCAGCAGCAGCAGCAGCAGCTGGCGGCTGTGGTGGCGGCGCAGCCTGTTATCAACGGCCACAGCAGGTGAAGACGGCAGCAGCAGCCCGACATCAGCCATGCGGCTGGTGGCAGGCCCGGCGTCTTCGCTATTTCCAACAGCAGTGGCAGCGGCACGGCAGCTGGCAGCAGGCTGCATGCCTTGGACCAATGTGGCGGTGCCGGTGGTCTCTGCAGCCAGACAACCATCGGCATCCCTTGTGGAGATCACATGTGGCCTGGAGTGGATTGCCCGCAGAACTTCACATGCAGCCGTAATAACGCAAGCTACTGGCAGTGCACCCTCATACCTGGCAGAATCGCACCCATTGGCTCGACCTTCAACAGCAGTGAGCGGGTTGACACCATGGCGCAGTTTCTGCCAGCCGGTGAGGTGCAAAGCCAGCGGCGGTCAGACAGCGAGAGGCAAGGCGACGCAACTGCCAGCAGCAGCAGCAGCAGCAACGCAGCAGGCAAGGCAACACGCAACAGCCATCAGACGAGCCCATCGTACCGGTGTGTGGGCCCAACATGCTGAGAGGGGGCACCAAGATGTGCAACAGCACCAACCGCTTCATACTGCCGCTTGACAGTGGGGACCCAGGCGCTGCAGCCGCCAGCAGCGCTGCTTGCAGCAGCAGAGCTGGCCTCCCAGCGCAGCTGCTGCGGCTTGGCGCTGCGCTGCTGGCAGCAGCTGCAGGAGCAGGGCTTGGCATCTGACGGGCAGCGGCGGCAGCGGCAGCCGTGTTCCTGCTGTCTTTTGAACTGGCTTGAAGTGCTGCATGCTGCGCACAAGTGGCTCCGGCACACAGCAGCACAGCAAGTCCAGACCCGTCCCTAACACATGCGAATCCTGAAACCCAACTGCTTGAGGGCTGTCGTTCCACGCAAGGGCAAACTGGTGTATAATGTGCTGCCTTTGTGACTGGCGCTGTGTCACTTGCACGGTGTCTTATCTGCAGCTGTCCAAGCAGCAGCGCGTGTGCTAGGCTAGCGCTGCGCCTGCTTTGACACAGGTCAAGGCTGGCACGGCGCAGTAGCCAAAAACAGCTGTTGCCGCTGCATGCAAAAGGTGCGGCGCCTTTGCAGTGCAACAGACGTACTTCCAGCTGTTTAGTTTTCAACTATTTTGACTAGCGCGGCGTAGTGTGGCAGGGTAGCTTCCATAGTTAGCAGCACGTGAACTTGTATGGTGTGTGCATTTGCAAATTTCAGAATGATGTGTCCAGTACAGCGGCTTTCCATTCAACTACTGGCCGTGTTCTGCTGTGTTTGTGTGCGTTGTTTTGGGCTACATGGTAGCATAGTATGCATCACTCGTAATCGGCATCGCTGAGCTATGCAATACCTTGACGACTCAGCGTGTGTTGTTTCTGGTCCTCAGCGAACTGCACAACATTCTGCATTGTTGCTTGCCTAGTAATCGGAGGCTGCTGTTGGTGTTTGATCAGTACAACGCAGAACTTGTAGGGCTCTTCTGGCGGCTGCTAGATTTGCATCAAGTGTAGATGTGTTTATTACAGCTTGCAGCAGCTGTCGCAGCAGAGATGGCTTGCACACTTTCATCTTGAGCACCACCTTGCCTGCTGCTGCCCTGCGGCCTGCTTCCTGACTGAGCCAACAATGCACCTGCATGTATGCATGCGCCACAAGCATCACGGCGTTGTGTTCAGGCAGGCCCACCAAGCAGCTTCATCTCGGCTGTGCGCAGCCGCGATTGATTTGAACAGATGTAGCGCGTGATTCAACATTCGTGGTATCTGTTGGGATGTAGAGTTTAACTGCAACGCACATAGTAGTGGCAGGAGTAGCGGCACGCAGTGGTGTGCTCTACCATGGGAGGCGTATGTGGCTGTGTAGATGACGCTTGTGTCATCTGCCTGCACACCAAGTACATGCCGTTTTGCATGCAGCACAGGGCACTTGCATGCAAATGCAGTGGCCGCCACTGCCCATCAGCGGGCGAGCATGCCATGTGTTGTCCGCAGTGTGATTTGAATCAAGGGCAGCGTGAGCGTGGCACGCAGCGGCCTGCCTGCGTTGTATCAAGGCAGCGGTGGCTGTCAATGACGTCATGAGCTGGCATGCATGTCTGCTCGATTTGATTGTCCATCTGCATTTCAAGCAGCCGCTGACAAAACTGCTGTCGCATTGTTGTCAGGCAGTTCGCACAAGTATTGTGCGGTAGTTTTGCATACTATAGTAAGCTTGTTAAGGGGGAGGAGGGTAAGCTTGTTAAGGAAGTGCTTTCCTGTTCTCGGCATTGGGGGCCTCCCAGCATGGGTAATATGATGATGATGGGGGCCTCCCAGCAGCTAATTATACAGTTTAAATGTTACACGACGGGAACATTGCCCGTTTTCAAGCCAATGACAGGCTCATTGGGCAAACACTTTTATCAAGGTGTGTAGCACTGGAATATTTACCACCGCTGTCAACTCGGCTTTTCATCACACATACCGTGACTGTCACACTGACTCCTCCCGACAAGCTGACATAACAGCTGTCATTCCGCAGCGTAGTGCCTCAGGATCATCATCATCATCCCGACAAGCTGACATAACAGCTGTCATTCCGCAGCGTAGTGCCTCAGGATCATCATCATCATCATCTTATTACCCAATCAAGCCATAGCATCAGCGCCATCGGCCCCGCGCCCCACCGGCCTCAGGATCATCATATTACCCATTCCAGCCATAGCATCAGCGCCATCGGCCCCGCGCCCCACCGGGGCGGAAAGAGGAGGGAGCACTGCTCCAGAATGTTTGCATGCATTGCGCACATCCCAAGACGTGACAAGAAAAGCAGCAATACACGGTGACACCATCAGACATCTTCCAGAACTGCCCCAAATATCATCAGATACAAAACGCAACACCTTGATTGACGAATCAGCCATGGACAAAACGCTGCGCAACTTTTCAGCGCAACCAGGCAGGGATCTGATCTCAGCAAACATATCATCCCTCTGAGCAGAAGTAGCAGGGCAATCAAACATGAAGTGTGACAAAGACTCAACTTCTGCACCACAACAAGGACATCCTGAAGTGGAGTTAGCTCAGCGGCCGTCAAACTGACTAGTACGCTCATGTACACACAGACAACCCATACGAACACGCAACAGCAATTCAATACCACGTGGAATTGCCACTGAACGCAAGTACGGCCTAGGCCTCCTGAAACCCATAGCATCAACATGAGAGGGATGCACATGAGCCACATACCGACTCAGAGTGGAGTGTTCCAACGTTTCACATGCAATCCTTTCAGCATGTAGTGTCTTGACCTGCTTGTTGACATGGCTCTTGCACGCACTGGCTCTGCCTTCCGCGGTCACAACATTCACACCATACTTGCACAGCAGGCTCTGCACATACTTGTGCCACGGTGTCACCGCCACAGCACCACTAGGACGCCTCCATTCAGCTGTAAACACTTGATTTGGCAGCCGAACGCCCTGCATACGCTGAATCCTGTAGTAGTACTCCAAAGCCCTCTGATGAAGCCACATATGCAACGGTTTCACACCCCATTCTGCCAAGAGAGCTGAAGAGCATGGGCGCTCCTTGCCACAGCGCATTGCGCATTTGATGATGTCTGTCTGCACTTTGTCAATCAGCTGCAGTTGCCTAGCTGTGGACGGAAACCAAACCTCACTGCCATATTCGACAATGGGACGGACACACGTCAGCAACAGTATGCGTTTAACCTCCACACTGATGCTGCGGCTCTTCCAAATTGGCATGAGCACACCCTTCACACGTTGCACCTTAGCCAGCATCTTCTCAAAATGTGTGGTCCATGTACAGGTATTGTTGAACCACAGGCCAAGATAGCAGTACTCCGATACAACAGGCACAGGGACATTGTTCCAAACAATGCCGGAGTCGACCAGCTGGCTGGTCTGTCTTGCTGGCAGCACATGCATGACGGCAGACTTCAAGCTGTGGAGCTTGAAGCGCCACTGGCAACTGTAATTGTAAACAGTTGCAGCCACAGCCTGAACTTCAGACAGAGACCCGCAGACAGCAACAAAGTCATCAGCCTGCATGGCTGCCACAACTTGGCCTGCAGGTTCGTCACGAGGGCCCATGAGGGTAACGCCAGGGTGCTTTGCATGCACGTCACGCAGCAAGTCGTCGATAAACAACAGGTACAGTGTGGGCGAAATAACATCACCCTCATGCAGGCCAAGGTCGCAGGTGAACCTATCCGTGGTGCAACCCTCATGAGACACCACACGCTGCGCGCCCTGATACAAGTTGTACAAGACACGGAACATCTTGCCACGCACACCCTTATCCCACAGCTTCTGGAACAAGCCATCAAGCCAGACCGTAGGGAATGCCTTGAAGGTGTCAACAAACAACACATATGACTCCTTTCCCTCAGCTTTCCTGCCATTAAGGACCTCGCTGAGCACGCTTTGATGGTCAGCACAACTGCGCTTGGGGCGGAATCCGTTCTGACTCTCGTGCAGCAGCGGCGCCGCTGCTGCTGTAGCAGCAGTTGCGCGTGGCTGCTGCTGCTGCTGCTGCTGCTGTTGTGCTGAATGCTGGCCTTGCTGCTGCTGCTGCTGCTGTTGAGCTGAATGCTGGCCTTGCTGCTGCTGCTGCTGCTGCTGCTGCTGCTGTGCTTGTGTTTGCTGCTGCTGCTCCTGCTGCTCGCCCTCTGCAAACTTGATAAGGCGCTGATTGAGGACGCTGGTGTAGAACTTATAGAGCACGCTGAGCAGGGTGATGCCGCGGTAGTTGCCTGGGTCTGTCAGATCGCCCTTCTTAGGCATGCTGACGACTGTCCCCGGCACCTGATGTATCTGCTCAAGCTGCCACATGAGGCTGCAGTACTGCAGCAGCATGTCTGCAACTGTGTTGCCTCCGTACTTCAAAAGCTCGTTGACAATGCCTTCCTCTGCAGGGTTGCCAGCTTTGCCTGTGCGTAGACGCTGCAAGCATGCAGAAACCTTGGCGACAGTGATGGGCAAGTCCAGCGGGCAGGGTGGGGCAGCATGAGGTGCGGTTGAGTCATGAAGGTACTGCTGTACATTGGCGGCAACCTGTGTCATGTGCGCTGGGTCAAACTGGGGGTTTGCGGCGGCAGACGCTGCATGGCTACCAACACGCTGATAGTGGCATTTGAATGCATCTGCTTTTTCTGCAGGGGTTGAAGCCGTCTGTCCTGAGGGGTGCTGCATGACACTGTACACGGCCTCGCTGACATGCTTAGGGCACAGGCGACGCACAAGCTGCCACATATCCTTCTCCCCAAGCGTGCTGTCATCATTTAAGCGGTCTCTGTACGCTGCAGTGATTGCATGCTCGCATCGCTGTTTGTGCTGCTTCTCAGCTGCTTTGATAAGCTGTGCAGTAGCCTTGCGCTGCTGATCAAATGCATCTCAGTCTGCAACAAGGCCGGACTCCCTGTACTGTGTAAAGGCCTGCACCCTGGCCTGCACAGCATTTGTCAGCTCCTGTGTCCACCACGGGAAGGACTTGCCAACCCAGACCCTTTTAAACCCAAAACTGGCATTGACCGCCTGACGAAGCGCTCCCAGCAGCTGCGCATGTGCTTGTTGTACTGCAGCATTGGCCGTAAGTTGAGCTGCAGAAACCTGCTGTTGTAGCACGGTAATAGTGGACGTATAAGCAGCGCCCAGCTGTGCCAGGGCCTCCTGGTACGCCTCAAGTTCGGCCGTTTGCTCCCCATTGCGCATTTTGAAATCATTCGGCTGTGCATTGAGGCGCAGCTTGACCTGTTTTGCAGGGCGACGTGCCACAGGCTTTTGAATGCAAGCAGACACTGGCAGGTGGTCAGTAGAACCCACTGTGTATGGCCCAACCTTGGCTGTTGGCCTGGCGGCAGCTTGGCACGGCATAGCAATGTCAGCAGACGCAATGATGTAGTCATTGAGGGACCTCCGCGCGGTGCCTCTGTGGGACCTGTCACATGTGATGTGCTGGTGGGGAGAGGTGGGTGCTGTGCGGGCATTCAGTGAGTAGAGATTGACGGCATTGAGCAGCGAGAGAAGGAGTTCGCCATTGTTGTTTGTGGTTGTTTCGCCATGCATGCCAATGCGATCTGTGGGGCTTGCACCTTGCCCGACCCTGGCGTTGAAGTCACCCATGATCAACACAGAGCCTCTGCTCGATAGGTATGCGAGGTCCTCCTGCAGCGCTGAGTAAGCAGCCCTCCTCACTGGCGCATGCTTGTTCATATCAGGCATATACACCACTCCAATAAACAGCTTAGGAGCACCATTCTGCCCTGGCATCACTAGCCACAGTGCATCCTCGTATTGCTGATCAGCAAAAGCAAACACTTTGACAGCATTGGCAACAGCGGCATGCACAGCAACCGCAACACCACCACTGGCACACCCATTCTCCCCAAGAGGCC
Source organism: Scenedesmus sp. NREL 46B-D3 (assembly GCA_014080715.1). Taxonomy (NCBI): domain Eukaryota; kingdom Viridiplantae; phylum Chlorophyta; class Chlorophyceae; order Sphaeropleales; family Scenedesmaceae; genus Scenedesmus; species Scenedesmus sp. NREL 46B-D3. The sequence goes on along the minus strand of JACERP010000149.1, from coordinate 4,257 downwards.
TGGCCTTACTGATGTATGTGTAGCCCGGAATGAGATCGGCAGGCCGCAGCTTCCCTGGCGCCTCCTTGGTTTCCACAAAGCCCATGATGTCGCAGCGCAGATTTTCGAGTAATTGGCAAACTTCCACCAGGCTTTGACCTGCCTTGGGCATGTTGTTCACATTGAGGACGCTGCACACCAATCCACTGCTACCTGGCTGCACCGGTGTCCTGTTGGGGCGGTGGCGGCGATGCTGCAGGGTCCTGTGGCTGGGCCTGGTGTTGTTGGAGCGTTGGCTGTGCCTGCAGCCCTGCTGCTGACCTGTGCTGCGCCGAGCAGGTGCTGCCTGCTCAGTGCCTGCGGGCTGCTGTTCCTCGTCCTCGGATGCAGGCACAAGCTCATCCTCCTCATCCTCCGTGTAGCCCTCAGCGGCGTAGTCGTCACCCGGTAATGCGGCCTGAGACAACTCAGCATCAGGCTCGAGCACAGCATACTGGTTAGACAGCACCAGGCCGGCGCTCAGCTGCTCACGCCGGCCCGCTTGAGTGCGGCCTGCATGAGCCCCGCGTGCTGACAGGATGACTGCGCCATTGAAGGTAAATACAGCGCGCCAGTGCAGTACACGCTGAAGCTGCTGCTTCAGCATGACCACCATGCATGCTGTCAGCTGGCGCACTGCCGATGACGGCATGGTGAACACGATGGCTGTCTGCCCCGCCCAGAAGGCCCTGCCTGTGAGCAAGTCGAATGGCACATCTCCTCCTGACATCTGTGCAACAGCATTCAAGCCTGCGGCCCGCACCTGGGCGACGGTGGTTGCTGTCCTGCGTGGGCCAAACAACTTCACCTGGTATGACAGGACCGATTGGCTCCTTGTCCGATTGGGGCTAGCAACAGCTAGCAGCCCTAGCTTGGTTGTGATGTACTGCTTTGACTAGTCTAGTATTGTACTACAGCCCAGAGTGGTTTGGCATGGTGCAGCATTCAGTGCTGCACAGTGATGTTCTTCGGGTTTCCTGGAATGATTTAGTGAAGTCGATCAGCGATCATCTGATGATGTTCTGGTGATGTTGTTCACGTGAGTTATGTTATTGGAGAGTGACATTGATCAGTGGTGTTGGCAGCGCCATTTGGGTGCTGCCTGTGGGCGTGCGAAGGCTTTGCGTTTTACCAGTGAGCAGCAAAACAGCCGCTACCTGCAATCGATAACCGGGTTATACCGCAACTTTGTCCTAAATAACAAAGCAGACGTTCCTGCCAGACTTGGAACGGAGTGCTACAGGATGAGTGTGGCCGATGCTTCCTTACACCCAAAGTATGGCGGTGTTGGTATGCTAGACCTGCCCACATATATTGCAGCCATGCGCTTTGGGACACTATTGCAACTGATGCGATCTACAGAGGCTAGGTGCCTTCACATTCTTAGGGCGGTCCTGCGGCTGGTCACGTTCCCCTTCAACCTGGGCATACACGCACTGTTCTGCTCGCACCCTTACATCACGAGGCTACTTGCTACTTCCCCAGGACTAACTGCACTACACTTTATGTGCGTCAACACCCGCTGCACAGGCGTACACACGCCCTGACCAGGCGCCAAGCAATGCAGGAGCCCATATTCTTCAACCCGTCTATCTCATTGGACGCGCCTGTTTTTGGCAACGTCCCGTTGCGCACATGGCAGCGCATAGCAGCAGCTGGCTTCACGCATGCTGCTCATTTCATGCGGCCTGACCTTGCTCTGCTCAAACAACAGTGGCATGCTGCGCTCCCGCGCCTCGCAGACTCGGAGCCACGTCTCCTCAGCATTCTGGCTGCCTTGCTCCCACTCAACCTCCCTGATGCACCATTCGCAGGCCAACGCATGCCGCTAGTCACGTGGTTGGATACATGGGAGTTACAACCAGGCGCCGCCAAGTCACTCGCTGCATTGTCGGCAAAGGACTTATACACTGCTGCTGTGCTCCCCCGCGCAGATCCCTCGCCACGAGTGCTGCGCAAATGGCGGCACTTGCTGCCTCAACCTCTCACGTCACTACATCGTGTTTGGTTCAAGAAGGTTTGGCGCACTCACATGCCTCGCAGGTGGCTGGACACGTTGTACGCGGTGCTCAACAACTCACTGCCCACTTCAACTAAAGTCTTGCATCGGAACCAGCCATATAGCTGCCCGGTGTGCCACCAAGGCCCTGACGATATCCCTCATATCTTGTTTTCGTGTGCAGCTGCGCAGGAAGTGTGGTCGTGGGCACAGCAGGTACTGCAAGCCTGGCTCCCAGCAGCACGTCTGCCGGGTGCTCCCATTGACTTCAGGCTGTGGTTGTGTATCACCCTAGACTCCCCTCACCTGCAGCACCCCTGGAAATGGCTATTCTGGTCAATCCCAGTCCTACGCGCGCTATGGTTCAGCCGTAATGCGCAAGTGTTTAATGGACGACGCTGGTCCTTACCCGAGGCTCAAAATTACTGCATCTCACAATGGCTGTCCACTGCGCTGCTGCTGTCACAGCACTACCCGGTGGCGGCTTTCCAGCCACTAATCGGATTGGATTTGCGCACGCTCACACCTCACTGGCATGGGCCTGCTGCATGAACGGAAGCCCGCGTCCACGGGAACTTGCTGTTGCCTGCCCTGCACATGATGTCTGCAGGAGCTGGAAATAGATTGGGGGCACATGCCCCGCAGCGACACCGACCCAGACGAGGCTGCACTGCGCGCCCCGCTTGTGCTGTGCGCCTCTATTGCCACCGCACGCGGCCAGTGGCCGGAGGGCAGCATGGAGGACCTCAAGGGCCTCCTCATGGCCCGCATCATCAATAACTGGAGGAAGTGCGGGCTGGAGGAGCTGGTGGAATTGATCAGCTCGGTGCACGAGTCAGCTGACGCAGACAGCGCGTCCCGCAGGTCGCTTATCCGCCTCACGGTCACATTCACGCGGCCGTCAGCTGTTGTTGAGCTGCTGCCAAAGCTGCTTACGTCATCGCCAATGCTGCTTGGCCTGGCCCCAGCTGGGGACCGTCATACCTATGCGGCTGTGGCTCTAGGCCCCGCCAGCTCGCTAGTTGTGCGTGTAGTCTGCACCATGGCAGCTACCTCCTGGCTGGCTCAGGTGGTGCAGCAGTCGTTTGCACGCATACACATCTCAGGCGTCACGATCTTGTTCGAGCCAGCTGTTAAGTACATTCTCGAGCGGTACAACAGCTACAGGCCCCTGTATGAAGAGCTGCTGTCATTTGGGCCTGACATGTCGCAGGCCAGTGTGATTGACGGCAAGGTGCTGCCTGGCAATGACTTTGTGGCCATTGTGCGTAACTGCAGCCTGACTGATGTAGTCAAACAGCAGGTGCCGGTGCGCAGCATCCTCTCCAACTACGCTGGCTTGACGGCTGCTCTGCCTGAGAAACGGCAGGTCACGTTCAGCCGGCAGCTGGCCATGCCATCTATACCGCAGCCGCGCAAGCCGCAGCTGGCACGGCCCGCACTCAGTGCACAGACCTCCGCGGCCAAGCGTCAGAAGGTCTGATTGGACTGTCTCCGCATTGCTGCACTACTGCAGCAGCCCTGCACCATGGTACTGGGTGCGTGTGAATCACATAATGATCCCTTGTATGTAGTGCCTGCTGGGCAGTGTTCATCATTGGTTGTGTGTCCAATACGCTTATAGGCATCTGTCTGGCAATGGGGGGGGTGTCGATCACATAATGATGCATTGTGTGTAGTGCCTGCTGGGCGGTATTCATCATTGATGGTGTCTCCAATACGTTTGTAGGCATGTGTCTGGCAATGGGGGCGTGTGGATTACATAATGATGCGTTGTGTGTAGTGCCCTCTGGGCGGCATTCATCATTGGTGGTGTGTCCAACACGTTTGTAGGCATGTACCTGACACACGTAGTGCATGTTGTCTGTACATTTTACTAGCTGCGTCGCTACATGCTACAGATTGGATGTTGCTAGCTGATACTTCAAGTGACCTGGTCTCTGTCCTGGCACTGGCACCTCACCGGCACCTCGAGGGGTGTTGCTGTCTTGCCTACGCCAGGATCACCACATTCTTCCACGGCATCACCACAGTTGCTCCACAGGCGCGGGGCGGCTGCCCAGGTACTGGCGAGTGACCGGTCCCTGGCTCGCTGCTGACTGCCTGTCATTTTTCCGCGTCCCCTCACTGTTTGTAACGAACTACACACGTGCGAAGGCACGCCGAGAATCGCACATGTTGGGAGATATTACAGCACTAAGACACGAGCACATTGCAGATACCTTTGTGCAGCACATGCG
>JACERP010001489.1:0-19765 GCA_014080715.1 Scenedesmus sp. NREL 46B-D3 | reverse complement strand
GGCACCCTTCGACCATTCCAGCTAAAAGTAAACAGCTTTGGAATGCAACCTTGCTAGTTTAGTGAACAATAACGGAGCGTGGGCTAGGTACACCCGATGAGCTTCTCCGATGCACTGCTGGTTTCGAAGGCGCTTGACGCCGGCAGAGAAGGTGCTATAGATATTACATACTTGGGTGTTGGACTGGCTGCCGCGCTGATCATGCTGCAGATCCTGGTGTCAATCAGGTGGGCAGGGAGCCAGAATCAGCTTGCAGCCTGTTCTGAGCCAGCAAGAACAACACTACCAATTGAGCGGCTGTGTGTGACTGGTGGTTGACACTCACCCAGACTTCATCAGCCAGGCAGCAGCAGCAAGAGTAGCAGCATCACTGACGTGTGTTAACACAGCAGCAGCACTGACAGCATGCAGTGACGCAGCAGCATTGACAACATGTAAGGACGTTGACAACTGAGCAGCACTTCAATTATATATTGTCTGCTTGTCATTCTCCTTGAAGTCTCTTTGCTTGATGTTCTTGTGTGCTGCTGAGATTGCTGTCACCTAAGCGTGCCAGCCTGCCAGCCAGAATATGCTGCAAGCCTGCCTGCTGAGCCTACTCATGGCAACAGCAGCTAACATTCTCGACCTTTCATCTGCTGTGCAGGCTATGCCTTGGGTTGCACTCGCAACTGGCAGTGGCTGCTGTGCGCTGTGTGGTGCAGCTGTCTCTGCTGGGCTACATCCTTGCACCTATCTTCAAGCTCAACAGCCCGTGGCTGGTGCTGGCGTATGCGGGGTTCATGGTCTGGGTCAGTGCACTGGAGGCAATCGGGCGGCCCGCACACGTTTACAAGGTGGGTCGGGGTCATGTCAAAGGTGTGCGTGGTGGGTGCTGAAAACAGAGTGTGTCAATAAGGTTTGTTTGGTGTCGTGAAAGAAGCGCAATGAATGTGACACTTGCAATGAGAAACCTGCAATAGTGGACGACCAAAGGCATTGAAGCAGCGAGGTCTGTACAGTATCATGAGGTGTGTAAAGGTGAATTTAGTCACTGAAGTGCAACGGATAGCTTTGTCCCACTTCCATGTTGGGCACTGTAAGGTGGATGAAGCGTTGCTGCGGCAGCCAGCCAGCTGCAGCGACAGGGCATGTGCTGGGTACTGGTTGGAGCAGTCGATGGGTGAAGCCTACTAAGCAGGACCATATCAGGCTACTTCATGCCAGTTGAGGGGTGTTTGAAGGCATAGGGGAGGTAGCTCAAGTGATTGTGCATATCTAAATGCCTTTTCTGCAGTCATTACACTCTGGGCAGTGAGGCTGGAGGGCGAGTGAAGATTGAATAGATATGTCAGTGAAGGTACATGATCTTCATTTGGAGAGCTGCACTTGTGACGGCACACCCCGGGGTGAAAGGTGGTGGGATTGATAGAAATACTGCATCATGCGAGCAGTGTGACGGGCAGTTGCTGCCAGACGGCAGACCGGGGCATTCGGGTTCACGCCAATCACCTGGTGTCTGGACTTGCAGCTGACACACTCCCGGCTCCTGCCTCCTTCATGCCTCGCTTGCTGCACGCAATTGCCCGTGATCCCCAACGTCCATGCACTTGTGCACCACACAGGTGTCTGCGTTGCCTGTGTGATTTTGAGTGAGCTGCTGACGCTCAAGCCGCCAACTCTGTACTGCAAGCGAGGGCAGGGACTCATCTTATGCACTAAGCATCTTGCAGTTGCCGCCTTTTGTTTCGCTTTCCATCTGGTGCTGCTGCCGCCCATGCCTCTATTGCTGTAGGGGCTTGTTCTTCCACACGCTGGGTATCGTGCTGCTGGCTGCCGGCTGCACCATGGGCTACGGCCTCACACTAGTCATTGGCGTGGCTCCCTGGTGGAGCCCGCAGTACCTCATTCCTGTGCTGGGCATGGTGCTGGGCAACACCATCAGCGGCATCAGTGTGGGCTTGGCTGCAGTCATGGAGGAGCTCACCACGGGTGCGTGCATGTTGACACAGGCTGTGTGCTTGCGGCTTGAGTTCAGCACTCCAAACAGCCACCTATGTGCACAGCAATTATGGATTGTACAGCTGTACGCAACACAATGGGCTGTGTGCTCGTGTGAATAGCTGCTCGTATGCGTGCGGGCGGGTGTCTTGGTCGCAGCCTGTCCAGCATGGCATGTTGGCAGTTTGATGGATGTACGTGTTGTTCATATGCTGGGCAATGCTGTCAGCTGCTATGCGTATTTTTTTCCTACAATAGTATATTGGCAATTTCAACGTAGATTCCTTGTTTGGAGAATGTTATTTGGAGCTAACGTATTTCGCTTTCACTTGTGGGCTGGCTGCAGTGACAGGCATGCCCAAACATTCTAAAAAACTACTATATATGTTGTACAACAGTTACTACATATTGTTAATTTTGTTGTTGCATGTACAAGAAAACAATAAATGCAACAGCTGTGGTAGGTAAAGAGCTAGGGGCCCATATACATCAAATGCTTACCAATTCTCTCCATGAGCCATGATGCTTTCATACCAGACTTGAAAGCAGCCAGTCTGGTATGGAAGGGTCATGGCTCATGGCGAGAATTTCTAAGCATCGATGTATATGGGCCCCTAGCTCTTGTTTCCATGAAGCTCTTTGAAGGACCTTAGCAATCTTTCAGGGCTGTTTCCTCTTTGGCTCTGACCTTGGCACCCTGAGCCATTCTATTGTTTACAAAAGTTAAAGGTTATTACGGGAGCGTAGCAGCGTAGACCCACTCACACCCAGGCTGATCAGAATCTATGATGTAGAGAACGCGTGTCTGCTGCTATGCTGTGCAGTCGATTGCTGCTATGCTGTGCAGTCGATTGCTGCTGTGCTGTGCAGTCGATGCCAGCGCTGAACCGCAACACAGTGTGGAGACAGTTTATATCACACATGAAGAAGGAGGCAAAGGACTGCAGCACTCCAGCAACCACACAACCACACACTTGCAGATGTCTGTTGCTGCTGCTGCTGCCTGTCACAAACACACAACACGTATGCTGCTCCGCCATCCGCATGCTCCGCCTGCAACACTGAACGCTACGCTTGCAGGTGCCGACCATATTGAGCGGCTGCTGTCTTTGGGTGCGTCCCGTGCTGAGGCCACTCGGGACTTGCTGGGCCGTGCGGTGCGGCTGGCTATGACGCCGCTGCTCAACCAGATGAGTGTAGTGGGCCTGGTCAGCATACCAGGCATGATGACGGGGCAGATCCTGGGAGGCAGCCACCCTGACCAGGCAGCACGGTGCGTGGGTGTACTTGGTTGTGAGCATGTGGGCTTACAGGCCACATGATGATATGGTAAGTCAGCAAGCAGCAGGCACGCGCGGCTCTGCATGGAGGGAGCGTGTGGTGGCAAGGAGCCTGCGAGGTGCAGCAGCACTCAAGGGTGCAGCAGGCGTAGCACACCATCTCACAACACTACCAAGCACCAGCATGCAAACTCTGCACACAGTTTGGCATGGTGCTGTGCAGGTGGATCGGCTCAACTCACTGCGTGTCAGGCTTGAGCATAGCAAGGCGGGCTGTTGAGTTGTTCAAAGTTGTAGATCTGCTGTGCGTGGTCTGATGCCGTCATGCATGGCACAAGCAGGCTCAGGTAACGGCACCTGGTGCATGCCCGCGTCAGGTGCCGTTGCGCCTGCGTCAGGTGCCGTTGCGCCTGCGTCAGGTGGTGTTGCGCGTGCGTCAAGTGGCGTTGTGCATGCCAGCCCCAATTTTGCCACGTTACAGCACCAGGCAGTGCCGCACCGTGTCATATCTCAATACTCACATTGCAGGCGCAGGGTGTCTCAATGAACGACACACGCTGATGATGTTCCTGTTGACATCCCCAACTTTGACGCTGTTTTTGCAAGCCCAGCCTGAGGCTGGCGCCTTGGTGGGGCGCACCCTGGCTTGTCTCCTGCTGTCTACTGAGCTGTGTTGATACTGATGACAGGTGCGGTTGCGCCTTGCAGGTATCAAATGGTCATCATGTTCTTGTTGGGTGCTGCGTCAACGGCAGCAGCAATTGGGTCGACTAGCGCGGCAGTAGCACATGTTGTAGACGGCTGCCACCGGCTCAGACCAGAGCGGCTGCTGCTTCGTTCCAGGTCAGCGGGGGTCAATGGGCTGCTGACAGAGGGAGCCAAGCAGGTGCGGGTGCGCGTTGTGATGAATTAGTTGACGCCAGCTACCCTGCCGTGTTGGTTGCGCCCTTTGGCAGTCTTGGCAACACCGTTGAATGGCTAATGTAATTGTAACCCCATGGGTGTGATATTTCATAGCACAAAAAAGCATGGCACATGCTGTGTGTTCCCTGTTTGCAGCCAAGCTGGGCTGACGACAGCCCTTGAAGTTTGTGCAGGCAGCCTGGCGTTGTTGAACATCGAGGCGGAGTACAGCTACAACATGTTGCCTGGCCATGCAGCGTTACTTGTTTGTAATGACAAGCGGTGTGATTGCAGGCATCCTACGGTCTGCCTCTGTCCCCAGCAGACCCTATAGGGTAGCATCACGCCTGTCTAGCATCACGCCTGTCTGCAACGCTGCTTTGCACATGCCCATCCCTTTGTGTGCCGGTCTTTATGCAGCTCTGGGGCCTGCTTCTGGCCCTGGTCAACAGCTTGGTGCCCTGCCTGCGGAAGTGTTGCTGCTGGTGCCGCCTACGGAGAGGTGCTGTGGGCTCCCAGCATGCCGAGCGCGCATCAGGCAAGGCTGCAGCACGTGCTGGTGATGGCTATAACAGCAACAGCAGCAGCAGTAACAGCAGCAGCAGCAGGGCAGTAGATGAAGTGAAAGAGCCACTGCTGCCAGCCAGTAGATGAAGTGAAAGAGCCGCTGCTGCCAGGTTGCAGTGCCACCACAATCTCCAGAGCCTTACAGCCCACACACTGCTGCTTGGCCCATGCATGCCAAGAGCAGCAGTTGATTGTGCTGGTGGGCCAAGGTTCAAGACATGCAAGCTAAATGTTCATTGGCGGCTTGCGGTGGCGCCGTTAATGCCTGGCAGGTGTCTTTGAGCGGCAATTCTTTGGGAGCAATCCTGACACGTGTTGCATGGTGCACAGATCCAGTCTACCAGTTTGGCCATAACTTGGGCCCTATTATGGGGTGCCTAGGGGGTGCAGCTGTCCTAACAGCTGTTACAAATACAACCAGTAGCTGAATTCCAACTTGGCATCAACTGCAACGAATGCACAGCAGAGGCCGCTGCTCCAATGCAACTGTCACTCACATATGAAACGCAACTGTCATTCACATATGAAAGGCAACAGTGTCAAAAGGAGCAGCACTTTTACACAGCAGCAAAAAAGTAAGCAAGCCAGCAGTGTCTCCCCACCTCTGCATGCGAGGCTGCGCATGTAAGCAAAGTTGACTCCACCCACTGTACTGCGCCATTGGTTGAAGTGATGAACATGAAGTAAGTTGAGGTCAATGGAGCCGCTTCTGGGGCGCCAGCCCGTCCACGTCCAGGAAGCAAAGGTAGAGGCTATGCACGCACGCCCTTAACATCCCCAAAATTCCTGAAGCAAGCAGAAGTTCAGCGGACAAGCACAGTGTGAGGTGGGCCGGCACCACCTACCGTAATCCACGAAATGTTTTCGCCCAAAGTAATTTATTCAAGGCGGTGGGGCGGACAATTTAGTTGGGTTGTAAATAATCTGCGGACAGGGCGAAAATATTAGTTGGCCAGGTAAATCCTAGTGGCGCGAGTGCTAATCCTAGTTGATTCAAATCGCTTTCAACGCACCCGTACAGCGTTCATTTAAGCTTATATGGCGCAAATACGCGCTTATCATGCAAGGTCTAGTCGTTTCAACCATCAGGCCAAGTTGTACAGGCTTGCACGATAAAGAAGTGACCGGTGCAGGAGCGTTTGGGTGAAAAAATTTGTTGGCCGGTCAATATTCCTGGAAGTCTGCGGCGAAAACATTTGTTGGCCGGTCAAAAACATTTGGCCGAAAACGGAAGGGGCGAAAAAAAGTGGGCGTTTCGTGGATTACGGTGCACCCCATGCTTGCCGCTGGTCTTGTACTCCAGTCCAGGAGTGTGCTACATACAGGTTCATATGACTCGGGTGCAGCATGGGATTCTGGGCACCTGGGTTACATGGCCCTGCTTACACATAGGCTATAGGCAACTAGCTGACAGCTGATAATGACTGTAGGCATCTCTGCACTACCTAGCATGTACATGCTGCCAGGATTGCCTGTGCGCAGGCCCAACTCATTATCTGTGTCAATATAGTCACTGTCTCCCAATACATGGTGTGCCCAGCTCATCAGCTTTATACAGAGTGATTGCAGAGTATACAGAGCAGCTACTCCAGAGTGACTCTGCGGTTACTCTGCAGCCACCGTGGCTGCACTAGTCTGCGGCAGCTCTGCACACTCTGCATCCACGTTGACCATAGTGTCACCAACAAACGTGAACAAGCAAAATAGCATTTGACGGGCGGTCAAAACATCTGGGATGGTCTCGTGCTTCCTAGCTAGGAGCCTAGGCTTGTAATACTTCTTGTACAGCTAGAAAAGCGAGGTCCTCGGGGTTTCACAGCCCAATAGCAGCTGCAGTGCGAGACATGCTTGCTAACATTAGCCATACAGCGCCTGAAACCACTAAAGCACTAGAGTTCGACGGTCCATGGCAGAAACGTGCCCTAAAGCACCTGTGACTTGCACCGGCAGCACCTAAATCAGGGAGCACTGGATCAAATCAATTGACGCCTCGCAAACTTTGAATTATTTATCGACAATAATACTTATCACCGTGCTTGCTGTCTTGTGAACAGCAGCGGAAGGTATGTATTGACGAACTTGTCTGCACGAACATCCAAGTAGGAGCTGTTTTGCATTTTTAGCCTGATTGTATGAAATGGTGTGCTTGTTTTCCTGATAGGAGACAGAAATACACCGTGCGTATTCTGGACAGAAGTTGCTTCTCATGATGAGCGGCTTGGAAAGGTTTGTTTGATACACAGTGGCAAATTTGTCACGGCATTCAGCTGCGTTTATAACTTCCTTACCACGCTAACTTGCCGATCTGAACTCCATGCTCTTGGCACCAGTGCCTTGGCGTTCCGCAAAATAAGTATAACGTACTAAATTAGTACATAAAGTACATAAATTTTGATGCGATACCAGCGTTCGTAGCCACGTTGTCGGCGACTCGTCTTCAAGGGTGTCACTTGGCGTACTTACGCCATACATAATTCAGTGGTTCCCGATCTGCTGCGTACTGGAAGGCTTTTTTTTACCGCAACACATAAGCTTGTGTTAGTTCTGATCAGCAAAGCCGCAGCAGCACGCATGCGTTGCGCACACTGTTCGTAAATACATCAGGACTTCAGTAGTCAGTCACTGCGCTCCCGTCAGCATACATCACAACAGCAGTGTGAGGTGCACAACGCCCCTTCAGGTGAAGAACAACGGCAGGTGCCAAGCGACTGATGATTCAAGGTTCAGCACAGTCAATCACACTAAACTAAGCCATAAATATGGCAGCGCTGCATCTCGTGGCAAGGATTTGCGCGGCGGTAACATCAGCTGCTCCTGCAGATGCAGGCCACTGATGCATGACAAGGAGGCTGCAGATTGACCTGAGGCGCGGTATCAGGTGCGTTTGGGCCTGGGTTGCCAGTGAAATTTCATGGTACCGATCGACAAGTTTTCGTGGCCTCTGATCTCCCTGCGGGCCCCCAAACGCGGTTACGTCGCATTGACCCTTGCCCATGGTACCTGGCGTGGCAGGGGTGACTTGAAACGTTTTTACTAAAAAAAAAACAATGAGGCGCAAACGAGCATCCATGATGCCATCGCATGATAGTGCCAACGCTGTACCCTCGTTCCCACTGGGGAGGGTTCTGGCTGCAGGGGTGTGTGGGTTGCAGTACTGTTTGTAATGAAAAGTGCCTCTGCCAGTACCTGATACTGTTTCACAGAGTGACAGCAAGCACAGAGGCTCGCACGCGTACAAGCAGCAGCAGCGGCACCACCACCACCAGCATCAGCAGCACCACCAGCACCAGCACTACCAGCAGCGATGTCATTGCAGCAGCAGCAGAGACGGCAGCAGCCACAGCAGCAGCTGTAGAAGCAGACACAGCGGCAGAAGCTGCATGCATGGCTCACAATCTTGGCACCATATGTGGACCGCGCTGTCAGGTGTTCTGGGGGGGCTGGGCTAATGGCATGGATGCTATGGCTTGAATGCTTGACATAATGATGATGCTGTCAGGCGTATCTGTTGGCGTCTAATCCCGGGGTCCGCACCCTATCACGGTCAGGCGCAATGCACGTCACGCACGCCGTCAATAGCAGGCTGCCTTTGGCTTTGCCTACTGGTGTGCATGTTGTTGCTCCGCAGAGATTGGACTGCAATGGCCGGCGGCCAGCAGTGGATGGCCCTGCTGCTGGTCATTGGAGCCTTGCTGCTGTGGCAGCAGCCAGTGGTGAGCGCCTTGCTGGTAGCTGCACCACCGGCATGTTGCTCACTTTTGATGACACTGGGGAATCAGGAACCCAAGCATATGTTCCAAACTGCAGCTGCTGGTCTTGATGCCGAACCACAAGAGCCACCATCTTACCCGCAGGCTGTTGAAGGCGCGTGCTGCACCTTTGGGCAGCCCACATACAAAGGCTCAGAGTTTAATGCTTCCAGCTTCGGCGTAACCTTCACAATCGCCACGTGCAGGTGGGGGCAGTTGGTTGTGAGGTCGCCCTTGCTGTAGACCCTCTTGGTGTTGAGCACCGGCTTGTTGTGCAGCACCTCAGCTGCGCAATTGTTGAGCAAAGAACAACAAGCCATATGACTGTGGCCAGTGTTCTAGTGGAAGAGTCAAGCAGTGTCACACATTGCTGTGGTGTGGCAGGTTGCCATTGCAGCTCCACTGCAGCTATGACCCTGTGTCAGCAACATGGCAACTGAACCGATGTATGCCCCTTGCTGCTGTCCTCTACATTCATGCAATACCCAACGCCTTCTGTTTGCAGTGATGGTCCCTGCATTGGTGACGGCTTCAACTACCTGGAAGCCGGAAGCTCGGCATTTCAGTCGCCAAATCCACAGTCCTGCTGCGATGTCAGGACCAACCCCAACAACAACTTCTGGTACGGTTGTATTCTGATGAAAAATCTTATGTGCCTTGCACAAGCACACTTGCACCACGTGTGCCAGTGGAGATTGAAACAGGACATGAAAGGCACATCACCAGTGCCATCAACTACCATGTCCGAAATGATGTTGTGTTGCCTTCTGTGGCTATTTTAACACTTTGCAACAGGTACAACCCACAGGCTGATACCAGAAAATTCTGGTGGGCGACGGATGCGCGGTTTGGCGGCCCATATCTGGGCAGCGGCAAGACCTGCAGCAGCAGCCTGCCCAGGTGGGTCACGCTGGCGCTGGCTGTTGGCTTGGGCGAGGTTCTGCCTGCAGCCATGGCACCTGTCTTTGTTGGCACGGGTGTTACACTACCTTGGTGGCTCAAGTAAACAACAGCATTTGAAAGTCTTTATGTGCAGGAAGCGAGGCAGCTGTTGGTGCCACTGTTATAATTACACTGCTCAGTTGGTGTATAGACATCACATGGCATACACACATCTACTGATTGGCATGCGTCAGCCCCAGGCATCACAATGCCAGCTGTGAGCCCCAGTCAGCCTTACAGTGCCTGCCATGCAGCATTGTTCCGATTGCCTCAGCATGCATGCCTAACCTGTCAAGTCATCATGCGGTGTGTGTTGTTGGCTGCTATGATGCTGCAGGTGGCAGTGCAGCATAGGCGGGATGGATGTGCCCGATTGCCAGGACACAGACCCCAAGACGGAGGGGCCGCAGCCTTACACGTGCCCACAAGGCTACGTGCTGAAGTCGGACTCGACCAGCAGTGTGCTGTCCACAGAGGCTTGCTGCCAGGTACCTGATCAGTGAAGTTGCACGGAAGCAGCACAAGCCCAGCCATGGCGTGCATAGGCACCTCAAGCACTCTCAATGCAGCACTGCCGCGCGGATTGTGCTTGCGCATGTGCTGTTGTACACCAATGCACATATGCGACTGCCACAGGCACTCCACATACACCACAGCTGCTGCACACAGCTGATCAGATGTCTTGATGCAAGTGCCTGCGCTGTGCTGTCTGCGTTGCAGCTGCTGCAAACCCCCAGCCCGTCGCCGCCACCTCCAGCTGTTCCCAGCCCTTCTCCAGCTGTGCCCAGCCCAGGGTCCATCCCTGGGGCCCCAACATGCGGCGACCAGCGGCCAGACCTGCCAGGCAACCAGACCTTCGACTGCAAGACACTGGGCGACTACGTGCTCAACGATAACATGACCGACATTGGCCCGCCCAGTGGCAGCCTTTGCTGCATGCCCAGGTTCAGCTGCATCGACTTCAACCCAGATGTGAAGGGTTGCCAGCCGTTCTACTGTAAGTGGTGCTGGTGTGCGATGCAGTGTTGGGGCTGGGAGGATGGTTGCAGAGTGCAACAATTTATCGGGTGCGTGTTGTGTGCGTGCAGGTGACACGGACAATGGATGGTACCCCAACCAAGCAGCTCACTTCCGCCCCAACCCTTCAAACGAAGTGTGCTGCCTGGTGAGCAACCGTGCATGAGCAGATACATGTAGGCCTGGCTGCAGCTGTGGCTTCTCCGCATCGCTGTGCCTGAAGTCATGTGTTGAGCAGCAATGACGGTGACCGGCTTGCCAACAGCATTGGCCGTGTGACGGCACTGTAATTTCATGCTGGAAAAGCTGTGCTGCATGATGGGTGATACTCTGGTGTTCTTGCAGAGGGCCACCTGTGCTGACAAAGATGTTTTCAAGCGAGGCATGCAGCAGCAGCGCTGCCAAGTCGGAACAGAGTACGACCCCTCCAAGGCCAATGTCAGCCCACCAAACCACAGGCGCTGCTGCAGGGTGCGTGCACACGTTGTTATGTTGGCCTACATTGACTCCGCTAGTCTAGCACACTGTATGTCAGCAACGCTGCAGCTTTTCCTAGCCTGAATGCAGCATTCTCAGCAGTACTTCTTTGCCAGCTGTTGGTTGTTGCTGTACAGCTCGCACTTGCCGTGTTCAGGCAGAGGTTCTGTTTGCACTGCATCAACATCTACGCCAGATGTGATGCATGCAGAGATGCTACTGCTGTGCATTGTCCTGTTACTAACTGAGGTTGCATGCTGCCGCTGTTGCATTGTTGTTTGGGAGCATAGGCATGCGCTTTGCTAAAAAATGCTGGCTCAAAGCTGCTGCAGCATGAGTTAACACCTAAATTTCCTCTGTTCAAGCTAGAGGTGAGGTCCCACTTGCAACCTGTCTTGCACTGCCACATTATGCTGCTGTTTGTACAGGCTGTGGCTACATGCGGCGACACTCAACCTGGCACGCCAGGCGCCCAGCCATGGTTCTGTGACCCTTCTCAGGGTGTGGCTCGGAACCCTAATGCAGCGAGCTTCCCTAACCCTTCAAATGCGGTAAGGCAATCCATGCTGTTGGCGGCTTTGAGCAACCCTTGTATGCATGTCAGCGCTACTGAATGCCTGGGGTGCCTGAGCAGCATGCACGGGCAATGCCTCTGCTGGCACACTGCAGGCACCTTCCTGAGTTTGGTTTTGTGTGTTTTTGCACGTTTTGCATGCTGTGCCTGGCAGCAGGCCACTAAAGCCATCATCTTGGTGCGTTGCAGGTCTGCTGTGTGCCTCTGTCAAGGCCGACTTGTGGAGACTTTGACCTCAGCACAGCCGGCATCCAGCCCTGGCCCTGCCCGCCACTCACAGCGGTCGACTCTACCAGCAGTTCGTACAGTCCACCCAGCAACACGGCTTGCTGCAGGGTGCGTGCAGCCTAGAGCAGTTGGTCTCTTGCAAGGCCAGGGTTTGAATACAACCTTGTTCGCTGCACTCCTTGGGATGTTCTGTTGCGCGTGTAAGTGCTGTTGCCGATGTGGAGCTGACGTTCTCCATGCCGTCATTGGATATTGGGGAACAGCACTGGCTCAACTAAAGATCACTGCACTTGTGTACTTAATCTGACCTTTACACTGTTCCTTTCTGCTCTCAGGCTACATGCGCAGACACAAATACCAACACTGGAGCTGCTGAGGCATTCAGTTGTCCATCAGGTCAGATGTTGATCTCTGATGCAGCGCAGGTGTTTCCCCCTTCAGAGGCGGCGTGCTGCACGGTGAGTCGGCCCAGCCTTGGCATAGTCTTCCTTGATTCGCATCGTCTTGTTCAATAGCATGATGCAGAGAACCCAATGCAAGCTCAGCGCGATGATGTCCACAAGTTGAGTGTAAATAGTCATACAGCCAAGGTCGTGCTACATGGGAGGGCAGGGGCACGATGATGTGACCAGCGCATGCATTGCTGCTGCAGATGATGCCTGTGCCTTCTCCATCTCCAATGCCGCCGGCAAGCCCAAGCCCTCCACCAGCAGTGCCCAGCCCCCCACCAGCTGTGCCCAGCCCATCACCGGCAGAGCCCAGCCCATCGCCAGCAGTGCCCAGCCCATCTCCAGCTGTGCCCAGCCCATCGCCAGCAGTGCCCAGCCCATCACCAGCAGTGCCCAGCCCATCACCAGCAGAGCCCAGCCCTTCACCGGCAGAGCCCAGCCGATCGCCAGCAGTGCCCAGCCCATCTCCTGGCGCTGTACCACCAGCTTCTCCCGTGCCCCCACCACCTGGGGGAGAGTCCACGTGTGGGGATATTGATGTTGTCACGCCCGGCCTTCAGCCGTTCCAATGCCCAGCCGGTACCATTCCCAATGCGGCCCGTGTCACCAGGAACAGGCCCACCACACGGCGATGCTGCATGGTGAGATGTCTGTGCCACATATGCTTTTACAGCATATATGGCGGGCTCCTTGGAGCATGCCAGCAGCAGCGTCCAGCCCACTGCAATTGATTAAATGGTTTTGCTGATCTCCAGCGGCACGTAAATTGCTGACTATCAATGTGGTGTTTGCAGGCCACCTGCAGTGACAGGGACCTCAACAATGATGGGCAGCAGCCATGGCTCTGCCCTGAGGGCACTGTTGGCAACCCCGCCAATTCCAACTTCAGCCCACCATCCAACCGCAGGTAGGTGCATGCAGGCATGTGGTTCCAGCTGATTGTCTTGTGTGGCAGCTGGCTGCACCTGGTGGATGCACGTAACTCCTGTTGAGGGGTTGATGGGCAGCTTACCTTGTGAAGGGTTTTCTGCGCAGCTTTTTTTGGTTACTTTGACAGGCTGACTGTGTGCATTTGTTGCATGCCTGCAGCACCACCCCTTGGCAGCCACATACTGTAATGCAAGGTGCGTATTCGGGCATGTTGGTAGCACATCTATGTGCTGTGTGTGTACTGCTGCTGCAGGTGCTGCCTGCCCACCTGCTCAGACAGAAATGTGGTGGCTGTTGGCCAGCAGCCATGGTCTTGCCCTGCCGGCACCGTCGCCAACACAGCAAATGCACTGAAGACCCCTCCGTCGCGTGCAGGCTGCTGCCTGGTGAGCACAGAGCTTACACAGGAGCCACAACATATTACGTATCCCAAGGTTCCCTCACGCCTTCCGTCTGATGTGAATGCACAGATGCAGTAACATGAGGCTGCTAGATGGATCAGTTCCTGGTGCTCGGTGTGGGTGCCGTGTGCGTATTGCACAGGCAGCACAACTTGAAGAACACGCATGCTTGGCCTGCAGAGGGCCCTCCCAGCAGTTAGGCTGAATGCCCAACAGCACAGTGCTTTGAACATGGTTTATGCCATCTTTTATTCTGACCATGCGGAGCCATGTGCTGAACATTCTGCCACTGATGCTGCCGTGGTCTGTCTGCTGCAGCCCACATGTGCTGACAGAGACGTCAACAGGCGGGGCAACCAGGCCTGGCCTTGCCCAACAGGCTCATTGTTCAACACAGACAACGTGACATACACGCCACCTTCAGATGCCGCTTGCTGCATTGCCTCGGTGCGTAGGAACCTTGCAAGCTCAGCGTATCTGTTCCTGAATCTACATCAGTTGTTCAGTGAAACATGAACTGTCACATGTTCCTAGATGGTGATCAACCTACACACATCACTTGACAGACAAGCATTTTTGCGTATACACAACCATAACAGAGCATCTGAGGTTGCACGATTCATTTGTGGCATACACAGCACTGCGCTTGCTGTATGTTGCGAACACAGGGCCCTGTTCCCCCAGCTTCGCCAACACCGCCGGCAGTGCCCAGCCCATCACCAGCAGTGCCCAGCCCATCACCATCAGAGCCTAGCCCATCACCGGCAGTGCCCAGCCCATCACCAGCAGCGCCCAGCCCATCACCAGCGATGCCCAGCCCATCTCCAGCAGTGCCCAGGACCTCACCAGCAGTGCCCAGCCCCAGCCCTGCCCAAGGGCGCCCTACACTGGCTCTCATCGCGCAGCTGCCTCCAGGCTACATTGGGCCATCTGGTAACTTCACTGCCAGTGGCCCAAGCGACGTGTGCACAAAGGCACCCTCCCCAGTTCTTTCTGGCTCAATCACCATCCTGAACCCGGGTGCTGGACAGTGTGGCACAACTGTCACCCCTGGCCAGTGGGTACTTTCAGGCACGTCTCCTCCTGGCATTCAGATAGACCGCTTTGACTGCTACAACACCAAGACAGGATCTGGTGTTGGCCCAACTGTCACCACCAGTCTGCTGCTCCAGAGCGGAGATGCTTACACGTGTGTAGCAGTGTATGTGCTGGTCGCTCCCTCCCCCAGCCCACCAGCACCAGCAGTGCCAAGTCCATCACCGGCAGTGCCCAGCCCATCACCAGTCCCTACTCCACCAGCGTCACCGGCACCAGGTGTGGCAACTTGCGGAGACATCTCGCCTGCTGTGTCCGGCAACCAAACATTTGACTGCAGCGCCATGGGCGAGTATGTTCTCAACGTCAACATGTCCAGCGTCAGCCCTCCCACATTCCAAGCCTGCTGCATGGCCAAGTACAGCTGCATCGACATCAACCCTGAGGAAGAGGGCTGCCAGCCATGGACCTGCAATGAGAGCCGGGGCTGGTATGTGAACCAGAGCGCTCTGTTCAGCCCCAACCCTTCCAATGAAGTCTGCTGCCTGGTGAGTGAACTCTGATGTTGTATTGACCCATGAGCCTCTTGACTCCTTACTGGGTGGTCCTGTGGCCCTGCTTTGCCCTTTGGTAAGTGCATTTGGTAGTTGCCAGTTGGTTATCCGTGTACACAGCAAGATCCCTTTTGTGTGTGACAAGCACATGTACCAGCATGTCAGACAACTGCACGTGCGACTGCATTCTGTACACTTGCTTGGGAGGTGTGCTACATGGTGAGCAACACTCTGCTGTTACCTGCAGAGGGCCACGTGTGCCGACAAGGACGTGTTCAAGCCAGGCATGCAGCAGCAGCGCTGCAAACCCGGAACAGAGTATGACCCCTCCAAGGCCAACGTCAGCCCACCATCACGCAGGCGTTGCTGCAGGGTGAGTGCCTGAATCTTAACTGAATGGCCGGTATCTGCGACTCCCGCTAGTCTGGCACTGTGTGTGTTAGCAACGCTCCAGCTGCTCCTAGCCTGGACCCAGCACCCTCAGCACTTGACAGCTAACTGTTGCCATTTTTTGCAAAGCCACGTCTGGCTTGCATACTCGTGCTCAAGCATGTACATGATGTTCTGCAGCCTCATCAAACCCCGCGGCGTACATTTGCCTGCACCCCAGCTTGCAACGCACCTTGCCCTGCTCATTATGCTGTCGTCAATGCAGCCTTTAGCCACATGCGGTGACACCCAACCAGGCACACCAGGCGCGCAGCCATGGTTCTGCGATCCATTGCAGGGTCTGACACAAAACCCCAACGCAGCCGGCTTTGCCAACCCATCAAACACGGTGAGTCTGAGCATGCTATTGGTGTCTGTCAGCAGCCTGTTTGCATGCGCGTGCTACTGGGTCACGCCAAACCATTGGCTTGGCAATGCCCGGCTGCGTAGTCAGCACTGCAGGCACCTTCTTGGAAGTTTCGCATGCCCTGCCCGGCCTACTCTTGACTGTGCCCATAACCCTCTTGTTGCATTGCAGGTCTGCTGTTTGCCTCTGTCAAGGCCGACTTGTGGAGACTTTGACCTCAGCACACCCGGCATCCAGCCCTGGCCCTGCCCGCCACTCACAGCTGTCAACTCCACTGGCAGTTCGTACAGCCCACCCAGCAACACGGCCTGCTGCATGGTGCGCACAGCCCAGAGCAGGCGCATTTGTGCAAAGCTCGGGTTTGAAGTCCAGCCTTATTGTGCCGTAGGTTCCTGACACAGTGCTGTTAGGTTCCTGACACAGTGCTGTTAGGCCTGTAATTGCTGTTGTAGGTGTGGAGTTGGTGTTCCGCACTCTGTTGTTTGAGCTTGTGGTTGCACCACCCGCTCAGCCACAATTGATTGCACGCATTTACAGAGTGCTAACCTTCTTGCAACACACATTGCTGCTGCTCAGGCTACATGTGCAGATACAAACGTGAACACTGCAGCTGCCGAGGCTTTTGCGTGTCCAACGAACCAGACGCTGGTTGAGGAGGCAGCGCAGGTGTTCCCGCCTTCAGAGGAGGCGTGCTGCACGGTGAGTCAGCGTCAACACAATCTCGTAAGATCAGCACAGCCGTCTTTGAGTACAGAAGCAACTCCATTCAATGCAAGCACAAAATGATGTTGTCCATGGATTGAGCTCAAAGCAAGGTTGGGCTGGATGGGAGGGCAGACACACCCTCATGTGACGGTCGTGTGCATTGCTGCTGCAGTTGATGCCTGTGCCAGCACCCTCCCCAATGCCGCCGGCAAGCCCAAGCCCACCGCAAGCAATGCCCAGACCATCACCGGCAGTGCCCAGCCCATCACCACCAGCAGTGCCCAGCCCATCACCGGCAGTGCCCAGCCCATCACCACCAGCAGCGCCCAGCCCATCACCACCAGCAGTGCCCATCCCATCACCGGCAGTGCCCAGCCCATCACCACCTGCAGTGCCCAGCCCATCACCGGCAGTGCCCAGCCCATCACCACCAGCAGTGCCCAGCCCATCACCAGCAGTGCCCAGCCCATCACCACCAGCAATGCTCATCCCATCACCACCGGCAGTGCCCAGCCCATCACCGGCAGTGCCCAGCCCATCACCACCAGCAGTGCCCAGCCCATCACCACCAGCAGTGCCCAGCCCATCACCAGCAGTGCCCAGCCCATCACCACCAGCGCCCAGCCCATCACCAGCGATGCCCAGCCCATCACCAGCAGTGCCCAGCCCCTTCCCTGCTGTGCCCAGCCCATCACCAGTCCCTACTCCGCCAGCGTCACCGCCGCCAGGTGTGGCAACCTGCGGAGACATTTCACCTGCTGTGGATGGCGACCAGCCATTTGACTGCAGTGCCTTGGGATCATATGTGCCCAACAGCAACATGTCCAGCGTCAGCCCTCCAACACCCCAAGCCTGCTGCATGCCCAAGTACAGCTGCATCGACATCAACCCTGATGTTGAGGGCTGCCAGCCATGGATCTGTGATGAGAGCCAGGGCTGGTTTGTGAACCAGAATGCCTCGTATCAGCCCGGCCCGTCCAATGAAGTCTGCTGCCTGGTGAGTGCTTGCAAGAGTTCAACGATCTTTGTACACTGTAGATAACCGTAGTTCTTGGTATGCATGGGCGCAGAAAGAGTTGTCACTGCAGTCGCACGGAGCCAGGGGTAAGTGCCGGGGTGTGTGCTTGTTGCATTGGCATGTGCCTGAGGAAGCAGCAGTGCACCAGCTTCAAGCCAGCATCCAACAGCTGCCTCTGCTCCCACTGTGTTGCTGTAGCGCGCCACATGTGCTGACACCAATGTCTACCGGGCGGGACCCCAGCCCCAGCGTTGTGGAGGTAATAGGCCGTTAGTGAACCCAGCAACCTGGGATGCCAGCCCACCCACTCGCCGGCTGTGCTGTATGGTGAGCAACTGCATCTCACCATGGGTTTGTGGATGGGCAACAGGCAGCCAGCTTCGCTAGTGAGCATTGCATGCTCATATACATTGTTGAATGATGACGTGTAGTGGCAGGTTTCTGTGCGCAAGCTTGCTATGACTTCACTGATGTCAACATATATGTGTTGATAAGGAGCTTGTGCTTTGTTACACTCAGATTCAGCTTTGTGTCATGTGCTTGGCAGTCAAGCAATCACTGATCTACTTGGTTAATGTTGAAGCTTTGTTGCCAGCAGGACATTTGCTTGGCTCATGTTCAGAGCGCTGACGCAGGATGCCACTCTTTCGCGGCCTTTCAGTATCATTTGGACCTGTTGTTTCTGCCGCGTGGTTGATGCCTGTCTGTGCAGGCGGCACCCTCGCCAGGCGCGCCGTCACCTTCGCCTCCTGCCAGCCCCGCCCCAGGGCCCGGCACAATCTCCCTCATCAGCAGGTTCCCGCCCAGCTACACCGGCCCGGGAGGCAACCTAAGCGCCGCCAGCCCTGATGCTGTTTGTGTCAAGGCACCTTCACCGGTGGAGAGCGGCAGCGTCAGCATCACCAGCCCTGCTGGAGGTTCTTGCACCGTTGAGCCCGGCAGCTTTGGCCTGACCCAGGTGCCACCAGCAGGCACAGCATTCGACAAGTGGGCATGCTACGACACTGCATCTGGCACCATCATCAGCATCGCATCTCCAACCACAAATGTCACAGCTGGCCAGGCTGTTACATGCGTGGCGGAGTATACAGAGGTGTCCAGCCCCCAACCCAACGCCAGCAGCGCCCAGCCCCAGCCCTGCCTCAGGGCGCTCTACCCTGGCCCTCATCTCGCAGCTGCCTCCCGACTACACTGGGCTATCCGGCAACCTCACTGCCAGTGGCCCAAGCAATGTGTGCACAAAGGCACCCTCCCCAGTTCTGTCTGGCTCAACCACCATTCTAAACCCGGGTGCTGGAGAGTGCGGCACAGATGTTGCTCCTGGCCAGTGGGAGCTGTCTGGCACGTCTCCCCCAGGCATTCAGCTCGACCGTTTTGACTGCTACAACACTAAAACAGGCGTCGCTGTTGGCCCCGTGATCACCACCAACCTGCTGCTCCAAGAAGGCGATGCTTACACTGTGTCGCAGTGTATGTGCTGGTGGCTCCCTCGCCCAGCCCAGCACCGCCGGCAGTGCCCAGCCCATCACCGGCAGTGCCCACCCCCAGCCCCAGCTTGCCCAACCTGCGCTGATCAGCCAGTTCTCTGTTGGGCTACAGCAGTCCCACTGCCAACCTGAGCGCTGTCAGCCAGAAATGACAGCTGCACAGAGGCCGCCGTCTGCTCTCCTGGGCGGCAGCATCACTGTGGTCAGCCCTGGCCCTGGGTTGTGCAACAGCCGATGGCTCTGTGCAGCCCGGCACGTACAACCTGAGTCAGGTTCCAGCAGCTGGGACTGTCTTCCTGCGCTGGGGAGTGCTCTGATGTCACTGGAGGTAACCTCGGGACTGTCCAGAACACCACGGGCTTCACCAGCCTCAACCTTGTTGGTGCCATCTCTGTGACGTGCGTGGCAGTGTACGACTTGCCCCGGCCCACCACCAGCAGCGCCCAGCCCCCCACCACCGGCATCACCCAGCCCCCAGCCCTAGCGTGTCACCTGCAGTCAGGTGGGCCCGGCGTCTGCCAGCTGGCCTGACCTTCCAGAGTTTTGCACGCCACATGTTGCTGCGACCAACATGGCCTGCATGCACAGCCAGTTCACCCTGTCGGTGCTCTGCGTGACGCTGCATGTTGGCACCTGAATACTGTTGCATGTGCTGATGTCTGCTTGTCGAGAG
>JACERP010001488.1:0-19773 GCA_014080715.1 Scenedesmus sp. NREL 46B-D3 | reverse complement strand
ACGCTGGGCCAGGTGAGTCAGCGCTGTAGTGCCTCCCGATGGGACAGCTGCTGACCACTTCCCCTGAACATGGGTGCATGGGCCGTGGCCAGGGGGTGCTGCAATCACTGAGGAACTGTCCTCAACAAAACATGCATTGCTGTGTTGCTTCAATGCAACTGCTACTAGGCCTGACCTCACACAAAGCAGTACAGTTTGCTGGCGTGTGACCAGGGCGGCATTTGTGACTGATTGTGCCTTCAGGGGTTCCGCAGTCTCCAGCTGCCATTCTGCCGACACCCAACCGCCAACAATGTTTGTGCACGTCTTTGCTGCCTTGCTGCAGGCCAAGAAGAACGTGGTGAGTGGCAAAGTGTTTGAGGCGCACGAGGAGGTGCTGAAGCACCAGAAGACAATGGAGTCCAAGGAGCAGCAGCTGCAGCAGCTGCAGGCAGCACTGCACCAGCGGAGCAGCAGCAGCATGAGCGGCAGCTGCAGCAGCGAGAGCAGGAGATTGCGCAACTGCGCCGGCAGCTGGAGGAGGCCAAGGCTGCTGCAGGCGGCTCACCAGCAGCAGTGCCTGTAGCTGCTGCTGCTGCTGCTGCTAAGCAGCGCACACGCCTGCAGCTGCCAATCCAGCAGATGCTAACGCAGCAGGCAGCAGAGGCAACTGCCAAGGCAGAGCGCCAGGCAGAGGAAGCAGCTGATGCCGGCAAGTCTGCAGCAGCAAGGTCGCGCGAGACGAGCAGCACTGGATCAGCTCAAGAGGCCAGCAGTGCTGGTGGGGCTCAAGGGCCCAGCAGCGGTGCTGTGATTGCAGCTGCAGCAGCAGAGGACTCCACGGAGAGCCCAGCTGCGCCCACGGGTGCTGCGCGGGCGAGTGGACAAGAGCCCACTGAGGGATCAGGATGAGTGCACGCCGCTGCCGGTAGCAGGCGCACACAGTTCTAGAGTGCTTGCCGGGCTTTGGTGAATTGTTACTGCTTTGATTGCGTGCAGGCTTGAGCGGTGGCAGCCTGGGTGGTGTCTGTGCCGTGCAAGCAGCGCCTGCAGTGGATACCAAGGGGAGCCAGCAGGTTGGCCGCTGCCTGGGCATGCATGCAAAAGGCTGCAGGCTCTTTGTTGCCAGCATGCCCTGCACTTGGAGTTTTGCCTGCCTGCCTGCCATTGTCTGCTCTGCAGTCCTCACGCTTCATGCGGGCCGAGTCGAGCAGCCACCTCGGCTGCGAGTTCAGCAGCAGCGTGGAGGCGACGCCGCGTGCAACGCCGCGCAGCGGCCGCAAGATAGCACGACAGGGCACCTGCCGCCTAGGGAATCGCGGTCCTCCCACCAGCACATGGAGCGGCTGCAGTCTGCGCGCCAGTCTGGCGTTTACAGGCCCACCAGCAGCAGCAGCGGTGCACCAGCAGCTGCGGGGAGCAATGGCGGGCTGAGCCACAGGCAGTCGCTGGCGGCTGCAGGCTCGTGCTCAAGCCTGAAGGAGCAGGCCAGCAGGTTGACCTCCGCAGCCAGCAGCAGCAGCAGCGCGCGCGTGCCAGCTGCGCATGGCGGCATCCCAACAAGCAGGTGCGCGCCATTCGCAGAAAGAGATGGACCTGCGCAGGCTGACAGCACGGGGCTCGCTCAAGTGTGTGGGGGCAGCAGAGCGCAGATCAGTGCACGCCTGGCCACTGTGCATTTGGAAACCTGTAGCGCTGTGGCATATGCACCATCAGGCAACACCCTGCCACAAGCCCTGCATGTCTGCCTCTGTTGCTGAACATTGCTTGCAGTGTGGTTGCTGACTGCTGGTAATCGTTGCTGTCCTGCACGTACTCTTGCTGCCCTTGTTGGTTGCAGGAGCAGCGCCAGGGGTGATGCTGGCGTGCCAATGACTTCGCGCATCAGCGGCGTCGTCAAGAGCCGTGTAACAGAGCTGTCCTCCTCTACCATGTCCATGAGGCAGAGCGGTGTGTACATGCGGAGCAGCAGCAGCATGGCAGCAGGCAGTGCTGCAGCAGGCGCTGCCGCCCGTGCGCGGCGGCTCAGCCGCTTCGGGAGCAGCCACCAGCAGAGCCGGATCTCGCTGGAAGTGAGGCATGCAGCTGGGGGCGACTGGCCAGCCGCTGCAGCTGGCTGATCCTGCTGGTGAGCAGGCGCGCTGTGGCACATGGCGCATCTTCGTGCTGGGATGCTTGGGGCATGAGGGGCGCGCGACAGGTGCCGCACATGTGTGCCGCACAGCAGCACTACATCAGTGCTTTGGTGTCGTTCGAGCAGGCTGTGGCACACCACGACTCTTCATGTTAGTGCTGCATACACGACTCTTCATGTGTAGTGCGACCCCCAATCAATGCATGGCAGAAATCTTTAACAAGGCACCTGGATTGAGTTCTGGGTTGGTGTGCTGTGTGTAGGGGATGATTATGTATAACGGTCTTCACTGGCCTCGTGAGTTAGAGTAGCATGCAAGTTTGTGTTTGTGCCCGCTGTTTCTAGGTGTAGGTGCAGTTTGTCAGGCAGTGACCATGAATATTGTGGGTGCACGTGGTGCATCCTGTGTGAGGGGCTTGTGTGATGCCGTCACAGCGGCTCCAAGCCCTACGCTGCAGGCGAGCCTGGCTTGAGCGCGCTGCATGGCGTCCTGTTGTGGCATAACAGTGCTGGTTCTGCTTGTGGTTGGCATGACATCAGTTGGAAGGTCCCAAATGCAGCAGATGTGTTCATGTGTGCTGCATCCGCACCAGCTGCACGCAAATGTGAAGGCGCATAGCCTGCTTGAGGTGGTAGCCTGGCAGCGGCAGATTTTGGCGCATGCGTGCTCGGACTTGCCTCAGATACCCTCATGGTGATGATGGGCTGGCATGCTGTATGCTGGCTGCCACATCATGGTGCTGTCCTGTCCAAACAGTTGCAGCAATTAAGCTGCATCTCGGCCACGTGGTAATCGGCACATTCGTGGACAGAGGTGATCACCACTTGTAGCACATCAGCATGGAGGCGCCAGGCGCTGAGCAGCAGTCCTGCCTCCGCATGGACCTGCAGCCGGCCTGCTAGCAGTGTTGCAGCACAGCAATCAGTGTGGCAGACATCAAATTAAATATTAGAAGCTAGCCACGAGTCTCTCTGTGTCTAGTTGTCAACGCGTCAACATTCTGTTTCAAGTACCACAGGTTATCAGGTGCCGTGGAGGGCCATTGGGGTGTTCAGCGTCGTAAGCAGTGAAGCGTGGATTGTTGTGTATTGTCATCGCGTTGCCGTGTAGAGCAACAGCGGCAATGTTGTTGACGTCGCCCCGAACCGTGCGTGTGCATGCCTTTGGCAGCATGCCAGGGCGGCAAAGCAGTCAACCTTTTACAGCGTGAATGCTGCTGTGACATTCAGTTGTATTGTAATAGACATTGCACATATGCAGAACGCATTCTGCAGGATGTTCCAGCTGGCACCCCTGGCTGTGGGTCCTCTGCTGTGTCAGGCTTTGTTGGCAGTGCTGGCAGCCAATGCAGCAGCTGGCAGTGACGCAGCTGGCGTGCAGCACATTGCAAAGCTGCAGGAGCAGCTGGCTGTGTGGTACCTGGGCGCACTTGGCAACGTTGTGCGTGTGCTTGCCTGCACACTGAGATCCAGGGGGCAGTCTGTGTCGGGACGTGAGTTGTGCAAGTGTTACCAATTTATACATTTACCAACGTAGGGCCGCTGGCCCACCCGCGAAGGAGCCAAACAAGGCTCATGGGGTCCACAAAAACCAGAAGAAGACTATCAACCGAAAGAAACAGCAACCTCAACAAGCTCAGAACCGTTCTCTGGCAATGAATCAGTACCTGCAGAAGTGCTACTAGTGACACTATCACTGGGAAGCAACAAATGTGCCTTTTCTGGATCGTCGCGTACCAGTAAGCAACTGTGGGGGAAAGCAGCAACACTACTCTGCCTTTGCTGCATAAAGTCTGCCAAACATTGCCATCTGGGTCGGCCGTGCCACTCGGGTTCTGACAACCTCCAAACTCATCAAACAGATACCAAAAAACGCTCCCGGACCAGCTCGTAAGTATCACACTCAAACACCATGTGGAACTCGTCCTCAACCTGGCCAGCAGGCATAGGGTGCAAAGCCGCTGATGTCTGGACAACAAGCTGTTGTCAATCCGTTGCCACCGACCAATAGCCACCCGCAGCTGTTGAGCACCTGAAAGCACCCAAACGAAATTGCATCAGTGATGACAGGTGCACCTTACGTAACCAGCAGCTGGAGTTCAGCTTCTGTTGCCGAGCAGATGCTGCTGGCTGCTGATGCCACAGTGTGTGCACGCACCCAGTGGAGTGTGCGGCTCAGTGCTGCGCCTACCTCCACTGCTTGCGGCTGCACCAAAAGCAGCGCCTTCAGGCTTCGCAGCTACATCAACGGGCTAGAATCATGGAGCCGACGACTTGATTTCTACCAAAGGTGCCACCTTCATCAGTGAAGGCACGCTTTGGTGAGATTGTCGACATTTTGGCATGCCAAACAAGTGTTGCCATAAGCTTCAAACTGATCTGACAAAAACTCCCACTATCATGCACATGCCGCCCCACAACAGATCCCCTGATGGCCAATCAAAACTGGCCAAGGCTCTTTGGCTGGATCGGAAAACTGCCGCCTGCTGGCTGCGAGCCGCTATAGGCTGTTGCTATGCAGCAGCTGCACCCAGGCTGTCAAAGTTCAGGCTGGGCAGGGGCAAGAGGACAGTGTGCAGCTGCTGCTGCAGGAGGGTGCGGCTGTGCAGCGATGAGAGCAACACAGCGTACTGGAGGGCAGAGCACAAGCAGATGTGCAGGATGTTGAGGGATTAGGCGGCAGACGGCAGGCAGCGAAAAGAAGGGTGACATCAGCTGACGAAACTGATTAGTTCCTTGTCCGATTAGCTCCAGCTTGTGTGCTGAGCACTGCTATGCTCAGCTGTTCCCTCTTTTGGTGGGTTTGACCAGTCAACTTGGTTGACCTAGCCACGGCTATGCGTTGATTAGAGCATTGGAATTGGTGATGTCGTTGTTTGGATGACTATTGTGGAAAGCAACAAGCGCGCCATTGGCTTGTGCGCGATTGCGTGATTTTGTTGATCAGGGCTCACATCTGTGGTTTTGTGGGCGCTGACGGCCTTTTGTGGCGTGGCGTGCCTGGGTTCGGCACGCCGAGAATTGTGCACAAGAGTGATTGAGCCTCTGTAACCATCCAAAAGTGACTGAGATTCTGTTGGGCAGTGGAGCAGCACGCAACAGCCAGCACATTGGTCAGAGTGGATCACTAGCGCAATCTCAGGCCGTCATCGGGAGGGTTACCTACAGGTAAAGGTAACACAGCAACGCAGTGGCTGATCGGGTGTGCAGAGTGTTGAGGCAGCCTTAGCTGTCGGCGAACACACCTTGCAGCAGTAGACTGCAGCGTACTCGGCTATGCTTGTACCAGGCAGCCAGTGGCTACACTTGTTCGTGGCACAGCGTGCCCGTCAGCAGAACTTGCAGTATGGCAGCCAAAAATGACTGTTACAAAGCAGTCAAGCATATCAGCACTTGTTTCTAAGGCAGCATTCCAGTATTACTGATGTTGTTCATGCATGCCTTGGCGCTTACATTGTCAAGCGCTAATATGTTACGTCAGCCGAACATGAGCTTGAGCAATCAGCTGAACATGAGCTGCACAAGGCAGGACTCTCACACTGCTCAGTGGTGTTTGTGGATGACGTGTGCATATACAGCCGTACGTTTGACGAGCACCTGCAGTGCCTGCGCATCCTGCTGCGTCACTTCAAGGCAGTAGGGCTCAAGGCGCACCCCAGCAAGACCATCCTGGTGCAGCGACTCAATCCCGTTCTTGGGCCATGTTGTGTCCGCAGATGGCATCCATCCCGACCGAGCCAAGGTGTCGGCGATGCAAGCACTGCCCACGCCCACGTCTGCAGAGCAGGTGCGCAATTACCTGGGGGTGTTAGGGTTTTACAGGTGCTATGTGCCGCGTTACAGCTGCATTGCTAACCCGCTCAATGCGCTGCTCAAGAAGGACGCGCGCTTCGAGTGGACGCCTGAGTGCAATGCTGCGTACACAGAGCTCAAGCAGGCTCTCACCACACCAGGGCTTGCACTGCGGCACCCTGACCCTAACTTGCCGTTCCACTTGTACACAGATTACTCGACCAAAGGCGTTGCGGCTGTGCTCAACCAGCGCGACGAGAACGGCAACGAGTTTATGGTGGCGGCGGTGAGTCGTTCGCTGAACGAGCATGAGAAGCGCTATGAAGTGTGGAAGGGTGAAGCCCTAGCAGCGGTGTATGGCGTAAAGATGATGCGCTCTTACATCTGGGGGGTGCACTTTTACTTGCACACTGATCACCGCGCGCTGCTATGGATCATGACGCAGAAAGAGCTAACAGCGCAGGCACAACGCTGGTTCTGTCACTGCAGGATCACACCTTCTCGCTGGTTCACAAGCCTGGCGCGCAGAATCCGGCCGACGCTCCAAGCCGCTACCCACTGCCTAGCGTGGGTGATCCTTCGGGAGCACGCATGGACAGGACGGGTGAGCCACGGTACGAAGGGCTGCCGGCGGTCCTGCAGCCAGACCTCACGCCTGACACCACGGCGTACACCACAGACATGCTGTCACAGCTCAAGGCGGCTGCCACTGTGCCTACGGTGCGCAACCCCGTGACAGCAGCACTGCTGCAGTATGCCGCAGCGACGGCAGCAACGCCCTCACAGGTGCAGGAACAGCTACTCAGCTTCTGCATGGAGGATGCATCAGACTTCATGGACACTTATGCGCCAACGCCTGCTGCAATGCTTGCAGGACACAACGGCTCCTTTGCGGACGCATACGAGCTTCCTCCGGAGACCAACCAACCAGCTGCCATGTGGCGCACAGAACGCCTGAGCGCAGCCGCTCAACGCTGGGTCAGCGCCGCCGTGCCCGCCCAGCCCACCCGTGTTGCGCCTCTACCTGGCGCACTTCGAGGTGAGCCTGACGCCTTTGGCGTGTGCGCCACGCAGCAGCTGTGCACGCAGCCTGTGGCGTCCTCTTTCTTTCCAGCGGCAGCGCAGGGAGTAGTCCTGCTTGAGCCGTTCGGGGGGTTGTGTGCAGGCCTTGAAATGCTTCTGCGCAATGGAACTGCAGTCAAGCACTACTACTACCTTGACTCCAACTCCACAAGCCGCAAAGTAGCAGCGCACCGCATACAGCAGCTGGCAGCTCAATACCCGCTGTTGCTCCCTGCGAGCGCAGCGATGGACGCCTTCTCCCTGCCGCAAGACATCAGGCAGCTGGAGACCAAGGCCCTGATCGCAGCAGGAGCTGCTGTGCCTAAGCACCCCTGGCTGGTGGTAGCTGGTTGGCCCTGCCAGGACCTCTCAGCAGCTGGCGCAGGGGCTGGGCTGCGAGGTGAGCGCTCAGGGCTGCTCGAGGAACTCGTGCGCATAGTGGGTGCCCTGCAGCAGCTGCAGCCAGAGCTGCCACCTGCCTACCTGATTGAAAATGTGGCCATGCAGCACCATCCAGACCCAGCAATCGCGCAGGGTGACTTTCAGCGGATCTGCAACACAATTGGCCAACCTGTTGTGCTGGATGCTGCACAGTTTGGCAGCCTAGCACACAGAGTCCGCAATTTCTGGACAAACCTCAGCTCACCCGCACAGCTCACTGCTGCTGCTGCGCAGGTGAAGAGACCAGCCAACCGAACAGTGAGCCTGGCCCTGGGTCCCGGCAGACACCCGCAACCGGTCAAGGCAGCAGACAAGCCGCCAAGGTACTGCTGCAACGTGCCAGGAGAGCCCATGAAGGCCTGGCCAACGTTTGTAGCGCACAACAACTTGTACGCCTTCCGTGCAGGCCAACCTGGCAGCATCACCACTGTTACTGGTGAGTACGACCAGCCAACGGCTGACGAGCGCGAGTTCGCTATGGGCTATGCTGTTGGCAGCACAGCAGCGCCTGGTGTCAGTGAGGCGCAGCGCCGCGCTGTGCTGGGAGAGAGCATGGACAGCCATTGCGTGCAGTGTTTGTACGCCATCACAGTAGCGTGGTGGCGGGCCTCTGGCCCCAGCACGTGCACACCAGCTGCCGCACTGCCGCCTAAACCTGCTGCGCAAAAATCAGCAAGCAGCAACGCCTTTTATCCAGCAGCGTGTGCTCTGTACATGGCAGCTGCAGCGCAAGAGGCGCTGCAGAAAGCCGAGGCAAACTGCACTGACATTTGGAACGATTCTGTTGCTCTGCACCTGCTGCAGCAGAGCACTCTACCTGAGGGCACCCCAGCCAGTGAGAAGAGCCGGGCAAACAAGCGGCTCCAGTATTACACCTGGGAACAAGCCAAGATGTGGCGCCGCATGCCAAATGGTACGCGGCGTGAAGTGCCGCCACCATCAGACAGGCTAGCACTCATCAAGCAGTGCCACAACCGCACCGGCCACTTCGGCATTAGGCGCACCACAGCCATGCTGCTCAACACCTGGTGGTGGCATGGGCTGCAGGCCTACGTCGCTGCAGTGGTAAGCGCATGCAAGGAATGCAGCAGAGTTGATTCAACTTTTAATGCAAAGCCTGCTGAGCTGCAGCCTTTGCCAATTAAAGGGCTTATGTACCGCTGGGGGGTAGACCTAGCAGGTCCCTTCCCTGAGACAGCAAGGGGCCAAAAGTACTTGTTTGTTGCGGTCGAGCACTTCTTAAAGCACATTGTCGCTGTACCAATTGCAGATAAGACACCAGAGTGCACCAGCTACGCTTTCCTGCACAACGTGCTAAGCAAGTACGGCGCTATGGCCGAGTGCTGCCACGATCGCGGAGGTGAGGGGCTGGCGCCTTTGAGCAGATGCTGCTTGACGCCAAGGTTGACAGCCGAGCTACGTCAGCCAACCATCCAGCAGCGAACGGCGCTGCAGAGAAAGCGGTGCACATTGTCAAGCGTGCGCTTGAGAAGACGGCCTTGCACAAGCAGAACGTGCGTAACTGGGACATCGAAGTGCCCTGGCTACTGCTTGGGTACAACTGCAGCCCACAGCGCAGCACGGGTTTCAGCCCTTACGAAATGCTCTACGCACATGCACCGGTCATTCCTCCTGCGGTAACAGAGCGCATGCAAGAGCCAATTGACCTCGACTCTCCCTCTGCTGCTGCAAACTCTCTGCTGCAGCACAAGGAGCTTGTCAGACGTATATGCCCAGAGGCAATGAGCAACCTGCAGATCGCGCAGCATAGAGACACCATGCGGTACAGCCAGATCCGCTCTGGGGTCTACGAGCCCAAGCATGCCAAGTTTGAGGTGGGTGACTTGGTATACACAGCGTATGCGAACACGTACAGCGCGCTGCAGCCCAGGGCTAAGCCAGCAATACTACGAGTGGTCGAAGTCAGGCCATCAGGGCGCCTCATCCTGCAAGGCAGGTGTGGCCGGAAGATGGACAGGCACATGACGCAGTGTTCACCTTGTCACCTGCCTGGCATTGACACCAGCATCGATCCCAGCCTGGCCAACAAGCCCGCCGAGGCAGTGTGCGAGACATGCACATCACCCAATTCTACTCAGCAGAACTCCATCCTGCTGTGCGATTACTGTGATGCAGGTTGGCACCTGCAGTGCCTGGAGCCACCTCTGGCTTCAGTGCCTGACCACGACTGGCTGTGCCCTAGGTGCGCCGCAGACGGCGTCATGACAGCACAGCTTGAATCTGCTGTGGTACAGCGCCAGACACGCCAGGCGGTTGATGCACCAGCAAACCTGCATCCAGACAAAGCCATGCGGCAGAGGGATGAGGCTGCCAAGCAGTTGCATGGCAGGCTGCTCAAACAGAGCTTCATCGATCCTGCCACAGGCCAGCTCAGGCCATTCTGGGGCAGGGCACACTTCATGGGTGAGCTGCGTCGCCCCGCATACTTTGATGTGCACTTTGAAGACGGTGACATATACGCGTACACAACTGCTGAAGTTCGGAAGCACTTACAGCCGGTGGCTACTGTGCTGCCCGCAGGCACAGCCTTGCCTAACGATGGCGCATTCGCCAGGCGTGCGGCAACGCACTGAGAGCTACTGCCACCAGCCAGCAGCACCCCGAGTGACCAGCTGGCAGCTGCGCACAGCGGCAGCAGTAGCACTAGCCTTCGATAGCGCTAACCCCTTCTCCACGCAGGGCAAGCAAAATAAAGCAACAGCACTCTCTCATACGTGCTGTCTGCAACTGCCCGCACGTGCCCGTAGGCCATGTCAGAGCAAGAGTACGATGAGATCAGCGGGCTCACAAGCGAGGAAGAAGAAGCTTCAGGCGAGCAGCAAACGCCAGCAGTCGGCGATGCAGAGGCTGTTTCAGAGCCAAGCGGCGAACAGCAGCGGCAGCCAGCAAGTGACGCCGCCACAACCAGCGGCGGGCCGGCTCAGGATGATGAGCAGCATCAGCAGCAGAAGCAGCCAAAGCGCAAGGAGCTGCCACCTCCTAAACTCCACAGCGCTGTTGCTGAGGTGAGAACCTTGTACGGCAGCACGATCATCATTCATCAGCTGGGAGCAAAAGTCCAGCGGGTCAGCAGTGCAGATATGCTGTTTCCCAGCGACGCCAGCGAGAGCAGCTGGGCGACCACACAACTGTTCCACCAGCTGGCACGGCTGGCACAGCGGCTCCAGACGGGGCAAACCAGCACGGCTAATGGGGACGACTCTGCTGCTCTGGCAGCGGCACGTGGCCTGCTGCGGTGCATTGAGCGGCAGTACTATGCCCCGCAGTACGCTGGTCATGAGGACGTGGGCAGCATGCGGGAAGCTCTAGCAGGCTCGCCGCATAGGTCAGTCTTCAAGCTGAACATGGCCCTCAGGCGCCACTTCTGCTTGTGGCACGGCGCTTGCAGCCACCCTACGATGAAGTGCAGGCTGCTGCGCAACAGCACCATTCAGCGGCTGGTATGCAGCATGCTGTGCCACCCTCAGGGTTGCATCACGTACATGAAGCAGCAGCGCAAGAGGCAGGAGGTAGTCGCAGCTAAGCGCGACAGCAGTGCCACAGCAGCAGCCGCAGCGCCAGTGGCCAAGCGTCAGGCCAGGGAGCCTGTGGCAGGGGCAACGGCACCCGCCTCATCGACGGTGGATCCTGTGATCTGGCCAGGGGAACCAAGCACACCAACAGCAACGCAGTGTCTGATCGGGTGTGCAGAGTGTTGAGGCAGCCTTAGCTGTCGGCAAACACACCTTGCAGCAGTAGACTGCAGCGTACTCGGCAACTAGGATGCCGAGTACGCTGCAGTCTACTGCTGCAAGGTGTGTTTGCCGACAGCTAAGGCTGCCTCAACACTCTGCACACCCGATCAGACACTGCGTTGCTGTTGGTGTGCTTGGTTCCCCTGGCCAGATCACAGGATCCACCGTCGATGAGGCGGGTGCCGTTGCCCCTGCCACAGGCTCCCTGGCCTGACGCTTGGCCACTGGCGCTGCGGCTGCTGCTGTGGCACTGCTGTCGCGCTTAGCTGCGACTACCTCCTGCCTCTTGCGCTGCTGCTTCATGTACGTGATGCAACCCTGAGGGTGGCACAGCATGCTGCATACCAGCCGCTGAATGGTGCTGTTGCGCAGCAGCCTGCACTTCATCGTAGGGTGGCTGCAAGCGCCGTGCCACAAGCAGAAGTGGCGCCTGAGGGCCATGTTCAGCTTGAAGACTGACCTATGCGGCGAGCCTGCTAGAGCTTCCCGCATGCTGCCCACGTCCTCATGACCAGCGTACTGCGGGGCATAGTACTGCCGCTCAATGCACCGCAGCAGGCCACGTGCCGCTGCCAGAGCAGCAGAGTCGTCCCCATTAGCCGTGCTGGTTTGCCCCGTCTGGAGCCGCTGTGCCAGCCGTGCCAGCTGGTGGAACAGTTGTGTGGTCGCCCAGCTGCTCTCGCTGGCGTCGCTGGGAAACAGCATATCTGCACTGCTGACCCGCTGGACTTTTGCTCCCAGCTGATGAATGATGATCGTGCTGCCGTACAAGGTTCTCACCTCAGCAACAAGCGCTGAGGAAAGGGGATCGCCAGAGTATGCTGCTTCACTCTAGGAGACTGTAGTAGTTGCAGTGGTTGCGGGCAGTTTGACTTGGCGTGTGCAATGCGTGCCAGTGATGCGCGCTGCTTGATGTATTCGGTGGTAATACTGCCTGCGGCTTGCAGGGCTCGTGTGATCTAGGATGTCTGGTGTTGCTTTTGAACAGCTTTGCATGTCGACAGCTTGCTTCTTCACTTGCTCGCTATATTACTATCAGGCTTTTGTGCAGCGTTTGGACACGCTGACGTACGTCTTTATGTTGATTTTCTAGCTGCGTTTATGCAGTAGCACTGTGGTACAAATTCAGTTGGCAGTTTGTGCTGGCTTGGTATATAAACAACCACACACTCGTTTGATGGTGTGATGCTTGTTGGGGGGTTGCTTGTACCAGCCAGCCAGTGGCTACACTTGTTCGTGGCACAGCGTGCCCGTCAGCAGCACTTGCAGTATGGCAGCCAATAATGACTGTTACAAAGCAGTCAAGCATATCAGCACTTGTTTCTAAGGCAGCATTCCAGTATTACTGATGTTGTTCATGCATGCCTTGGCGCTTATCTGTCAAGCGCTAATATGTTACGTCAGCTGACGTAACTGATTAGTTCCTTGTCCGATTAGCTCCAGCTTGTGTGCTGAGCACTGCTATGCTCAGCTGTTCCCTCTTTTGGTGGGTTTGACCAGTCAACTTGGTTGACCTAGCCACGGCTATGCGTTGATTAGAGCACCGGAATTGGTGATGTCGTTGTTTGGATGACTACTGTGGAAAGCAGCAAGCGCGCATTTGGCTTGTGCGCAATTGCGTGATTTTGTCAATCAGGGCCCACATCTGTGGTTTTGTGGGCGCTGACGGCCTTTTGTGGCGTGGCGTGCCTGAGTTCGGCACGCCGAGAATTGTGCACAAGAGTGATTGAGCCTCTGTAACCATCCATAAGTGACTGAGACTCTGTTGGGCAGTGGAGCAGCACGCAACAGCCAGCACATTGGTCAGAGTGGATCACTAGCGCAATCTCAGGCCGTCACCGGGAGGGTTACCTACAGGTGTTACAGCAACGCAGTGTCTGATCGGGTGTGCAGAGTGTTGAGGCAGCCTTAGCTGTCGGCGAACACACCTTGCAGCAGTAGACTGCAGCGTACTCGGCGTTGCTTGTACCAGCCAGCCAGTGGCTACACTTGTTCGTGGCACAGCGTGCCCGTCAGCAGAACTTGCAGTATGGCAGCCAATAATGACTGTTACAAAGCAGTCAAGCATATCAGCACTTGTTTCTAAGGCAGCATTCCAGTATTACTGATGTTGTTCATGCATGCCTTGGCGCTTATCTGTCAAGCGCTAATATGTTATGTCACTGCGTGCAGGCTGTGGATGGTGCCGATGAGCAGCTTGAGCACCAGCTGCAGCATGTCCCTGCTGAGGCCGCGGCTCCTGCAAGCAAAAGTCGGAGCAGGAGGTTGCTTCCATACACATATTGTGTTGTGTTCATGACAAACCTGTCTACATGCGGTGGCACCAGGGCTGCGGAGTGGCCACGAACCGTCACCTGTACTGCAAGCACTGTACTGCTTCAGGTCACTTGCAGGACAGCAGGACTCATGCCCTCACCTCTGCGCTAGCGCCACAAAGTTGAGGTTCTCAGCACCCTGTGCCTGGTCCTTGACAGCAGCAAAGTGCGACAGGCCTGACCCCAGCTGCAGATCAGGGAATGTCCGCAGCAGCTGGTCGCTCAGCACTATGCTGAGGCCAGGAGTCTGCCTGCCGCCTGGTGATACCTGCACACCCAGCAGCATCAGCAAGTCACAGTGGGCATGCACTTGCTGCATGCGACATGAACAGGCAAAGTCACAACGCTTTGCTGCTCTGCTGTGCTCAAAGAGTGCATCTGCACATCATACCTCACAACAGCATCGTGTTGTCAGCGACTGCCGTGCTTGGTTTGCCTAAGGAAATGGTGTTTTGAAACCAGCAGCAACACACCTTGCTATTGCTTGAGGGCCCATGCAGCACCAGCACCTTGCAAAGGGCATAGATGCTGACACCACGTCCCTGGGCAACCGTTGCCTGACATGTGCAGTGAGGGCTGCCCAGGTAGCTTGCAGGCACTCTTCTCTAAGTCCCTGTACCAGAGCCAGTTTTAACTGTCAGCTGCTGTAGACTACAGCCTACACTGCATGGCTCATGCAGTGAGCACATGCACGCGTACAATGTTACAGCAGCAGCAAACATCCTGGCGTTTTTCAGACCTCTCTCTGCAACATCTGCTGATGGTCCTTCCAGCAGGTAGACAGCATATTGCACGCTTACCACTGCAGTCTGCATGCAACAGCAGGCACACGATAAATCTTGTTTTGAGCTGACTGAGGCACAGCGGACATCCTTGCACAGCCAGGACCTAGATTCGCGATTGCTGGATTCTGCTGTCTTACCCTTTTGGCGCCTGGCCTATGGCAGCCGATGCGTTGACCTGATCACGGAGAATATCAGCTGGAGCTGGAGTTTGACGGGATTGCAGTCATCAAAGCTATTCACAGCCCACTATTCACACTAGGGTTGTGTTCGTAGGCCATTGTAACAGCCAGCTTGCTTCTCAAGCCCATCAACATAATTAACATTTCACAAATGTCATAACACAAAGCCGCTTACGAGCCCTCGTTAGTTTCGTTGCAGGAATATGCAGACAGCCCTCGGTGCTAGCCAGCCCGGCACTATGGCAACAGTAGCTCGCTAACTCCAAGCTAAAGCGCGCTAAGTCAAGCTAAATTAGCCCAGGCTAGTGCACGATTTAGCGCGCTAAGGGCCGTTAGCTCGCCGCGGGTCAACCTGAGCTGGACTTTACACTTCTGGTCAACCTCAGCTGGACAGCCAATTCAAACGACACATGTACACCAATGTTGTTGAAATTTATTATTCTAAAGGGGTAATTGCGCCAAATACGCAGCATATAAAATGGTGAGGCACGGCGTTTTAGCTAAATCGCTGTGCTTCACAGGTGAAGCACAGCGTTTAGCTAAAAACGCCGTGCCTCACCATATAGAGTGCTGCGTCTTTGTGTTTCTCAAGAGCAGTACGTGAGTCTATGGCAAACCAAAGAGTTTTGTTGGACGTCCACACACGTCAGTGCACTGAACGAGCTGCTGACGTCAACCAAGGTGGTGTCTTTACCTGCTGGAGCAGCTGCTAGTTGCGGTGCATACAACGACTATACTGTTTCGTAGTCTCTGTCAGTCTCCAGGCGCTAGAAGCGGCGTTTCACTGCTTCGCTGTC
Organism: Scenedesmus sp. NREL 46B-D3; assembly: GCA_014080715.1. Lineage (NCBI taxonomy): Eukaryota > Viridiplantae > Chlorophyta > Chlorophyceae > Sphaeropleales > Scenedesmaceae > Scenedesmus > Scenedesmus sp. NREL 46B-D3. Next base: position 4,534 of record JACERP010001488.1, on the reverse strand, counting down.
GACAGTCGGGATGGGTTAATCAAGAACGCGGGAAAGCTAAAGTGGCCACGTCCATGGACTCTGTTTCTCAGGAGTCTTGCTGCCTACGCTCTGTCGGACGGCGATTTCAGTCTAAAGAGTTTTCCGGCCTATTACCAGCACCGAGGCAGCAGGAAACAGCAAGCATGTGCAGTGTTCAAATGGCAGGGGCAGACTCTGCCCGCAGTGGATCAGGAACAGAATCAGCTCAAGCAGCTGCTGGCGCTGAGGGAAGTACACATGTACTTCAAGTGCCGTGTCCTCTCACATTCAGGCGGTTCAGCTTTGCAGTCAGCATGGACTGCGTCAACGCACAGCAATACCGTGCAAACACAGCGGTCACTGCTACCAGCAGCACGTCAGCAGGCGGTTGAGCGCATGGCATCTTTGCTGACATTACCTGGTGAAAAGGTATGGCAGCAAAGAGGGCAGCTGAGCAGCCATGTACAGCATTTAGAACAGCAAGAGCAGGGGCAGCAGCATCAACAGCAGCAGCGGGGACTTGTGCAGCACTAGCATGGTTACCCATGAATGAGAACCCGCCTGATGTCGCGGTAAGGTTCAACGTTCGAACTGAAACGTGTTCACTTAGGGAGTATTGAGTGCGGTCGCCCTCGCCCCTTCCAACTTCTTTTGGGTTGCGAACTTCACGGTGGGTGCGTCAGGTGTTTGACCACAGTTGACCCTGCAGGTCACAGCATGCAGATCACCTTGGATGCCAGCACCGCCGCTGCCTGCAGCAGGTGATAGGCAAGACGATTGAAAAACACAACTCGGTATCAGGATCAGTATGATCATCTGATGGAGGGGCCCATTGTCTTGCGTGCATACTTCCATCAGCATGCACACCATGCAATTTGCATGTGCACATGTACTGAGCGACTGCAGCAGACAGCAGGTGTCATGTGCACTCTGCATCAGTGGTTGCTTGCCTGTTTGCATCATGGTCGACAACAGCAGCAAAGAAGTGAGGACCGCTGCCTACCCTTTTCAAAAACCTAGGCAAGCCTCTTAAGGCCCTTGCTCAAGATTAAACAGGCCGGCGAACACAACCATAACTGGTCAGCCATTGATTCTAGAATATTAACTTGTAGTGGCACCGCCTGTGCTGTTCGCGCGGGCTGCTGAGTAGTGCTTTGGTCTGCAAAGTACCGGTGTGATCCTGCGTGCTCCTGGACTGCGTTTCTGCAGCCATGGACGACAAAAAACTTCCACAGATTGAGAGGGAAAGGCTGGAGCGGATCCGGCGAAATCAGGAGGCAATGAAGCAGTTTGGGGTGAGCCACTGAAGCCCATGTTCATGCTGCCTGCTGTTTGATGGTGTGAGGTATGATGTGACGAGACGGAAATCATGATGGTTGATCAGTATGCATGAGTGCCGCAGCTCACAATGGGCAGCACCTTCGTGCTACTGGCTGTTGCTGCTGTGATGTGTGCCAAGCAGATGCATGTGCTCATTTTGCGGAACAGGCTCAATTCACGCTCCAGGCAGCCACTTGCTGTTGATCTCCACGATCTACTGCCAACATGAAGCCCTACTGATTCAGCACTGTACTGCACACGAGTTCTGAACACCCCAGTTTTGAATGTCTTGCTGCTGCATGTACTTCACTGCAGGTAACAGAAGCTGCAGAGGAAGTAGCCAGCAGCCTGAGACAGCAGCAGGCAGCAGCTGCAGCAGCAGCACAAGCAGCCAAAGCCAGGTTCATGCCACCAGCTGGTGCACCTGCACGCCGCTCCAGCAGGACAGCCGCCAAGTCAGCGACACACAAGCTGGCAGCGGCAGCAGCTGACAGCGGTGAGTGTCTGCTTAAAGTCTTCCAGACAAGCACAGCAGCAGGTGGATCTGCTTGCCTGTGAACAAAACATGTGCAGCATGACTGCTCTATAAGTCTGAACAACATTATACTGAGAGCAGCGCCTGTGTCAAGGCGTCACAACTTGCTTGGTTTGCTGCAACATGACATAAACACATGCTGTGGTCTCTGCTGAGTCGAATCTCATTGCAGCACACCAGTGCAGACAGTCTTTGCATGTGCTCGCATTAGGCACCCACCATGCTGCATGGAGTCCATTGTGCATGGAGCCCCTGCTTGTTGTTATGTAGCCATGCGTTGCATCTCCTGCATAAGGCCTGATAAGGCTTACCCGTGGTTCCCTGGTGACCTGCTTGCTGTGCCAGAAGATGACCCACCTGGCGAAGCAATAGGGGACAGCAGCACCAGCGACAGCGGGTGCAGCTCCCTGAATGAAGCGGCACTGGCAGCAGGAGCCAAGCGCCGCAGCAGTGCGACACTGCAGCCGCCGCGCAAGCAGTCGCGCAGCAGCCAGCACCAACAGCAGCAGCAGCCTGAGCAACTTGAGTATGTTCCGTCAGCTGGCGAGTCAGATGACGACACAGCAGGTGAAAAGAGCAGCAGCAGCAGCAGGAGTGAGGAGGGTGCACAAGACGATGAAGAGGAGCAGCAGCAGCAGCCTCGCAAGAAGCAGCGGCAGCAGCGCGGCAAGCCACCTGCCAAACATCAGGCTGCGAGGCCGCGTAGGCGCAGCAGCAGTGCTGTCGCCAACAGTTGCGGCACAGCTGCACGAGGCAGCAAGCATGCCGCAGCTGCTGCAGCTGCCATGGCTGCTGCAGGTGCAGCCGCAGCAGCCTCCGGCATGCAGCAGCAGGCTCTGGCGCCGGCAGCAGGCCGGCAGCAGCAGGTGGATGACGAAGACTGGGAGTTGCATTTGGCCCTACAGATGTCGATGCAAGAGGAGTCGCCTGCTGCTGATGGTGATGGTGCTGCTGCTGCTGCCGCTGCTGCTGGCAGTGGTGGTAATGCTTGCGATGCATTGGTTGTCTCTGACGGAGCTGAAGATAAAGCAGCGGAGGAGCTGAAGCAGGGCCAGCCGCGCAAGCAGCAGCGCGGCAAGCAAGCTGCTTCAACTCAGCGGCGTCAGCGGCAGCAGCAGCAGCAACAAGGCGGTGCCCAGCGCTCCAGGCAAGGCAGTGGCTGCGTCAAGATGCAGCGAGATGAGCAGCAGGAAACGCAGCAGCAACACATGCAAGAGCAGGGTGAAGGTGTTGGCGGTGCAGACGGAGCAGCGTCAGCAGCTCCTGCAAGCGCCAGTAAAGCTGCCAGCAGGGGACCAGATCCCAACGGCAAGAGCGGCACACGTGCTAGCAGCAGCAAAGCACACGGGGGCAAAGGACGCGGCAAGGCAGCAGCAGCAGGCCGACGGTCTGCGGATGGCGGCGGCAAGGAGCAGCAGGCTTGGTCAGCGGACGATTTGTTTGACCTGTTTGCCATGTTTGAACCTGGTCCTAACGGAGCTGTGGGAGAGGTGCAGCTGCTGCAGCAGATGAGTAAGGCCGGCCTGTCGACCGACGATGAGTTGGCGCAGCGGATGCTGTCGTACGCAAAGCAGCTTGCGGCGCAGCAGCGGCAGCTGTTGGAGGGCTTGGGGGCCAGGAGGAGCAGCGACGGTGATGGCGGTAACAGTGCTGGTGGGATGCAGCTTGAGTACGAAGACTTTCTTGTGCTGGGGCAGCACCTGGCCTTGTCATGATGGGCAGGTTGGGCAGGGTGCTGGAGCGGTGGAGCTGCAACATTGCGCAAGTGTTTAGGCATCATGCCCCATGCACCAGTTGCTGTTGGCATACTCCAGTTCCAATGGCACCATGATGAAACTCAGTACCAGGTGAACAGTGCAGTACATGAATTGCTGGGATACCCCTGTCACACAGCAGCTACTAGCTCATAGTATGAGTCTCATGGCCAGCAACGACCGCCCACAGCAGCTGTACGAGTCTCTCAGATGATCACATTGGCAGTACTGTACACAGTGGTGGGCATTTGGCATGTACTGCATGCTAGTGCCGTCTCCTTTCACAGTGCATTATGTAATGCATCACCTGTATGCGCCCGTCATTGTTCTGGGACACCTTTCGTTGAAAAACCTGTAATTACGTAATACGTAATGTATACAGGTCGTGGCATGTCTCCATTCATGTCACATGATGTGTTCAGGCTGTACCTTGCCCAAATCACTGCATCGCCCTGTCACCATCACTGCATCGCTCTTCAACAAGAACTGAGTGTCACAGCTCAGCTTGCCGCAACTTGGCACAAGCGAACGCAGACGCACCCTGCCAACAGCACTTGCACCTGCCACACATGGCTGGCCCAAGGTTGACGCATCCAATGCACTGCAGCAAAACCTGCAGATTCTTGCGAGCACACTTGATGTAACTTGTGTATCTGAAGCACCAATCGGTGCCGAGATTACACAGTGCAAGCCAACAATGCGTGCCACAAGAGCAAGAAGGCAGGACAGTCAGGAAAACTTTGCATCTGACTCTATCGTAGAGGTGGGGACCACCCTACCAGCAGCAATGCATATGCAGACGAGGCTGTACAGCAGCTACAAGCAAGCATGCATGACTGTGCAATTATCAACAACAGCTGCAGACTTCCTTCTGCTGCCCAGCACACACTCACACTAAATCAACTCTTCGCCAAGCAGCCATAGC
>JACERP010001487.1:0-19773 GCA_014080715.1 Scenedesmus sp. NREL 46B-D3 | reverse complement strand
CAGCAGCAGTAGCTGCGGCGTGGCCGGGAGGGTTCGGGCGCCCACAAAGTCTTAAACGAACTACTTGTGACAGTAGTAGCAGTTGATGTGCGCCTGCCGCTCGACTGCTGAGCAACATTAGCCTGCCAACATCGATTACATGCACACACGAACTCAGCACCTTGGTCGTATGATCAATTACTTGGGGTGGACGGCGTATGCGTGCATATCAATGCTCCAATGTCAGGTTCCCGGCAGAACTAGGGCTGCCGTGTAACACAAGTTCGAACTCCTGCCCTGGCTGTTTTCCTCCGTATTTCACCTCAACTGATCCATCGTTATTCCAATTGTCAAGTTTGTTTCTGACGCAACCGCCTTTAGACCTCGTACACCTGCCAGGGGCAAAGACGTGGCGCACTTGTAACTTGAATGGATTGCTAGCGTTGCAGTTGGAAGCAGGCTGGACCTGTAGATTGAATCAATGCTTCCAGACGCGAGGTTGATAGAGGAGGCACATGCAGCAGCTGAGAGAATCAGGAGGGGCCATAACAGTGCAGCAGCACCCCCGCCAGGGAGCCCAGCAGCATTGCACATGTAGGTTGCAAGTGATTTCGGCATATCACCCATAGCTTTGCATTGTCTGCAACACACAGCACGGTCTTAGGTTGTGTTTGCAGCGATTGTGGCCTTACAGCCAATCAGCTGCTGCTGGTCTGCACTGCTTGCTGGTGACTGAGAACTGCTTATCTGTCGTCAAGCTGTGATTCTGCGCTCCACATCCACCGGCATGACCGTGTGTTGACATTGTAACTGCGGTTGTGGTGGACAACCCGCCAAACCAGCAGATGTTCGCCAGCTGCTGTTGGCTGTGCAACACCACAACAGCGGCGCAAAGTGATCCTGCAGCCCTGAATGTGCTACTTGACATCTGCACATTGACAACTGGAACAGAACCAACATTTCTTGGCTTAACGGAGCTAAAGCAGTGCTGCAGCAGAAGCAGAAGCATCACCATGCAGCAACGCTGTTTGAACTCACTCACCATCGTGCATGCAACTCCATGTCGTTGCTGGCTGCAGTCTGCGGATGATGTCAGCAGGCATAAATCCCCAAGAAACCTTTCAGAGCAGCAGCAAAATCCGCAGCAGCAGCAGCAGCAGCAGCACCATGATGCAGCAGAAGCCAAAGCATTGCACCCGCACGCCACCAAGGGCACCAGCACCTTTGCAGTGTCACACGTCGAGGCACTGCACAGCAACCACCACCAGCAGCAGCACAATGAACAGCAGCAGCAGCACAGTGTCGGCAGGCAGCAGCCGCGTCGCGCCGCAGCAGCAGCAGCCGTGGCTGCGGCCGCAACTGCGGCTGCATACCGCAGCAGCGATGATGACAACATGCTTGGCAGTGCTTCATCCAGTGACGCTGAAGGCAGCAGCGATGGCGAGGGTGAGGGTGAGGGTGAGGGTGCGCCGGGCAGCAGCGGCAGGGCGGATGGCAGGGCAGCAGCAGACCAGCAGCAGGCCGGCGGCGGCACCGCTGGCCGGTCAGCAAGGGCCGGCAGGTCACTGCGTGACATGGTGCCTAAGCGCAAGCAGGTGCGTGCATGCAGTAGTGCTTCAGCAAGGACGCATGCGTGCACTGCTGGTGTTGCTGTCAGGCAGTCTGACGAGGTCGCTGTGGTTCAGATGCCAGCCATGCAGTGTGCTTTGGCAGGGTGCGGCGTTGCAGGTGTATGCCTGCCTGGCCTACGAATGTTAAACACGTCCTGGGTTGACTCATCCCTGCGGTGCACCATCAGTATCAGCCGCTGCGTGTGCTGTGCACCTTCTTTTGGTGGCCTTTTACTGTCAGCAATGTTGTGTTTGTGCAGTTTGCACATAAACAGTAGGTGTGCACTGTGAGACGCGACACCTCTGCACCAGCACATCTGATGAGCATGCGTGGTGGTGTTGTGCATTCCTTGCTGCCACCAGGTGCTGCAGTTTGCTGAGCCGCAGGCCCGCAGGCAGCAGCACCTCAGCAAGAAGAAGAAGCAGCGCCAGCAGCGCCAGCAGCAAGAAGAGCGCCGGCGGCAGCAGCAGCAGCGCACGCTTGAGCGGCAGCGCCAGCAGCAGCATGAAGCAGAGCTACAGGCAGCGCTGCGTGCTGCTGCCAGTGGCCGGCTCACTCGGCATTCTGTCAAGGTGATAGGGGACCTGGATGATCCAGTCGCAACAGCAGCGGCAGCAGCAGCAGAAGTCGTGGGCTCTGCGCTGCAGTCGCTCAGTGCTGCTGGGGATGCAGCTGCTGAGGACGAGCATATGACAAATGCTGCTGGGGGCGCTGCGCCAGCAGCAGCTGGCCTGGCAGAAGTGAAACAAGAAGACAGAGTCAAAGCTGCTGCTGCTGCTGCCAAGCCGCTGCGGGGTTTGAAAGGCGAGCTGATGCGGCTGCAGGAGCAGCTGCAGGGTTCAAAGAGTTCAGCAGAGACGGGAGGGACAAGCCGTCTGCTCTGCAGCAGTGGGAGCGCGAGCAGCAGCGGCGGCGTCGCAGCAGGCAGGACCTCGGAGGCCGCTACTCTGGTAGTTCAGATGACCAGGACGATGACCAGGATGATGATGACGTAATCGGCAGCGGGGACGACGCTGATGAGGAGGATGAGGCGGCAGTAGCAGCCGGGGTCCGACACAGGGGCGGCGGCAGCAGCACGCGGCAGCTGCGGCAGCGTGCGACGCCGCAGCAGCTGCGGCAGCCAGAGGACGACGGCGACGACGGCGACGAAGACGAGGTGCGGCTGCTGTGCGCTCACTGGGTGCGCTTGCTGCTGCTGCAATGCGCATGGCGCAACCATCGCCTGTGCCAGAGCGCTGCGGAATTCGGCTGCAGGGCCACGCAGGTGGCTCGCACTGCAGCGCTTTGCAGGGCGTTCGTCATGTCTGAGCTGCTTGCCTTCGACTGAGCAGCTACTGCAATTGCGTTGACGCACAATGCGGGCCTGGGTGCTCGTTTGAACTTCGCACCGACTACAGGACGACGAGGGTGACGAGGAGGGTGACGAGGAGGGGCAGGAGCAGGGGCGGGAGGCGCGCACCTTGCGCAAGCGCTACCTGCTGCGCTCGCGCGAGCGGCAGAGCATCCAGCGCTACAGCCCTCGCCACGTCAGCGCTGCAGGGTGAGAGTCGCAGCTCACCGCGCCTCACTCACCCCTGCTTTGCATGCTGCATGCTGCTGAGAAACCTGGGACCTCGGTGAGGACCTGCGCCTTGGCGGGCACCAGTGCAGCAGGCGGCCCACTGTTGCAGGGATGCTTGGCGCCTCCCACGCTGAGCAGCTGCAGTGCAATGCACCCCGGCGTGCTGACGACGCCTCCGTTGCCTGTTACTTTGCGACTTTGGTGATGCTAGATGGAGCGCACACGTGCCCTAGCGTTGTTTTTGCTTGCAACAGCTCATCATCTTTATCAAAACAACAAATGCACCACATGACAATGTTCAACACACTGTCGGACATGACAAGGGAGGTGATCATGGCGCCTGTGCTGCATGCACCTTGCAGCACCAAGCCAACCGGCGGCAGTAGCGTGCGCGGCAGCGGCGAGCGGCGCAGGGACAGGGACAGGGACAGGGAACGCTACCGGGACAGGGAGCGGGACAGGGGCCGTGGCGGTGGGCGGCATCGCCGCAGCAGCGGCTTTGGTGATGGCGGCAGCAGCAGCGAGGACTATGGGGACTTGCTGGGACGGGTGAGGCGGTACGCCACTGGGGCGGCTGCGTGATGGTTGTGTCATGGGTCAGAAGCAGTGCAGTTGCGTTGAGCAGCGGTGGGTGTTGCAGCAGTGTGATGCTTGCCGTAATGATGTGCATTGCACGCGTACAGGTCTGGTGTCTTTGCACGCGTTGCCAGGCACTGGTGACAGCAGCAGCATGCAAACATTTGTTCTGCGCTGGGAAACGCAGCAGCCTCAGCAGAGCAGCCTGTACTGCACATGTTTTATGACTACTCACACAGCCACATCTAGGCTACCAACATAAACCACGCACACACTCATGCATGCCTGGCATTGCACTGATGTGCATTGCACGCGTACCTGGGCCTCCTGCAACCTTCTCCAGTGTCGCAACTTCATCGCCTCACTGCGCCCCCACCGCTCACTCCCTCAGGCTGCAGGCGGCGTGTCAGGCCCGTACTACACCCCCGGCATCGCCCCAAACGCCCTCAGCACGCCAGCCGCAGCCGTGGCAGCAGCTGCGGCAGCAGCTGCCACCGGCCTCATCTCCCCCAAGCGAGGCCTGGAGCGGCGCAGCAGCTGCCTCCTTGGCGATGCTGCTGCCACCGCTGTCTCTGCAGACCCAGCAGGAGCAGGCTGGGGGCAATGGGGTGCTGGCGGTGCTGCTGGTGCTGGTGCAGCAGAAGGCGTGGGGCCGTTAAGTGGCGTGATTGGCAGGGATGCTGCTGCTACCGCTGGTGGCAGGGAGGGCAGGGGTGGGCTGGGCCAGGAGCTTATCACGCCGCTGCAGGTGGATGCATCCATCGGCTTCGACCAGGTGAGATTGGGGTCCTGCGCGAAAGCGTCCGGCAGGCTGCATTGGCCATCTGCAGCTTCAAAGCTCAGCAGGGACTCACATGCCGCAGCCCGCCAGCCAGGCGGGCTGGCCAGACCATCGGCTGCGGTGCAGTGTTGCAGCGGTTGCAGTGCTGCTGCCGCAGTGTGTGGCAGGACAGTGTGTTGTTGCTTGCCGTGCCGCCGATTGGTGCTGCTCCACAGCCGGTGTGTCCAGTCACTGGCTGCTTCACCAGGTGCGCAGCCGGGGCCATCACCTTGCTGCTGTTAAGGATATGACCTGCTTGTTTTGCTATCCGTGCTCGTTATTTCAGTCGGGTTCACATCTGCCTGAACTTGACGTGCTGCTTCCTCAGGTTGGCGGCCTGGACCAGTACCTTGCTGCCCTCAAGGAGATGATCTTCCTGCCGTTGCTCTACCCTGAACTATTTGAGAAATTTGGCGTGAACCCGCCCCGGGGGGTGCTGTTCCACGGGCCTCCCGGCACGGGCAAGACGCTGGTGGCGCGGGCGCTGGCAGCCCAGGCCAGCAAGGCAGCGGGGCAGAAGGTGCACAACCCAGCAGCAGCAGAGGCAACCCGTGGCCTCTTGTCGGGTGGTGCATGGCACATGTAACAGGGATGATAAACGGCGTGGAAGTGGATTTTCTGGGGAGCTTCGGACTGTTCCTGTCCAGGACGTCAGGTGCTCCTGCCGTACCTTGATCTGAGAGTACACTTGCAAACTGCACATACCCAGAGGTGTGCAGCAAGCGCGTGCATGCGCACTGGATCACCGGAACACCATGCTGCTGCGAACGCAGGTGGCCTTCTACATGCGCAAGGGCGCCGACCTGCTGTCCAAGTGGGTGGGCGAGGCGGAGAAGCAGCTGCGGCTGCTGTTTGAGGAGGCCGCCCGCAACCAGCCCGCGATCATCTTCTTCGACGAGATCGACGGCCTCGCGCCGGTGAGCTGCATTGGTGCCTGCTGCATGCGCTGCATGCAGCAGCAAGTGCCTGTGCATCCCTCGTGGTCCCTGTGTACCATGCCCTGTCATACCAGCGTGTGCCCCTGCCAAGTGGTTGTTGAAGAAGTCGCGACTCCCCGCGTCCATCCACACGCGCAACGTTGCAGCCGTGCTCGTACCTTGTAAAAGCATGGCGCGCTCGCCCTGCCAGCCACGCCCCAGGCTGTGGCTTTCGGACCCGCCGGCTGCGTCGCGCCTGTCCCGCCCCGCAGGTCCGCACCAGCAAGCAGGACCAGGTGCACAACAGCATCGTGAGCACGCTGCTGGCGCTCATGGATGGGCTGGAGAGCCGCGGCCGCGTTGTGCTGATCGGCGCGACCAACAGGCCGGATGTGCTGGACCCAGCCCTGCGGCGGCCGGGCAGGTGGGCAAGGGCCGGCCTCGTTTGGTCAGCGCAGCGTTTGGTCAGGCGGGCGAGTGCTGCGGCAGCTGTCCTGCCGCAGTACTCGCTGCTGGGCCACTTTGCTTCAGCACTGCAGCTCTGCATCGCCAGAACATCACTCAAGGATGTGCAGATGATGTCGTTCTGGCTGGAGGCATGTGCATGTGGCCTCCCAGCAGCGCACTCAGCCTGCTGCCGTGCTGAAGCATGGGAGCGCACAATTGCACACACACGCGCCCGCGCCCCAGCAAACAAAACAAGGTGCGCGTTGATCCGTTTCCTGGCGCAACCCTCCTGCTCGTTTTGCGGCTGCGCTGTGACCCTGCGCTGTGGCCACACCCTGCCGCTGTGTGCCTGTGTTTGACCAGGTTTGACCGGGAGCTGCTGTTCCCGCTGCCCGACCTGGCGGCGCGGCGAACCATCCTGGGCATCCACAGCAGGGCCTGGAGCCCGCGGCCTGGCGCGGCGCTGCTTGACGAGCTGGCCCGTCTAACCGGCGGGTACTGTGGGGCTGACATCAAGGTTGGTTGCGAGCGGCTGCGGTTTCGAGGTTAGGGCATTTGTGGGGTGTTTGGTGCGTGCATGCTTCCCTTCTGGTCTTTTGGGACGCGCACAGCGCGCTTGCACCCCTTGCGACTGAACAATCATGTGTGTTTCTAAGTGCAATCCATGTTCAGTGGGCTTGGTGAGCTGGCGCTGCCACATAACAGGGCCCTTGCTGCTCTCACCTGCAGTGCCCTGTGCTGCCATTCGGGAGCGTGCAGCCGCACACAGCATCCCGCCAATCCTCCTGTGCTGCACGCACTGTGCTGCATGCTCACTCATGTGCATAGCAGGCCGTCAAACTCACCGATCAATGGAGCCTGTTGCACCAGCCGCGCCCACTTGTGTATTGCATCGCTGTGTGTTTGTGCAGGCGTTGTGCGCGGAAGCCTCGCTGGCTGCGCTGCGGCGCGTGTACCCCCAGGTGTATGACAGCGACTGCAAGCTGCTCATCAACCCGGCGGCAGTAACCGTCAACAGGGAAGACTTCATGACGGCTATGCAGGGTACGTGGCGGGCAGGCAGCAGCAGACTCTGGTGCCAGCCAGTTGCGAAGGTGGCTGGTGCTAGCCAGCTGAGAGGTGCAATTCATCACATGCATGCGCACGAGTTACTGCGGCAATGCAGATGATGTCATATGCCCAGCAGTTGCAGATTGAGGTTGACTTGACAGCTGCCTTGGCCTTGCTGCTTGCAGGAATGACGCCGGCCGCACACAGGGCGACCTCCAGCCATGCAAGGGCCCTGACCCCTGTCATCGAGCCCTGCCTGAGCACACACCTGCAGGCAGCGCTGCTGCACATCCAGCAGCTGTTCCCGCCTGCAGCAGCTTGCCTGGCAGCTGCAGCGGACGCTGCTGCAACAGAGGCCAACCATGCCGGTGACGGCACCAGCAGCAGTGCGACCCTCCCACAGCAAGGCCGACTGTCGGCAGCGATCACCAGCAAACGGGGCGTGGCTGGTAACAGCGGCGGCAAAAACGGCATAACCTGCGGCAGTGCAAGCTCGACGCTATTCTGCATGGCCCGGCCGCGCATGCTGCTGGCAGGTGCTGCAGGCAGCGGTCAGCAGCAGCTGGGTGCCGCTGTACTGGCTGCCTTGGAAGGACTGCCGGTGCATGGCATCGGCCTGCCTAGCCTGCTGGCAAGCGCAAGCTCCAGGTGAGGGGCCTGCTGATGGTGTGGCTGCTGCCGTGCTAGTGACACAAGCAAAGTTGGCTTGTGTGGCTGGCCATTTGTGAGTGCCTGCCAGGGCTGCTGGCAGCGCAGGCTTCTGGTAAGGGTGCTGGCGCTGGTGCTGCCTCAGTGCTGCTTTGACAGCCAACCATAGGCGTGCAGCTGCGGAATTGGTTATTGCTCGTAATCTGGCGGCTGGCGTGGTTGCTCAATGCTGTTGCCGTACTGATCAACAACTTTCATGGTTGAGTGCCCAAGTGAGGCTGTTTACAGGGACAGGGCCAGGTGAGCTGACTGGCTCTGCTCGTGCGCTGCTGTGGCAGCCAGTCTCACCCTAGCAGTTGCTGTGTGGTGGCAGCCTGGGATAGGGCGAGGGTCCAAGCGACGGTGCTGTTTCTGTTGCTGTTGCCGTTGCCCTGCGCGCTACTCAACAATGCTGTCACTTGTAGCCGGCGAGTTGTCAAAGGGGCGGGGGTGTGGGCTGCTGTTGCTGTGCTGCCGCACCATTCAGCCGCAAGTATGCAGCTGGTGTATGGCTGCAACCTGGTATGTGACGAACGGCAATCATCTGCCCATCAGCATGCCCGTGCGCCAAACATTGTGTAGCAGCCGTGCCCCCACATCGCTGCTGCTTGTGCTGATGATGATGATGATGATGATGATGATGATGATGATGATGATGATGATGATGATGATGATGATGATGATGATGATGATGATGATGATGATGCGTGTGCTGCTGCTGCTGCTGCCGCTGCCGCCGCCTGTGCTGCGGTGCGCAGGTGTGTTGAGGAGGCCCTGGTGTCCACCTTCACCGAGGCGCGCAGGGCAGCGCCAGCCATACTCTACTGGCCACAGGTAGGGGGTGTGCAGGCAAAAGGCGAGGCCCAGCCCCTCCAGGTCGCTGCCGGCAGCATCGAGCCTGGCAGGCAACATCCCCCAGCCTGGAAAGCAGCGGGCTGCATGCTGAGTGCAGGCAGGCCCTGCTGTCGCATGGCGCACCGCATGCTGACTGCATGCCAGTTTGGTGGTGTGCATGTACACGAGCTTCACTGCTAGTCCTGCGGCCAGCTTGCTTTGCCGTGTTGCTTGCAGGCACACCTGTGGTGGGCGGCAGCCGGCTCCGGCCTGCGCTGTGCACTGATTGCACTGCTGGACGACTTGCCCCCTGACTTGCCCCTGCTGCTCCTGGCAACAGCTGAGCTGGCAGCCGACCCAGCAGCAGCAGCAGCAGAGGCAGCAGAGGCGGACGGCGCCGCTGCAGGGTCAGCCGCTCAGCATACACAGCAGCAGCTTACGCTAGCAGCAGCAGAGGCCGGCAGTGGGAGTGGTGCACAGCAGCTGCAGCAGCAGCAGCAGTGTCTAGAATCGCTGGGTCTCGAGCCTTCTCTGGCTGCGCTGTTCCCTGCCTTGGGCAGCCTGGAGGAGCTGCTACACAGCCCACAGCAGCAGCAGCAGCAGCAGCAGCAGCCTGCAGGGTGTGGTGTGCTGGGGCGTGTGCTGCTGGGCCGGGTGGGGCCTGCTCAGCGCCAGGAGATGTTCAAGGTCAGTCACCCGACACAGGAGCCTATGCTGCTCTCTCACCATTTGAGTGCTCAGTGCTACTTGAAGTGCCGCAGCCCACGCAAGCAGCCCCTTGACGGCTTCACCACAGCTTCTCCCGTATACCAGCCAGCCACGTGTGTGGCTTGGTTGTGGCTTGGCTGCGCCAATGAATGTGAACCTGCTGTGCCTCTTCTGCTGTGCTGTGCTGCCGCAGGGTGTGCTGGATGCTGCAGCAGCACCGCCGCCCCTAGCAGCAGCACCCAGCCAGCAGCCGCCACCCCCCGAGCTGCCCCAGGCGCCTGAAGCTGCTGCTGCAGCTGAAGCCGCCAAAGCAGCAGCAGCGGCTGCTGCAGCACGTGCAGCATATGAGCAGGATCAGGTGGGAGGATCAGCTCTGCCATAGCCCATGTGCGTTTCCCGCTGCCGTGCTGTAACCACTGCTGTGCCTGCTGCACACCCTGTGACGCTGCGGGGTGATCTCTGTGCTGTCTCATCTTTGTTTGCCTGTGTTTCCAGCCCACCCAAGGATGCTGCAACTTGCGCGGTTGGTGCATGCAGGCTGTGCTGCGGTCGCTGCGCATTGTGCTGCGCAGCATCGTGACGCGGGCGCTGGCTCAGAAGCGCTACCGGCTGTATGCTGAGCCCCCGCTGCTCGATGAGGAGGGTGGGTTTGAGGCCCTGCAGGCGCTCAGCTGCCCCATGGACCTGCTCACGATGCTGTACAAGGTGTGCCTGATATTGTTTGCTGGGTGCTGTCTGCTCGCGTAAATGGCCAGCAACCATGCTGTACGGGCTGCGTGCTCAGTGCTGTGTCATGGATTGTGCAGTTGATACACACAGAGGTTTGTGTCAGCTACACATGTATGGCGAATGGCTTTGCTCAGACACACCGTTTATTCATGGCGCTGTTTGAGTTGCTGCGCGCTGTTGTTTGACCCTCATACCTGCTCACACTTGCTGTGCAAGGTGGAGTCATCATGCATGTCCAGCCTGCTGCCTGAGCTGACAAGTATGTCAGCTGCATATACGAAGATATCAAGTGACATCTAGCTGTGGCAGCCCCTGCATGTCAGCTTAGCCACGAGACTACAGCGTTGGCAGGGCTGTGTGGGGTTGGGAAACCTTCGGCTGCAAGGTGGCTATCGGAAATACAAGGCATTCAAGGCAGTCGCTCGTGTGGTGCTGCGCGCCGGCTGCAGGTTGACCACCAGCAGTACCTCACCCCTGCCGCCTTCCTGGCTGATGCCCACCTCATCGTGCGCTGCGCGGAGGAGCTGTATGGGGAGCCAGAGGCAGCAGCAGCAGCAGCAGCAGCACTGCCAGCACATGTGGCAGCAGCAGTTGCTGGTGGCAGCAGTGGCGCAGCAGATGGCGCAGCAGCAGATACACATGCTTTTGGCCAGGATGCTGCTGCTGCTGCTGCTGCTGGGGGTGGTGGTGCAGATGGTGGCTTGCCCGTGCTGACGCGCTCGCTGCCTGCTGTGCGTTTGGCGGTGTGCAAGGAGATCAGCAGGGCCATGGAGCTGCGGGTGAGTAAAAACATGCACACACTCCCTTTTTGCAGCAGCATGCAAAGCCTGTGTGCCATGCAGTTGATGCTGCAGAGCTATGCGGTGGGGCTTTGAGCTGCGTCTCTTCCGGCTGTCAGCTACATGTACCATTGCACAACTCCGTGTGTCAGAGTCAATGCGGTGAGCGCACTGCTGGCGCTATGACAAGCCGCGCGCTCTAGATCTGTCAGCAGCATCTTCTCCACCATCCTGCATCGCATCGCGGTCCCTGCCAAACTGCTGCTGCTGCGTCGCGTTTGGGTTGCTTGCCGAACTGCTGTTGCTGTGTTCCAAGTCATGACAACACTACCTGCGCTGGCACGATCGCCGCACTGCGCACACGTGACAGGATGAGCTGGAGACGCAGATCTACCAGCTGCTGCCACCCGAGCTTGTGCGTAGCTGCGAAGCCGTGGCAGCCAAGGGCGGCCCTGCATCCCCACCCCCAGGCATGGCGCTGCCGCAAAACCTGCTGCCGCCAGCTGCTGCAGCAGCCAGGGGCGCAGCTGGCGGCAGCTCTGCTGCCACTGGGGCAGGTGGTAAGCTGGGTGGCTCTGGCGGTGATGGCAGCACAAAGCCCACACGCTCTGCCGCAAGGTGAGGCCTGCCGTGTGCCCGTCGTGCAGTGCTGTTTGCACAATGCGATGGCCAGGAGTTTGAAGGCAAACGGCTTGCTGCTGGGGGTGACGTTGGCGTTCAGGACCTGCCATGGGGCTCGCGCCAGTGAACAAAGGCCTTGCAGCCTTGGCAGATTGTTCGTGGCGCAACCTGCTGCAACTCGCTGTGCTGTCCATGCTGCGTCGGTCTGTTTGCCGCCTTCTGCCATCCTTTGTAGGCTGACTGGCAAGCAGCTGGACAAGCGCATGATGCATGCTGACCCAGAGGCACTGATGAGGGCCCTCAAGGCACGGCCAGCACGCCCCAAGCAGCCAGCAGCTGCTGCAGCAGCAGCAGGGCCCAATGAGGATGAAGGCCAGCACGCTAGTGACAAGGAGCAGGAGCAGGAGCAGCAGCAGCCGCGGGGGGAGGAGAAGGACCAGGAACACCAGGAACAGGCAGCTGCTGCTGATGATGATGTCGAGATGGCTGATGCAGCAGCTGTTGCCGGACATCCAGCAGTAGAACCTGCAGCTCCACCGGCAGCCCCAACCCCTCCAGCTAGCACGGAAGCAGCAGGCACGCCAGCACCAGCTGCAGCAGCCGCTGCCAATGCAGCTGGCGCCTCGCAGCGGAGCTCACCCCTCGCACTGAAGCCCGTCACAAATGGGCAGAGCAAGAAGCGGCCAGCAACAGATGCAGCAGATGGCGAGAGGCCAGCAAAGGTAGCTGCCAGTGCTACTGAGCAGTGGCCCCAGCAGCAGCAGCAACAGCAGCAGGATTGGCAGCTGCCGGCTGCGGTGGTGCCCTTGACAGCTGGTGCAGAAGCTGCACCTGCTGACCCGGTGGCAGTCGAAGCAGCTGCAGCAGCACCCAAGGCTGCTGATGTGGCAGCAGCAGGTGTGCTGCTGCAGCAGCTGGTCACTGCCACAAGTGGCATGCAGCTGGCTAGCTTAGAGCTGCTGCATGCAAGGCTGAGTAGATTAGTGGCAGCGAATGCAAAGGAGGAGGACAGGCAGGTGGTGCTGCAGCGAGTGGGGCGTGTTGTGGCAGCAGTGGAGCGGGAGCAGGCTGGAGCATCCTTGAGCATCAGGCATTATGCGAACGGGCTAGAGGCAGTGTAATCTTGTAACAGTGTATCTTCTGCTTTTATGTTTAGCTTATATGCATCAACGCATTTCGCTTGTGTTGCTGCAAACAGGGTTTGAGTGACCGCCCCTTTATCCGTGCTCGTCAGGACACCTGACTGTCAGAGCTACCGCCTTGGACATGCGCTAATTGTTGTTCCTTTTCGCAAACCTGACCTTTTGTTGTCACTGCAACACTGTGGCTACAGTCAGGTGATCCCCACACAACCATGCTGAGTACTGCTGGTTCCATACATCCCCCGACTCCTGCAAGCCGATCATGGGGCGGAACAGCTTTCCTAAACGGCAACATCTTCACAGCGAGGCGCTGCAGTGCTGTGATCAGCCGCAGCCCTAGTTTGGAGGTGCTCTGCAGCAAGAAGAAGAGGCTTAAGCAGCAGCAGAAGAAGCATAAACTACAGCAGTCCAAGCAGCGTATGGCTAGGTTACAGCCCTTTGACACCAGAGGCAGTTTTCTGGATGGTGTCAGCAGGGGGGTGCCAGATGATCCCATTTTTGGTGGCCTTCTTGGTGGCGTTGAGCGTGCCATGTCACGCCTGACTGACGGCCGCGTGCCACAGTTCCAAAAAGAGTTCAGTGCTGCGCTGCGGAGGTCTGGCCTAGGGTGCGTACTTGGCCGGCAATCATAAGACAGCTGCAGATGCAGCCGCTGCATTCCCAACACCTGTGCTTTCCAGCCAGTCCCAACATGCAGCTGCATGCACTGCAGACCGTCTGCCCCAGGCTCAGGCCACCAGCAGCAGCATATATCCTAGTTCAGGCCTGAACTAGACGGCATAGCTAGATGTGTTGGCAGCAGCAGGCACCACTGCCTATGGATGACCGCAAACAGCTGACACCTCCCGCTAGAAGGGATGTACAGGAATAGGAGTAATCGCCGCCACGTCTGATTATGCAGAGCACGGGCCGCGCCTATGTGCTTGCCTGCAGCCGGGAAGTTGTACTTAGTGTGTGCCAGGCGTGCAGCACCTCTTGCTAGCAAGCAACATCACAGCGACGTCATGTGTACTGCTACGGTGCAGGTTGACTCCACAGGAGGGCCAGGCGGTGCAGCAGTCAGTCGACGACGCTTACCTGTCAGCGTGCGGCATGCCCATGCACTTTGAGATGCTGACGTCAGACAGGCCAGACTGGGCCCTGGGCGGAGAAAGCTTGCCCTTGCGCTACGGGGATGAGGTGCGGCAAGCATGGCCATGCTGTAATGCACTGACCGCGCATGGGCTGCAGTGCGCACAGCCTGCCAGTCAGCACTCAGAACTACCACATGATGTATATCATGCATGCATCGACTTGATGCAGTGAGTGGTTTGCCAATCATAATGGCTTCTTGTTGGCTCATGCTTGGCACTGCCCAAAGAAACAATTGGCATGTGGTAGCCTGCCCCAAGCGCTGCAGCCAGGGGGCTGTGGCCGGGACAGCTGCTGCCTGGGAGGCTCCCACCGGCACAGTGAACTGTGACCTGCACGTTTTGCCCCACCAGCAGGCACTACTTAGGCCTAGAGCCGACAGGCAAAGCCCTCATTGGCCCAAGATACGACCCCTGACACAATAATTGCGGAGTTTTTCTTTCCCAGCTCAACTCCGTGGCTGTTGACAACACCATGCAGCGTGAATGGTAGTTGCCTGGCTGACATATTAACTGTAAACGCTGCACTGCTCTGTTCTGATTGCAGCTGCTGGACCCGGACGCACAGCAGTGGATCGGCTCAGCACCGCCTGGATCAGTGCTGCTCAGGAGCAGGCCGCTGCAGTACGACTCGACACGCCAGAACCTTCTCAGCTTCAGCAACACCCCGGCTGAGGGCATGCACCTGCTGCCGGGCTCAACACACGTGGCAGTAGGGTTTGCTGACCTCAGCGAGCTGGCAGCAGCTGTCTGCAGGTGGGGCCCGGCAGCAGGCGTGGTTCCAGGCGCAGCAGCAGGGCAGCTAGCTGCGTTTCCCCTGGAGTTTGACAGGCAGGTGCAGGATTGGTGTGCCATGCTTGAGGTGGTCATGGATCAGGAGACGCAGAAGGTATTGGATATGACAGCAGCAGCAGTAGAGGCTGAGGAGCAGGGCTTGGACAGCAGCTTTGAGGGGGGAGAATTAGGCATGCTTGCAGCAGTAGGCAGTGATGCTATGGCGGGGACAAGAGCACTGCAGCTGCTGCAGCACGCACACCAATGGAATCATGAATCAGCAGCAGAGACTGCAACAGCAGGCACAGCAGCTTCAGCTGCGGCCGGTGGTGGACCTGCTGGTTCCATGATCACAGCAGCTGTGGGCTTGCCCGGGCAGCCGCTGCTGTGGGTGGGCTATGATGCGTCCGCATATGCAGTGGCCAAGTCTGCTGTGCTGGTGGAGATGATGATGCAGGGGGCAGATGATGGCGCAGCGCTGCAGGTGGGCAGTCCAGGCTGCTGCAATTCAGCTGCAGGCTGCCATGCTGCAGACTTGCAGCAAATAGTTGGCAGCCTGCATGAGTTAGCAGCGTAGCAGCAACTTGTTCTTGGCATTTGTAACAGATCTGCCAGCGTCACACCAGAGAGCAGCATCGATGCTGATTTCGGCACTGCCACTCGCACAGAAAGCTTCAGCAGTCATCAGATGCAGAGTCACCATCCAAGGGCACCTCGCTGAACGTGCAATGACTGCTGGCGCTGTCGCTGCTGTGGCAGGTGCGGTACTCATCAGCTTGGTCACACGACACCAAGACAGCGTTCATGGCGGCCCTTTCTGTGCTTTTAGATGAACACAGGGGTGGTGACCACCCATCGGTGGTGGGCATGCTGTGCCACTGGAGGAGCCACCACGACGTGTCCCTGGCTGCTTCACGCAGCGCCTGGCTCGACAGTGTCAGCAAGACAAACGCAGACATTGGCGGCCTCAAGCGAAAAGAGGACAGGCTGGCGTACATGCACTACATCTTCACGGGTGGGGATGCCAAATTGTATGCATGCAATCCAATGTTTTGCTGGTGCAGTGTCATGCAGTGCCGTTTGTCGTGGCCGCTGCTCAGCAGGAATTTTGTGCAGCGGTTGCGCAACATCAAGCCAGCTGCCGCTACATCAGTCCGCACCAAAGTATGTGTCGAAGCATTCAAGTTGCAATTGTAGAAAAACATGTCATCGCCAGCGACCCAGGCAGCAGAAATTGAGGAGCCTAACAAGAGCAAAGCATTTTACAAGTGACTGGGCCGCTGGCGATTACGTGCTTGTCTACATTTGTCAGGTGTTTGCCCACAATTCTGTTAGCCTGGGGGAGCAGCTGATGGTGTACGATGCTTGCGCTGGGAGTGGGACCAAATTTAAAAGCGCCAACACACCGGCAACGCATTGTTTGGTGCTGCTGTGCTATTGGCTGCTCTTCGCAGGCGAGCTGCTGCAAGCTGATGTGGGCAGCCCGGTCAAGTTCTCCCTGCCTTCAGGTGCTGGCGCAAAGGCCCAGGATGAGAGCTTCTAGGAGGTGAGCTCGCTGACATGTCGGGGTGGACTTCGAGTCAAGCCACAACACCTCTGCAACACCGGCGTTGCAGCCTTGTGTGGTTGTGCACTCTTGCAAGTGAGCCTGTCAGCGTAAGTTGCTTGCAAACGCTTTGCATCTTTGTTGTATGTTATACACCTGTAGCACATGTAACATGACAGAACAGCCCTTGTATGGTCCAAAGTAGAGCACAAACATTCAATGATGCAACAAAGAATGCCACACCGTCCACAGTTGTCAAGACTGAACCTGGTAGCCGCCTGCGTGACATATGGTTTACACTCTGCTGCACGCAGAGCATCAGCCTGCCTGCTCTGATGCAAGAGTGGGGCTCAGGGAAGCACCCGGATGTGGTGGCTGCGGGAGCATCCGTGCTGGTGCGCCGCATCAGCAGGCTGTCAGAGCTGCTGAGGGCAGGACAGGTGGCGGTGCAGGTGCGCCGATGATGGTGCACTTGTACAAGTGCATGTAGTTTTGTGTGCGGCCGAGCCAGCAGTTACAGACTTGAAGGGACTACCTAGCCAGCCCCTGGCATTAAGATGTCAGGTTGGCCCGTGGTGCTGTCAGCTGCAATGCCTCGGCCACTCATTTGCCTTGCTCAGCTGTTCTTTGATGAATTGGTCAAAAGCAGTATGACCATTGCCGTGAATCTCGAAGCCTGGGCAGTATACGGCGTGCAAATGCTGAAATTCCTTGCTGACAGCATGGTATGCTCTCTCTCTGGCTCCTGCTGCCCCTTTGTTTCCTGGGCAGACGCAGCTGCACCACGCAGCAGTGCAGCCCTCGGACGATGCTGTCATATCCCGCATTGCTTCCCTGAGGCCTGACACCATGAGTTGGAGCAACGTGGCCGACTACATGGTGCCTCAGGTACCCAACTCGTTTTGCAGCGGCCATTCAGTGGCCTGAAGGGCCTTAAGGTGCACTGGTGGTTCCTAACCCATGCTGCACCACTGACACCCAGCATGGGCAACCAATGTGCATCGCCGTGGTGCCTGAAAGCTGCTAGCTCACGTGGTGACAACTGGGGGCAGTGCCTCGAGTTCCGGAAGCTGCTAGTGCAACAGCTCGTTGGCTGCGCAGTCAAAAGCACTACACACTTAATTGGCTGAGCAGCCGAAAGCAGCTACACAACGTTGACAAAAAAAAAAACACAAACAGTTGACCCGGAGGCGTGCCAGCAAAGCCAACGCAACTCCACCTCTGAACAGGCAGCTTGACAGAGTCATCTCTGTCCAGCCGCGCCGCAGCGCATCATGCATGCTCGGCACACACGCAGTGGAGTCGCTGTTGAACGCAACCGTGCATCATCGGCATAGAGCAAGCTGCTCAGCACCATGACTGTGCCTGTCGCTGCCGGTTGCTCTGTCGCAGGAGTTCCACGTGATGGCACAGCGCTGCTCTGCTGCAGCCACACTGCACTACCTCTACAGCATGAACTGGGTCCGCGATGTCAAGGGGGCCAGTCACGTGGACCTGCTGGTACACAAGTTTGCAGCGCTTGATGCTGGCGATGTGGCAGCTGCCGAGGCCATGGAGGAGGTGTGTGCATTACCGATTGCATAGGGCAGTCACTACTGTGTGGCTGCGCAGGGCTCGCAACCACAGTTGGTGATTTTAACCATCACGTGGAAAGGCCTTGGCCAGTATTGACCACGTGGCCCGCAGTAGGTATGTTCTGGGGCGCAGGTGCTTTTTGGCGGGAAGATAGTCGAACCAACCCCTGTTGACGGTCATTTTCCTGACCAACCGGTCAAAGCTTATCCCCACATATCCTCTACAATTGGAGCCTTCAGCTTCTGACATTTGACCCGTCAATACAATTGCGAGCCCTGTAGCTGCATGTGTACTGCCTGAGCCTGGCGCTGCCTTGTGTGTGCTGCCATCTGTGCAGGGTGTGCTGACCGCTTTTGCGCACGGGTCTGCCATCGCCCACAACAGCATCAAGGAGGTTGGCGCTGACGAGCTGCTACTGACACTGCCAATGGTGGAAAATGCGCGCAACATCATTGATCTGTGTTTGCAGCGCGGCTGTTTCCAGGTGAACAGTGTGCTGTCAGCAACATGGTGTAGCTTGTTGCTGCAGACCAGCCATCATGTGCATTTGAGGGGCTACTGCAGTGGCCTTTGATGACGTTGCCAGAACACGCTGCAGTTTCCAAACCATGGCAGCTGACTGGAGTTGGCAACTTGCCAAGGTTGTGATTCCAGCCATCAGCAGATGAAGTACTAATGCAGTATGCTTGACCTTGTGCCTCATCAGAGCCGCTGTTTGCTTCACCATGCACCTCATCAAGCCACCTGGCGATGATGGTCACGGGTACGGACCGATCACAGGTCAAGCTGCTGTGACAGCTGAACAGCTTGCAAGTTTCACAGCAAGGCTTGCTGGAACTTTTGGGGATGGCATGTCCTGTGCGGCGGGCAGTGCATGTGTATGTGCTTTGCTGACACAAATCGCATGATCTGTCTGCTGTGCAGCACTGGGTTGACGCTTTCATTCAGCCTGCTGAGGAGCTGGCCCGCTTGGAAATGCCCCTGAAAGGTGCTGCCGCTGCCTTCTGGAAGCCAGTGCAGCTGCGTCATCGTCAACAACAGCACCAGCAGAGGTGCCTCGCCTTCAGGCATTGCAGCAACAGTCTTCAGGGCAGCATCCGAACCTGCAGTTGGAGCATTCTCGCATCTGGTGCTTGGCCAGCCGCACTACAGCCCATTCTACAGGGTGCACACGACGGTGTATGCGGCCTTCATCCAGTATGCAGCAGACTCTGCTGGAAGCCTGTGCCGTGCACGCAACCTTCAAGTACCTGTGCTGGGCAGATACGGCCTTCTGCTGATGTAAGCCAGGGCTCTCCTGCAATCAGTGGGGCACGCAGCATCCTGAGAACCTGAGCATGAGCCGCTGCATGACTGCAATCAGCGCATACCATATGTAACCCAGCAGATGGTTTGCCGAGGTACCAGCACATACAACACAGCAACAGCAACTTTGCTTGGTACTGCACCGCATGTCCTGGTGCTCGGATGCCTGACGCAGTCACTGCATGAAGCTGACACAGCAGGCCTACTGAGCAGCCAGTGCCTTGGGGATAGAAAGACAAGCACCTTATAGCCTGTGAGCAGGGTGCGCTGGCAGAAGTGTTTCATGCACGTGCGTACAACTACCTACCTTCAGCAGTCATTGCCTTTGATGCGGGGTTTGGGTGGCTGCTAGTGTACTGCATGCTAGTGCCGCGTCCTCTCACTACCTTCACCAATTGCAGCAATCAGTGCCCTTACGCCACGTTTGCTTGGTTACTGTAGTGATTACTACACTGAGTAGCTACTCGAGCCCTGTCAGGGACCAAGGTGAAGCATTGTGCGGCAAACAACCTGATCACAACCCAATGAAAACTGTATTAACAACTCTCTGAGTAACCCGCGGCAGCCGTTGGCTACTGCTTGTGCTGCATGGGCAGTGCTCTGGTAGCAGCAACATTGTCAGCTTCAACAGGATCGTGTCATGTCATGCATCATTGTGGTAGCGGTAACACCAGGCAATGACAAGGGGCACGCGCAAATGCTAAATTGGTAGACAATGGTGCTGCTATAGGCGTTGTGTCTCATACGCGCGTGAGCTGAAGTTGATTCAACTGAGCTGAAGCTTGGACAAGACGACCGCACGTGTGCTGGTGCTTGGCAGTCAGCGTTGCAATCTTTTTATACTGCTGGTGCTCAAACATTGCGTGGAGCAGAAGCGGAAAAGGATGGCTAGCCGGCTAATCGCATATGTGGCCGGTGGAGCAGTGTGCTTCGTGCTGGGCATCAGGAGCAGGTAAGCGTTCGTTGTGCGTGGAAATGTGCT
>JACERP010001486.1:0-19785 GCA_014080715.1 Scenedesmus sp. NREL 46B-D3 | reverse complement strand
CCAGTGTGGTGCCTGCGCCGTGGCGCAGCTGAGCAGGGAGGGTGCCGGCTGCTGCCAACATCTGCCCATCTGAGCTGCTGCCCACGCTGTGGTTCCCCACTAGCAGCTCAAGCTGGATCTGCTGGCGGGTCATGGCGCTGTGCTCCACGTGCCTGTGAATGCCCACGCTTGCAGCGCCTCTATGTATGCTGATAGGCGCAGCGGCAGCCTGCCGCCCCTGGCGGCAGCCTGCAGCGGCGCCCTTGATCGCTGCACCAACGCTGCCTCCCCTAGTCCTGGCAGTGCATGGCGCAGGTTGGCCCGCATGAAGGCCTTCCATGGGGCTCGTCGCGGCGACAACAATGCTGCTGCTGTGCGTGCCTGCATTGCTGTGGCGTGCGCCCTGACATCAACCTGCCTCATTCCGCCCATGCTGAAAGGCAGGCTGGCCACTGCTGCCGGAGGGCTTTCATTCCACTGCCGGATGTTGGCTTCTCGAGCGCAGCCCTGCTCTGTCACAAACCCTAAGAGGCGGCGGTGCATCCTGGCCATGATATCTGCTGGGACTGGCACGAACTGCGCATGATAGGTGATGCAAGATGCCATCATCTGCTGCGCAACTGCGCAGCGCCCCACATAGCTGAGATTCTGCCGTGCCCACTGCCGCACCCGGTATGTGATGGTTTGCAGGCGCTGCGTGTACAGCGCTGCTGCATGCGGCTCTGCGCCTGCTGCTGACAGCAGCAGACCCAGGTGCCTGATTGGGTGCAGTGTTGTATCATGGAACGGTATCTGCGTGGCTGGATCCACCCCTACAAACGGCTGCTGCGTGCCTACTTCCATGCCCTGGCACTTGCTGATTCCCAGCTTGGCGCCACTCGCTGCACAAAACGGCTGTACTGCTTTCCTCACCAGCACAGCAACGCCTTGCCTGCTGGCGGCGTGCAGGGTGGTGTCGTCTGCATGCTGCATGCTGCAGGGTGCTGCTGAGCCATCGGGCATGCTGATGCTGTCCACTTCCCCTGCTGCTTGCAGCGCTCTGCATTTGGCCGCCAGCGGCTGCGCTGCTAGCACATACAGCAGCGGGCTGAGTGGGCTGCCCTGCGCGCAGCCAGATGGGATGTCAAACACCCTGCTGAGGTGGCCGCCGTTGAACACGATGCGACCCTGCGTGCCTGCCAGCAGCAGCTGTACCCACCTACGCATGCCTGGCGGGAACTGCATTGCTGCCATGCACTTCATCAGCCAGTCCCTGTCTAGCCTGTCATAGGCCTTCTCAAAGTCCAGAAACAAAATGCAGCCGGGCTGCTGCTGCGTCCTGAGGAAGTCAACTTCCTCCAGGTGCAGCAGCACATTGTCTGCAATGTCCCGTCCTGGAACAAACGCTGTCTGAGTGTTGTCCACGACGCTGTCCAGCACTGGCGCCGCCCGCAGCACCACCACCTTCGCCAGAATCTTCACATCACAGTTCATCAGCGTGATGGGGCGGTAGCTGGCAGCCTGGTCCCTTGGCTTACCGCACCCTTGAACAGCAGGGTGATGAGCCCAAGGCGCTGCTGCGGAGACAGCAGCGCCCCGTTTATACCAAACAGGAAGTTGCATGCTGCCACAAAAGCTGGTCCTAGCTGCTCCCAGAATGCGCTGTAGAACTCATATGTGAGCCCATCGCTGCCTGGCACCTTCCCTCTAGGCATGCTGTTGAGTGCCGCTGTCGCCTCCTCCAAGTGATGGTGCCGTCGCCTGCAGGGCCCAGGCATTGCTGCTGCTGCTCCGGAGAAAGCTGCTTATCCACACACGCAAGCAGCTCCTGCTGCTGCTGTGGGTCGGTGGGGTGTCGCGAGAACAGCCCGCCTTCTGCAGGGTCATAAAAGTCTGCAAGCAGGCTGCCTGCTGCTGCCGCGCCCTCGCTGCTGCCAGTGGACACTGTGCTGCCATCTGCTGCAGCCACAGCGCTGATATACTGCGGCTCCGGCACGGCCTGCCCTAGCCTCGCTCCCCAAAAGCTAGACGGGCCATCAGCGTACAACTCGTACAGCGCATCAGTCTTCTCCTGCTGCTGCTGGCGTTGCTGCACTTCATAATCCAGCAATTGCTCTTCTGCGTGCT
Organism: Scenedesmus sp. NREL 46B-D3; assembly: GCA_014080715.1. Lineage (NCBI taxonomy): Eukaryota > Viridiplantae > Chlorophyta > Chlorophyceae > Sphaeropleales > Scenedesmaceae > Scenedesmus > Scenedesmus sp. NREL 46B-D3. The sequence goes on along the minus strand of JACERP010001486.1, from coordinate 17,700 downwards.
GAAGGTTTGTTGCGTCTGCCCATTGCTGTGCTGGCGCTGCTGCCATGCTGCTGTTGCCACCGCCCTGCGCAGCCGCCTGAGTTCTGCCTGCTGCTGCAGCTTCTGTCGCTGCATTATGACTGCAGTGGCAGTCACAGCATGCTGCTTAAGGTGCTCAAACTCAGCTGCTGGGTTGTTGCGCGGCCGCTGCTGCTGCTGCTGCTCCACAGCTGCTGACAGGCTCTCCCGCATAGCTGAGACAAAGGCTGCGCCACCCAGAGCAGAGGTGGGGAAGCACCACCTGCGCTGTCCAAGGAGCGGCATGCTAGGCGGCCGCAGCTTGACAACCACAGGGCGGTGATCTGAGGGCTGCCTCATGTGCTGTGTGGCCTTCTGCAGCCAGCCCCGTGACTGGCCCTTAAAACAAAAGCTGTCCATTATGAACTGTCAGCTATCTTTTTTTTTTTTTTTTTTTTTTTTTGGAGCAAGAACGTTACAAGGGCTGACCTAAATAACTGTGCACTTGCTCCATAACTGTCAGCTATCAATGCATGGTGCACACCTCTAAAAGCTGCACTTTACAGGCAGCATTACGACACACACACAAGACGCCTATTTATAGGTGACGGGTTGTCGACACAGACAATCACCCCCTGACTGTTCATAGACTCTCCACTTCATGCAAAGCACATCCTGCTATTGACCGAACATACACCTATGAGATATGCGGCATTCTGTAGAAAATGACACCAACACAGACACACAAAACCACACACACAAACTTATCTGCACATTCCTGCACACATCATCGTACTCTGCTACCCACACGCATGCATACATAACGTAACCCAGCCATCAACTTAGCCTTTGCCATACTATTTTGCAACACATCACAACGAGGAACGACAGCCACTACTCCAACGGACCCGTGCCCAATCCATCCCTCACATGCCAGCCGCGCTGGCCCGCACCTTGATGCGACCATTTGCGCCCATCCTATACAGTGCTCCCCACTTCTGCTCAAAGTCAACAAGTTTGATCTCAGGCGACCTCCCCTGCAGCCATGCAAACGGTATCCCACAACCTATCCTAACATCTACTTCCACCCTATCCGACTCCCGCTGAATTTGCTGCCGCAGCTTTGCCAGAAACCTGCACGCCACAGCCTTAGCAGCGTATGATGAGCTGCCCGGCTCGCCAGCTGTACCCCGTTGGCTATCCATGCTGCTGCTGCTGCTGCTGCTGTCCTCCGCATCGCTGTTGTTGTGGCTCTGAGATTGCGAATTGCTGCCTGCATTGTGGCTGCCGCTGCCATCGCTGGCATCTGCACTGGCCACAGTCACGCCAGCCCTGATGCTGCTGCAGCGCACCACCCAAATGGATTCCAGCAGTAGCAGACGCAGCTGCGTCCACATCTGCTGCTGCCCTGCTGGCGGCGCCCACACACTGAAGTCATCCAGCAGCAGCAGACGGCTGTTATTAACAGGGACCACTGCTCCGGGCTGCACACGCTGCCACACCTGTTGCGCGTACCACTGCCATGCTGCTGCAGCTACAGGGCACTCCACTAACAAGTGGGTGAGGGTCTCCAGTTGCTGCGGCTGCTGACACTGCTGTGCTGGGCAGGTAAAGTGAGCCGGCGCGCGCCTGCTGGATGCCAGCATGCGCCGTGCGCCTACCTTCACTCCTGCATGCAGAAGCCGCCAGCCAAACACTCGCAGCCGCCTCGGTAGCTGGGTGTCTTTCAGCCGCTGATAACTCGCCACCCAGCGGTGCTGCCTGGCATTGACAGCACCCATGGATTGAGTGATCGGGTCCAGTAGATCATTGTGTGCTGGGCAGCTGATGCGCTGCTGTTGCTGCTCCTGTTGCTGCCGCTGAGCCGTGACTACTGCTGCTGCTGTTGCTGCGCGCTGTCTTGGCAGCTCCCGCTCCCTGGACGGATCCATCCAGGACGCATGGTAAGCTGCCATCATAGCTGCATCGCTAAACCGTTGGCTGTCACTGCTGCTGCTGCTGCGATTGCCAGGCGCCTCGCTACTTTGCTGCATTTGCTGGAAGGACCGTTTCTGAGCTGCCTCCATCTCCTGCAAGCCGTCCTGTGGCGCCTCAGCACCCAGGCGGTTGCGCCACAGGCGCGGGCGCAGCATCAGTTTGCAGCGACACCCAACGTCTGGCTGTGCCTTGCATACAACCCCATCGGTGCACATCGTACCATCAAAACTGCTTAACCACAAATTAATCAACCATGCTAGCAACACGTCCAGTGTGTGTCTATCCAATACATACCCGCCGTCCCAAAAAGGCCTACACACATACACAGATACACACAGTACATGGGTATCACTATAACCACAGCTGTCGAGGGATCAGATGCAGTTTGCAAACACCCCCACACCTCATTACGGGCATCAATATTCACCATTCACATATTGCCCCGGCCCCATCTTGGCATCAGGGGCCCCATGCATATTCAAACACCACACTTAAATTGTGCAACGCAAGAGACCACCCACCTATTAACGCCGTATCATCCTTCCATACCTACACATCCCTCACAGGCCAGCTGTGCAGACCTTTGCTAACAAACGCCCGTCATAGCCCCAGCGCGATCGCCTGTATAACCCCCGCCACTTGCGCTGGAAGTCCGCATCGCTGATGACAGGCGACCGCCCCCCAACCACGACAGTGAAATACCTGACCCTACCCGTATGTCTACTGCCACTCTATGCCACTCTCGCTGCAGCTGCTGCTGCAGCGCCGAACGAAACCTGCATGCACTCTCTCAATGGATCTTTTTATGGAGCAAGTGCACAGTTATTTAGGTCAGCCCTTGTAACGTTCTTGCTTTCAAAAAAAATTAAAAAAAAATATAATATTTAGTTGAGTAAACAGCTTGTCGGAAGCTCTTCGCTTCCTCTGATTGCGGCGCCCGACACGAACATTTTTTTTTTTTTGCCGGTGTCGGCATACGTCCGGCCTGGTGGATGTGTCACGGTTGGAACAAAGGTTGTGCTCTGCTGCAATGCACAGGCTTGCTTGATTAACAAACATCAGCTTGGCTTGATTTATATGAAATCTATTGATTGGTTATAGTGATACCCATGGACTGTGTGTATCTGTGTATGTGTGTGTGCCTCTTTGGGACGGTGGGTATGTATTGGATAGACGCACACTGGACGTGTTGCTAGCATGGTTGATTAATTTGTGGTTAAGCAGCTTTGATGGTGCGATGTGCACCGATGGGGATTATATGCAAGGCACAGCCAGACGTTGGGTGTCGCTGCAAACTGATACTCAAAATTGGCTGCGGACTGCGGTTGATGTATGGACAGCTGTGGTCATAATTTGCACACGCACATGTTGAAACAATGTGCATGGTTTGTTTTTTTTTTTTTTTTTTTTTTTTTTTTGGAGCAAGAACGTTACAAGGGCTGACCTAAATAACTGTGCACTTGCTCCATAAAAAGATCCATTGAGAGAGTGAGGCAACCTGTTCCGCACTCACCCCACAGGTCTCTTGTACCAAGAGACGCTGTCACACGATCATGCAGACAGCCCCGTGCGGAGCAGCCCCGAAAGGCATCCAGGACCTGACCGAGTGCCCAGACTCCACTAAAATCACAGTCACGCAATGACGTCCTGTGATGTGTGACAGACCGTGACTGGCCCTTGAAACAAAAGCTGTCCATAATGTAACTGTCAGCTATCAATGCATGGTGTTTGACATCCCCTCTGGCTGCGCGCAGGGCAGCCCACTCAGCCCGCTGCTGTATGTGCTAGCAGCGCAGCCGTTGGCGGCCAAATGCAGAGCGCTGCAAGCAGCATGGGAAGTGGACAGCATCAGCATGCCCGATGGCTCAGCAGCACCCTGCAGCATGCAGCATGCAGACGACACCACCCTGCACGCCGCCAGCAGGCAAGGCGTTGCTGTGCTGGTGAAGAAAGCAGTACAGCCGTTTTGTGCAGCGAGTGGCGCCAAGCTGGGAGTCAGCAAGTGCCAGGGCATGGAAGTAGGCACGCAGCAGCCGTTTGTAGGGGTGGATCCAGCCACGCAGATACCGTTCCATGATACAGCACTGCACCCAATCAGGCACCTGGGTCTGCTGCTGTCAGCAGCAGGCGCAGAGCCGCATGCAGCAGCGCTGTACACGCAGCGCCTGCAAACCATCACATACCGGGTGCGGCAGTGGGCACGGCAGAATCTCAGCTATTTGGGGCGCTGCGCAGTTGCGCAGCAGATGATGGCATCTTGCATCACCTATCATGCGCAGTTCGTGCCAGTCCCAGCAGATATCAAGGCCAGGATGCACCGCCGCCTCTTAGGGTTTGTGACAGAGCAGGGCTGCGCTCGAGAAGCCAACATCCGGCAGTGGAATGAAAGCCCTCCGGCAGCAGTGGCCAGCCTGCCTTTCAGCATGGGCGGAATGCGGCAGGTTGATGTCAGGGCGCACGCCACAGCAATGCAGGCACGCACAGCAGCAGCATTGCTGTCGCCGCGACGAGCCCCATGGAAGGCCTTCATGCGGGCCAACCTGCGCCATGCACTGCCAGGACTAGGGGAGGCAGCGTTGGTGCAGCGATCAAGGGCGCCGCTGCAGGCTGCCGCCAGGGGCGGCAGGCTGCCGCTGCGCCTATCAGCATACATAGAGGCGCTGCAAAGCGTGGGCATTCACAGGCACGTGGAGCACAGCGCCATGACCCGCCAGCAGATCCAGCTTGAGCTGCTAGTGGGGAACCACAGCGTGGGCAGCAGCTCAGATGGGCAGATGTTGGCAGCAGCCGGCACCCTCCCTGCTCAGCTGCGCCACGGCGCAGGCACCACACTGGGGCAGGTGCAGCAGCAGCTAACTGGACAGCCGCAGCAAGATGGCATAGTGCTGCCGCCGACATGGCTGCGCACTCTGCGGGAGGGCAGCACAGGTGCATGGCAGACCGATACGCAGCAGCAGTGGGCACAACAGTTGCAGCAAGATGGCACCACCAAATGCTACAAGGTGCAGCAGAATGGCAGCTTGAAGGCCACGATAGCTGCCCCAATGGACACAGCAGCCCTCCAATGGGCGCCATGTTGTGTGGTAGATGTAACAGCAGTGCCGCACCCTGCATTTCAGCGGCAACAACAGCAGCGGCAGCAGCGACAGCAGCAGCAGCTGCAGCAGCCAGCAGCATGGCAACAGCAGCAGCCACGACAGCAGCAACAGCAGGAACAGCAGCAGCAGCAGCAGCAGCAGCAGCACCAGGGACAGCAACAGCAACAGCAGCAGCAGCAGCAGCAGCAGCACCAGGGACAGCAACAGCAACAGCAGCAGCAGCAGCAGCAATCGCGAAGCACGCCGTCATGGTACCTGGTGGGTGCTTGGGCAGACATTCGCGTAGATCCTAGTGTATGGGGGATGGGGTTTGCTGTCAGCTTGCTGCAGTTCACGCCAAAGGTGGCAACATGCAGGCTGCTGCAGGAGCAATGCAGTCGGCAGTGCAAAGAGGGTGGGTATCAGGTGTCGGCATGCGCCCGCGCCTGTGGCGCAACCGCCTGGGTGCTGAGGCGCCACAGGACGGCTTGCAGGAGATGGAGGCAGCTCAGAAACGGTCCTTCCAGCAAATGCAGCAAAGTAGCGAGGCGCCTGGCAATCGCAGCAGCAGCAGCAGTGACAGCCAGCGGTTTAGCGATGCAGCTATGATGGCAGCTTACCATGCGTCCTGGATGGATCCGTCCAGGGAGCGGGAGCTGCCAAGACAGCGCGCAGCAACAGCAGCAGCAGTAGTCACGGCTCAGCGGCAGCAACAGGAGCAGCAACAGCAGCGCATCAGCTGCCCAGCACACAATGATCTACTGGACCCGATCACTCAATCCATGGGTGCTGTCAATGCCAGGCAGCACCGCTGGGTGGCGAGTTATCAGCGGCTGAAAGACACCCAGCTACCGAGGCGGCTGCGAGTGTTTGGCTGGCGGCTTCTGCATGCAGGAGTGAAGGTAGGCGCACGGCGCATGCTGGCATCCAGCAGGCGCGCGCCGGCTCACTTTACCTGCCCAGCACAGCAGTGTCAGCAGCCGCAGCAACTGGAGACCCTCACCCACTTGTTAGTGGAGTGCCCTGTAGCTGCAGCAGCATGGCAGTGGTACGCGCAACAGGTGTGGCAGCGTGTGCAGCCCGGAGCAGTGGTCCCTGTTAATAACAGCCGTCTGCTGCTGCTGGATGACTTCAGTGTGTGGGCGCCGCCAGCAGGGCAGCAGCAGATGTGGACGCAGCTGCGTCTGCTGCTGCTGGAATCCATTTGGGTGGTGCGCTGCAGCAGCATCAGGGCTGGCGTGACTGTGGCCAGTGCAGATGCCAGCGATGGCAGCGGCAGCCACAATGCAGGCAGCAATTCGCAATCTCAGAGCCACAACAACAGCGATGCGGAGGACAGCAGCAGCAGCAGCAGCAGCATGGACAGCCAACGGGGTACAGCTGGCGAGCCGGGCAGCTCATCATACGCTGCTAAGGCTGTGGCGTGCAGGTTTCTGGCAGAGCTGCGGCAGCAAATTCAGAGGGAGTGGGATAGGGTGGAAGTAGATGTTAGGATAGGTTGTGGGATACCGTTTGCATGGCTGCAGGGGAGGTCGCCTGAGATCAAACTTGTTGACTTTGAGCAGAAGTGGGGAGCACTGTATAGGATGGGCGCAAATGGTCGCATCAAGGTGCGGGCCAGCGCGGCTGGCATGTGAGGGATGGATTGGGCACGGGTCCGTTGGAGTAGTGGCTGTCGTTCCTCGTTGTGATGTGTTGCAAAATAGTATGGCAAAGGCTAAGTTGATGGCTGGGTTACGTTATGTATGCATGCGTGTGGGTAGCAGAGTACGATGATGTGTGCAGGAATGTGCAGATAAGTTTGTGTGTGTGGTTTTGTGTGTCTGTGTTGGTGTCATTTTCTACAGAATGCCGCATATCTCATAGGTGTATGTTCGGTCAATAGCAGGATGTGCTTTGCATGAAGTGGAGAGTCTATGAATAGTCAGGGGGTGATTGTCTGTGTCGACAATCCGTCACCTATAAATAGGCGTCTTGTGTGTGTGTCGTAATGCTGCCTGTAAAGTGCAGCTTTTAGAGGTGTGCACCATGCATTGATAGCTGACAGTTACATTATGGACAGCTTTTGTTTCAAGGGCCAGTCACGGTCTGTCACACATCACAGGACGTCATTGCGTGACTGTGATTTTAGTGGAGTCTGGGCACTCGGTCAGGTCCTGGATGCCTTTCGGGGCTGCCCCGCACGGGGCTGTCTGCATGATCGTGTGACAGCGTCTCTTGGTACAAGAGACCTGTGGGGTGAGTGCGGAACAGGTTGCCTCACTCTCTCAATGGATCTTTTTATGGAGCAAGTGCACAGTTATTTAGGTCAGCCCTTGTAACGTTCTTGCTTCAAAAAAAAAAAAAAAAAAAAAAAAAAAAAACAAGACGTTGTGGCAAACTGATACTCAATGGCTGCGGACTGCTGATCTATGGACAGCTGTGGTCGATTGCACGCGCATGTTGAAAGATGTGCATGGTTGTGCTTAGTTTTGTTGTATGTTCGTATGGATGTGTTGCTATATCAATCAGATTGGTCATGTACGCACGCTCTACTCATCAGTGCAGTTGTGGCATTTTTTTTTTTTTTTTTTTTTTTTTGGCAAAGCAGTGTTACATTGGCTCGACTAAGCAAACCGCAACCCTACTTCAAAAATTATCCAAGAGGGAATGGGGCAACCTGTTCTCACACCCACCCCACGACACTCTCCCCTTTGAGAGGTGCCGTCACAAGGTCATGCAGATAGCTCCGCGAAGAGCAGCCATTGAGGCATCCAGGACCCGACCCGACCAAGTGCCCAGTATCCACTATAACCACAGCCATCCATGGAGTGGCTGCAGTTTGCCACAGGTCATGACTTGCCACTGAAGGCGATGCCCACAACCTGGCTACTGATGATGTTTAGGAGGCGTGCTGTACATGTGACCAATCCTGATATGATATTAGGCAACACATCCATACTGAAAACATACAACACAAAACTAAGCAACAAGCCATGCACATTCTTTCAACATGCGCGTGTGCAAATTACGACCACAGCTGTCCATAGATCAACCGCAGTCCGCAGCCAATTTTGAGTATCAGTTTGCAGCGACACCCAACGTCTGGCTGTGCCTTGCATATAATACCCATCGGTGCACATCGCACCATCAAAGCTTCTTAACCACAAATTAATCAGCCATGCTAGCAACACGTCCAGTGTGCGCCTTCCAATACATACCCACCGTCACAAAGAGGCACACACACATACACAGATACACACAGTACATGGGTATCACTATAACCACAGCTGTCGAAGGATCAGATGCAGTTTGCAAACACCCCCACACCTCATTACGGGCATCAATATTCACCATTCACATATTGCCCCGGCCCCACCTTGGCATCAGGGGCCCCATGCATATTCATACACCACACTTAAATTGTGCAAAGCAAGAGACCACCCACCTATTACTCCGTATCATCCTTCCATACCTACACATCCCTCACAGGTCAGCTGTGCAGACTTTTGCTAACAAACGCCCGTCATAGCCCCAGCGCGATCGCCTGTATAACCCCCGCCACTTGCGCTGGAAGTCCGCATCGCTGATGACAGGCGACCGCCCCCCCAACCACGACAGTGAAATACCTGACCCTACCCGTATGTCTACTGCCACTCTATGCCACTCTCGCTGCAGTTGTTGCTGCAGCGCCGAACGAAACCTGCATGCTACAGCCTTAGCTGTGTATGATGCGCTGCTGCTGCCCTGCACTGATGTAGCTGCTGCCGCACTGCTGCCGCTGCCATCCGCAGTGCTGTTGGTAGCTCCCCCATTGCTGCAACTGCTGCTGCGCACCACCCAAATGGACTCCAGCAGCAGTAGGCGCAGATACGTCCACATCAACTGCTTATCCTGCGGTGGCGCCCAGCTGCTAAAGTCATCCAGCAGCAGCAGGTTGCTGCTGATGGGGATGACAGCTCCCGGCTGCACTTGCTGCCACAGCTGCACGAACCACTGCCACACTGCTGCTGCCACTGGACACTCCACGAATAAGTGAGAGAGTGTCTCGAGTTGTGCTGCCTGCTGACACTGCTGCGCTGGGCATACAAACTGGCGTGCCGCCTGCCTGCCTGCTGATAGCATGCGACGCGCGCCCACCTTCACTCCAGCATGCAGCAGCCGCCAGCCAAACTCCCTCAACTGCCGTGGCAACTGCTTGTGCCCTGCGCGTTTGTACGCTGCTACCCACTTGTAGCTGCTGCCATCTGCCCTACCCATGTGCTGTGTCACAGGGTCCAGAAGATCATTGTGCGCTGGGCTGCTGATCAGCTGCTGATGTGCCTGTTGTTGCTGCCGTTGCACAGTGACAGCTGCTGCTGCTGCTGCTGCACGCTGCCTGGGCAGCTGTCGTGGGCTGGAAGGATCCATCCACGACGCATGGTATGCTGCCATGAGGGCTGCATCACTGAACATCTGACTGCTTCTGCCGGCTCCCTGGCTGTTACCTGGTGCGCTGCCTTGCTGCATCTGCTCAAACGTTCGCTTCAGAGATGCTTCCATCTCCTGCAAACCACCTTGCGGCGCCTCTGCGCCCAGGCGGTTACGCCACAGCCTCGGCCGCATGCCGATGCCCGGCACCCATCCCTCCCAGTGGTGCTGACTGCAATGGTGCTGCAGCAACCGCGGCGTTGCCACCTTTGGCTTAAACTGCAGCACCCCAACAGCGAATCGTTGTGGGCATCGCCTTCAGTGGCAAGTCATGACCTGTGGCAAACTGCAGCCACTCTATGGATGGCTGTGGTTATAGTGGATACTGGGCACTTGGTCGGGTCGGGTCCTGGATGCCTCAATGGCTGCTCTTCGCGGAGCTATCTGCATGACCTTGTGACGGCACCTCTCAAAGGGGAGAGTGTCGTGGGGTGGGTGTGAGAACAGGTTGGTTGCCCCATTCCCTCTTGGATAATTTTTGAAGTAGGGTTGCGGTTTGCTTAGTCGAGCCAATGTAACACTGCTTTGCCAAAAAAAAAAAAAAAAAAAAAAAAAAAACTTCATCAAACAACAAATGGCATCAAGTTGGTGGGACCCGCCTCGTCAAACAGCTGGCCGGTGCATGTCAAGGTCCAACATTGCTTCATTCTTTCCCAAAAAAAATATAAACATTGCTTCATCAAGAGCGGCACGCAAAGCTACAAATGCCGGTGCGCGTGCCGGCAGACATGCTTATGCATTTCTCCCTTGTATTTTATTATTTCGGCGACCAGTGCAACAAGCACTGGTTTGAGTGCTGGAAAAAATAAAGAAAGCCATATTGCTTGGCAACATCATTGTCTGGTCTACATAAAATGCCGGTGCGCGTGCCGGCAGACATGCTATTGCATTTCTCCCTTGTACATAATTGTTGTTGTGACCAGTGCACAAGCATTGTTATGAGGGCAGAAAAAATAAAGAAACCCATATTGCTTGGCAACAGCATGGTCTGGTCTACATCGAACTTTTTCATAACAAATGAGAAGAAGTGAGAACAGGTTGCCCCATTCCCTCTTGGATAATTTTTGAAGTAGGGTTGCGGTTTGCTTAGTCGAGCCAATTTAACACTACTTTGCCAAAAAAAAAAATTAACAAATGTAGGCTTGCCCCTTCCGCAGAGAGATCATATAGTGATAAAAAAGTCACGGTTGCTTGATCACCCCATGGTAAATGATGATTTTATTCCCCAAAAAAAACTTCAACAAACAACAAATGGCATCAAGTGGGTGGGACCCGCCTCGTTAAACAGCTGGCCGGTGCATGTCAAGGTCCAACATTGCTTCATTCTTTGCCAAAAATAAACATTGCTTCATCAAGAGCGGCACGCAAAGCTACAAATGCCGGTGCGCGTGCCGGCAGACATGCTTATGCATTTCTCCCTTGTACATAATTGTTGTTGTGACCAGTGCACCAAGCACTCTTATGAGGGCAGAAAAAATAAAGAAACCCATATCGCTTGGCAACAGCATGGTCTGGTCTAAATCGAATTTTGTCCTTTTTTTTTTTTTTTTTTTTTTTTTTTTTTTTGAAGCATTTTGTCGAATTTTGTCATAACAAATAGGCTTGCCTCATCTGCAAACGGATCATATAGTGATAAAAAAAGTCACGGTTGCTTGATCACCCCATGGTAAATGATTTAATTCCCAAAAAAAAACTTCATCAAACAACAAATGGCATCAAGTTGGTGGGACCCGCCTCGTCAAACAGCTGGCCGGTGCATGTCAAGGTCCAACATTGCTTCATTCTTTGCCAGAAACAATATAAACATTGCTTTTTTTTTCTTTTTTTTTGGCAAAGCAGTGTTACATTGGCTCGACTAAGCAAACCGCAACCCTACTTCAAAAAGTATCTCTCAATGGATCTTTTTATGGAGCAAGTGCACAGTTATTTAGGTCAGCCCTTGTAACGTTCTTGCTTCAAAAAAAAAAAAAAAAAAAAATTATCCAAGAGGGAATGGGGCAACCTGTTCTCACACCCACCCCACGACACTCTCCCCTTTGAGAGGTGCCGTCACAAGGTCATGCAGATAGCTCCGCGAAGAGCAGCCATTGAGGCATCCAGGACCCGACCCGACCAAGTGCCCAGTATCCACTATAACCACAGCCATCCATAGAGTGGCTGCAGTTTGCCACAGGTCATGACTTGCCACTGAAGGCGATGCCCACAACCTGGCTACTGATGATGTTTAGGAGGCGTGCTGTATATGTGACCAATCCTGATATGATATTAGGCGACACATCCATACTGAAAACATACAACACAAAACTAAGCAACAAACCATGCACATTCTTTCAACATGCGCGTGTGCAAATTTTGACCACAGCTGTCCATAGATCAACCGCAGTCCGCAGCCAATTCTGAGCATCAGTTTGCAGCGACACCCAACGTCTGGCTGTGCCTTGCATATAACCCCATCGGTGCACATCGTACCATCAAAGCTGCTTAACCACAAATTAATAAACCATGCTAGCAACACGTCCAGTGTGTGTCTATCCAATACATACCCGCCGTCCCACAGAGGCACACACACATACACAGATACACACAGTACATGGGTATCACTATAACCACAGCTGTCGAAGGATCAGATGCAGTTTGCAAACACCCCCACACCTCATTACGGGCATCAATATTCACCATTCCCATATTGCCCCGGCCCCACCTTGGCATCAGGGGCCCCATGCATATTCATACACCACACTTAAATTGTGCAACGCAAGAGACCACCCACCTATTAACTCCGTATCAAGGTCCAACATTGCTTCATTCTTTCCCAAAAAATATATAAACATTGCTTCATCAAGAGCGGCACGCAAAGCTTGGTTGCCCCATTCCCTCTTGGACAATTTTTGAAGTAGGGTTGCGGTTTGCTTAGTCGAGCCAAAGTAACACTGCTTTGCAAAAAAAAAAAAATTCAAGAGCGGCACGCAAAGCTACAAATGCCGGTGCGCGTGCCGGCAGACATGCTTATGCATTATGCATTATGCTTATGCATTTCTCCCTTGTACATAATTGTTGTTGTGACCAGTGCATCAAGCACTGTTATGAAGGCAGAAAAAAAATAAAGAAACCCATATTGCTCGGCAACAGCATTGTCTGGTCTAAACCGAATTTTGTCATAACAAATAGGCTTGCCTCATCTGCAAACGGATCATATAGTGATAAAAAAGTCACGGTTGCTTGATCACCCCATGGTAAATGATTTCATTCCCCAAAAAAAAACTTCAACAAACAACAAATGGCATCAAGTAGGTGGGACCCGCCTCGTCAAACAGCTGGCCGGTGCATGTCAAGATCCAACATCGCATCATCAAGAGTGGCACACAAAGCTACAAGTGCCTGTGCACGTGCCGGCAGACATGCTTATGCATTTCTCCCTTGTATTTTATTATTTCGGCGACCACTGCAACAAGCACTGGTTTGAGTGCTGGAAAAAATAAAGAAAGCCATATTGCTTGGCAACATCATTGTCTGGTCTACATAAAATGCCGGTGCGCGTGCCGGCAGACATGCTATTGCATTTCTCCCTTGTACATAATTGTTGTTGTGACCAGTGCACAAGCATTGTTATGAGGGCAGAAAAAATAAAGAAACCCATATTGCTTGGCAACAGCATGGTCTGGTCTACATCGAACTTTTTCATAACAAATGAGAAGAAGTGAGAACAGGTTGCCCCATTCCCTCTTGGATAATTTTTGAAGTAGGGTTGCGGTTTGCTTAGTCGAGCCAATTTAACACTACTTTGCCCAAAAAAAAAAATTAACAAATGTAGGCTTGCCCCTTCCGCAGAGAGATCATATAGTAATAAAAAAGTCACGGTTGCTTGATCACCCCATGGTAAATGATGATTTTATTCCCCAAAAAAAACTTCAACAAACAACAAATGGCATCAAGTGGGTGGGACCCGCCTTGTTAAACAGCTGGCCGGTGCATGTCAAGGTCCAACAATCAATGGATCATTTTATGGAGCAAGTGCACAGTTATTTAGGTCAGCCCTTGTAACGTTCTTGCTTCAAAAAAAAAAAAAAAAAAAAAAAAAAAAAAAAAGGTCCAACATTGCTTCATTCTTTGCCAAAAATAAACATTGCTTCATCAAGAGCGGCACGCAAAGCTACAAATGCCGGTGCGCGTGCCGGCAGACATGCTTATGCATTTCTCCCTTGTACATAATTGTTGTTGTGACCAGTGCACCAAGCACTCTTATGAGGGCAGAAAAAATAAAGAAACCCATATCGCTTGGCAACAGCATGGTCTGGTCTAAATCGAATTTTGTCATAACAAATAGGCTTGCCTCATCTGCAAACGGATCATATAGTGATAAAAAAAGTCACGGTTGCTTGATCACCCCATGGTAAATGATTTAATTCCCAAAAAAAAACTTCATCAAACAACAAATGGCATCAAGTTGGTGGGACCCGCCTCGTCAAACAGCTGGCCGGTGCATGTCAAGGTCCAACATTGCTTCATTCTTTGCCAGAAACAATATAAACATTGCTTTTTTTTTCCTTTTTTTTTGGCAAAGCAGTGTTACATTGGCTCGACTAAGCAAACCGCAACCCTACTTCAAAAAGTATCTCTCAATGGATCTTTTTATGGAGCAAGTGCACAGTTATTTAGGTCAGCCCTTGTAACGTTCTTGCTTCAAAAAAAAAAAAAAAAAAAATTATCCAAGAGGGAATGGGGCAACCTGTTCTCACACCCACCCCACGACACTCTCCCCTTTGAGAGGTGCCGTCACAAGGTCATGCAGATAGCTCCGCGAAGAGCAGCCATTGAGGCATCCAGGACCCGACCCGACCAAGTGCCCAGTATCCACTATAACCACAGCCATCCATGGAGTGGCTGCAGTTTGCCACAGGTCATGACTTGCCACTGAAGGCGATGCCCACAACCTGGCTACTGATGATGTTTTACGAGGCGTGCTGTATATGTGACCAATCCTGATATGATATTAGGCGACACATCCATACTGAAAACATACAACACAAAACTAAGCAACAAACCATGCACATTCTTTCAACATGCGCGTGTGCAAATTTTGACCACAGCTGTCCATAGATCAACCGCAGTCCGCAGCCAATTCTGAGCATCAGTTTGCAGCGACACCCAACGTCTGGCTGTGCCTTGCATATATTTTTTTTTTTTTTTTTTTTTTTTTTTTGAAGCAAGAACGTTACAAGGGCTGACCTAAATAACTGTGCACTTGCTCCATAAACTGATCCATTGAGAGAGTGAGGCAACCTGTTCCGCACTCACCCCACAGGTCTCTTGTACCAAGAGACGCTGTCACACGATCATGCAGACAGCCCCGTGCGGGGCAGCCCCGAAAGGCATCCAGGACCTGACCGAGTGCCCAGACTCCACTAAAATCACAGTCACGCAATGACGTCCTGTGATGAGTGACAGACCGTGACTGGCCCTTGAAACAAAAGCTGTCCATAGTGTAACTGTCAGCTATCAATGCATGGTGACTTGCACACCTCTAAAAGCTGCACTTTTTTTTTTTTTTTTTTTTTTTTTTTTTTTTTTTTGAAGCAAGAACGTTACAAGGGCTGACCTAAATAACTGTGCACTTGCTCCATAAAATGATCCATTGAGAGAGTGAGGCAACCTGTTCCGCACTCACCCCACAGGTCTCTTGTACCAAGAGACGCTGTCACACGATCATGCAGACAGCCCCGTGCGGGGCAGCCCCGAAAGGCATCCAGGACCTGACCGAGTGCTCAGACTCCACTAAAATCACAGTCACGCAATGACGTCCTGTGATGAGTGACAGACCGTGACTGGCCCTTGAAACAAAGCTGTTTGCTTCAAAAAAAAAAAAAAAAAAAAAAAAAAAAAAAAAAAAAAGCTGTCCATAGTGTAACTGTCAGCTATCAATGCATGGTGACTTGCACACCTCTAAAAGCTGCACTTCACAGGCAACAATACGACACACACACAAGACGCCTATTTACAGGTGACGGATTGTCGACACAGACAATCACCATCTGACTATTCATAGACTCTCCACTTCATGCAAAGCACATCCTGCTATTGACCGAACCTACACCTATGAGATATGTGGCGTTCTGCAGAAAATGACACCAACACAGACACACAAAACCACACACACAAACTTATCTACACATGCCTGCACACACCATCGTACTCTGCTACCCACACGCATGCATACATAACGTAACCCAGCCATCAACTTTGCCTTTGCCATACTATTTTGCAACACATCACAACGAGGAACGACAGCCACTACTCCAACGGACCCGTGCCCAACCCATCCCTCACATGCCAGCCGCGCTGGCCCGCACCTTGATGCGACCATTTGCGCCCATCCTATACAGCGCTCCCCACTTCTGCTCAAAGTCAACAAGTTTGATCTCAGGCGACCTGCCCTGCAGCCATGCAAACGGTATCCCACAACCTATCCTAACATCTACTTCCACCCTATCCCACTCCCTCTGAATTTGCTGCCGCAGCTCTGCCAGAAACCTGCACGCCACAGCCTTAGCAGCGTATGATGAGCTGCCCGGTTCGCCAGCTGTACCCCGTTGGCTGTCCATGCTGCTGCTGCTGCTGCTGTCCTCCGCATCGCTGTTGTTGTGGCTCTGAGATTGCGAATTGCTGCCTGCATTGTGGCTGCCGCTGCCATCGCTGGCATCTGCACTGGCCACAGTCGCGCCAGCCCTGATGCTGCTGCAGCGCACCACCCAAATGGATTCCAGCAGCAGCAGACGCAGCTGCGTCCACATCTGCTGCTGCCCTGCTGGCGGCGCCCACACACTGAGGTCATCCAGCAGCAGCAGACGGCTGTTATTAACAGGGATTACTGCTCCGGGCTGCACACGCTGCCACACCTGTTGCGCGTACCACTGCCATGCTGCTGCAGCTACAGGGCACTCCACTAACAAGTGGGTGAGGGTCTCCAGTTGCTGCGGCTGCTGACACTGCTGTGCTGGACACGTAAAGTGAGCCGGCGCGCGCCTGCTGGATGCCAGCATGCGCCGTGCGCCTACCTTCACTCCTGCATGCAGAAGCCGCCAGCCAAACACTCGCAGCCGCCTCGGCAGCTGGGTGTCTTTCAGCCGCTGATAACTCGCCACCCAGCGGTGCTGCCTGGCATTGACAGCACCCATGGATTGAGTGATCGGGTCCAGTAGATCATTGTGTGCTGGGCAGCTGATGCGCTGCTGTTGCTGCTCCTGTTGCTGCCGCTGAGCCGTGACTACTGCTGCTGCTGTTGCTGCGCGCTGTCTTGGCAGCTCCCGCTCCCTGGACGGATCCATCCAGGACGCATGGTAAGCTGCCATCATAGCTGCATCGCTAAACCGCTGGCTGTCACTGCTGCTGCTGCTGCGATTGCCAGGCGCCTCGCTACTTTGCTGCATTTGCTGGAAGGACCGTTTCTGAGCTGCCTCCATTTCCTGCAAGCCGTCCTGTGGCGCCTCAGCACCCAGGCGGTTGCGCCACAGGCGCGGGCGCATGCCGACACCTGATACCCATCCCTCTTTGCACTGCCGACTGCATTGCTCCTGCAGCAGCCTGCATGTTGCCACCTTTGGTGTGAACTGCAGCAAGCTGACAGCAAACCCCATCCCCCATACACTAGGATCTACGCGAATGTCTGCCCAAGCACCCACCAGGTACCATGACGGCGTGCTTCGCGATTGCTGCGCTGCTGCTGCTGCTGCTGTTGCTGTTGCTGTCCCTGGTGCTGCTGCTGCTGCTGCTGCTGCTGTTGCTGTTGCTGTCCCTCGTGCTGCTGCTGCTGCTGCTGCTGCTGCTGCTGCTGTTCCTGCTGTTGCTGCTGTCTCGGCTGCTGCTGTTGCCATGCTGCTGGCTGCTGCAGCTGCTGCTGTTGATGTTCCTGCTGTTGTTGCTGTCTTGGCTGCCGCTGTTGCCGTGTTGCTGGCTGCTGCCACTGCTGCTGCTGTCGCTGCTGTTGTTGCCGCTGAAATGCAGGGTGCGGCACTGCTGTTACATCTACCACACAACATGGCGCCCATTGGAGGGCTGCTGTGTCCATTGGGACAGCTATCGTGGCCTTCAAGCTGCCATTCTGCTGCACCTTGTAGCACTTGGTGGTGCCATCTTGCTGCAACTGTTGTGCCCACTGCTGCTGCGTATCGGTCTGCCATGCACCTGTGCTGCCCTCCCGCAGAGT
>JACERP010001485.1:0-19803 GCA_014080715.1 Scenedesmus sp. NREL 46B-D3 | reverse complement strand
CAGCAGGGGTGCGTGTTTTGGCTGTCATTGTGCCACTACAGTACAATAAGCGTCTGTTCAGTGAGCGCAGGCATGTGTCCTTGCTGAAGCCCTCAGGCTGCCCCAGCCATGCATAGAGGAGCTGGATTCAAGCGCAAAGCGCGCACAGCAAGCAGGTCGCATATACGAATGTTTGCCACCAGGGTGCTGTCACAGCAGCAGTGTCAGCGCACCTGCAGCAGCCCCTTGTACAGGGCTTCCCTGACTGGTGCCTGCTGAGTCAGCGCACGCCGCAGCACAGCAGCCAGCTCCTGCAGCAGGTTGATGCCGCGGCCCCCTGACAGCGATGACACCTGGCTCAACGACGCCTGGAGACGCAGCAGCAGCAGCAGCAGCAGCAGCAGCAGCAGCAGCAGCAGCAGCATTTTGTGAACAAAGCATTCCACACGCCTAAGCCGCTGGACGACACAGTGTCAGCACGTGCAGCAATGGCGATACTGCCATTGCTGTCAGTC
Organism: Scenedesmus sp. NREL 46B-D3; assembly: GCA_014080715.1. Classification (NCBI taxonomy): domain Eukaryota; kingdom Viridiplantae; phylum Chlorophyta; class Chlorophyceae; order Sphaeropleales; family Scenedesmaceae; genus Scenedesmus; species Scenedesmus sp. NREL 46B-D3. The sequence goes on along the minus strand of JACERP010001485.1, from coordinate 19,309 downwards.
CCATGAGTCGCACGGGCTGCTGCCTTTGACTTGGCAATTCTTTTACCTCCCAGCTGATACCGCCGCAACATTGCTTGCCGGTGATCAAGTTTCAAGAGGCTGTGGCCCTAACTCAGCAAGGCAATCAGCACAAGTCATTCACTCCTTGCGGGCCCGGCTCACCTGGCTGCAGCTGGCCTCGCTGATGCTGCCGCTGAGTGGTGCAGCGGACTGCGGGGCGTCAGCCAGGTGCTGCAGGATGAGGCACAGGAAGCCACGGATGGCCACAAGCCTGCACACACATGCATCAGGGAGTCAGCTGTTGTGGACTGTCGTTGCTGAGACCAAACAACCAGCTGAGCGGGTGTTTCACTGCCTGGGGCAGTTGTGTCGCTGCCTGGCCTGAGATGGAGGCCATGCAAAGTTAAAAGCATGAGAACCGCAGCACATAGAGGCCAGGTATCTGGCTGCACCCAGCAGCTGTGACGGGACCACCATAATGCGCGCGCATGTTGTTGAGATCATGCGCGGGTTGGTGCTGCCGACCTTCGCTGCAGGCTTAGTAATCCGGGCATAGCACTGCTGCCCACCTCCCCCCCACATCTTGGCGGTACATCATCCTTGCGCAGAAGCATGACCACGTGGTCCTGCAGGTCGCTGCGAACCCTGCGCAGCGCAAGCAGCAGGGTTTGTGCACACCAGCGGTTGAACACATGAGCGCAGAGCTCCCGCCATAAAGGGCTGTGCACGGCATCAAGTGGCGCCAAGCGCATGCGTGCCAGCAGGAGACACAGGCTGTGCAGGGGCCAAAACCTACATCGCAGACGGCTGCACATGGTTCGTGCCAGCGCTTGCGACGAGTCACCTGCACAGCGGCCAGAGAGCCAGCAGCAGCACCAGCGCTGCGTCCGCGGACAGCCCTGCAATGCTGCACAGGCATTCCTTCAGCTGCGGCACGTAGCTGCTGAGCAGCGCAGGCTGCTCCCTGCATATGCTTGACAGCAACAGCACATGTGGCAGCGCCGCATCCAGATTGCCGCATGACAGCTGCCCTGCAGGAGAACCGCGGCAGCAGTGCGGAAGCTCAACGTGTGCTTGCGTTGTGTCGCTTCTGTGGGTTTCCTGTATGGTAGGGGCACGCACAGGCAACTGCAGTAGCCGTCAGCATGGTTGAGTTAGTTTTGTTAACTAACCAGCACCGTGCCCCAAAGTGCAGCTAAAAAATCGCTTGAGCTGCAGCGGAACAGCCCCACTAACCTGTGCCACCTTCAGCACCTCTGTGCGCGCCTCTGCATGCACCTCGAAGATCTCCTGCAGCAGCAACAGCCCCAGCCGCACAGCCCTGGCACCTGGCGTGGCTTGCGGTGGCATGCTGCCCCCCTGCCACACCTGGCCGCCATCACCACATGCAGCGGGCAGCTGCAGGGGTGTGGCGAGCAGGGTTGAGGCCAGCTGCAGCAAGCCAGGGCACACCAGCTCACTCACATAACAGCTGCACCTGCAATGCGCACCCAGAGGTCCCGAGGAGCAGCAGCACGTGAGCATCAGTGCTGAGCGCCTGTGGCCTCACCCAAGGCAAGTGTTACAAATGCAGAACAGCGTTGTCGCAGGGTCATGCAGCCCTGGCTTTGATTTGAACATACATTTTTACACACACATATCCACACATGGGTGCACACAATCACATGCGCTCGAACACTTCACGCCCAAGCAGTGCTGACATGAGCATTACAAGAAAATAGCCACAGCTCACCTCACAGCCTTCAGCAGTCCCTGCTGCAGCTCCTGCAAGCTGGGCCCACTGCCAACAGCAGGCAGCGCTGACATCCATCTGCTGCTGCTCGCGCCGCTGCCAGCTGCTGCCTCATCCTCACATGCCTGCTGCACAGCCTTCCTCAGCAGCTGCTGCAGTGGCTGTACCAGCTTGTGGTGGCGAGCCATGGTGAGCAACACCTGCGACAGTAGGTGCTGCAGTGAAACCAAAAGACCATGGACATGTGTAGCATCACGCACATGAAGGCATGTCTGGACCCAACTTGCATGCACTTGAGCTGCGTTGTGTGGCGTCAGCCCGCATTTGCAGCTGCTGCTGTGTGCTGCTGTACGCTGCTTTGCTGGTGGCAGCTGCGCTCTCACCACACCCAGTTGAATCTGTTGACTGGCTGGGGGTTCACCTGCAGCAGGAAGTGGTCACTGTTGACGCCATGTGTCTTGAACCACTTGTGCCACTCGTTCCCCAGCGCAGCATCATACTTGAGCAACGTGGAGATGTGCATCAGCAGCGTCGCCTCCACCTGCAGCAGCGTTGCACCAGGCAGAGGGCCGCCAGAGCTGCCTACAGGAACACTGCCTGCTGTCACGGCCTGATTCTGCGGTTGGCCCTCCAAGTGGCTGAACAGTCGGCGCAGGCCTGTGAGAGCCAGCTGCCGCGCGCCGCGTGCAGACAGCAGCAGCACCTGGTATAGAATTGGCGGCAGCTGCTGCAGGCTTGCAGCTCTGCGGCAGCAACAGGCCGCAGCACAGCAGCACGGCTAGTTGGACATTTGTGCATGTGCATGAACGTGAGAGGGGTTTCACTGCTTGCCCAAAACCTTGCAGCCTGCTGGCTGGCAAAGCAAGAATTAGCTATCAACCGCCTGCTCTGTCACCAAACAGGGTGCTCGTCCTGCAAACCTAAGACAACCTTACCTGCACGCCATGATGCCTTTCTTCACCGCCTTCTCCAGCTGCTCCTGTGTCAGCGGCAGCGCTTTCAGCAGCTGCAGCAGCTGCCCAACCTGCTCCGGCCGCCTCTCCCAGCCGCAGTTCAGCAGCCTATTGGCTGCTTGGTCTCTGTAGAAAGCAACTGTGGAACCGCCGGCTGCTCCAGCGCTGACTGCTGCTTCTGCTGCCTCGCCAGTGTCGCCACCTGCTGCAGGAGCGTCTGGCATGAGGTCGTCTGCAGGAGCCGGCGCTGCGCAGACTGCCGCCAAGCAAGGCGGAATCAGCTCCAGCAGTGCCAGGCAGTGAGGCTTTGACTCCTCTACGCCTGACAGGCACGCGTACAGCAGAGGTGTGAGGTCTGCCAGCTGCTGCTGCCAGCTGGTGTCGAGCTCTGGGAGGAAGGCAGCGGCCAGGTCAGCAGCAAGCTGCGGCTGATCCTCGGGCAGGCTGTGCAGCCAGCCTGGCAGCGCACCAAACAGCGCACTGCGCAGCGAGGTGCAGGCAGCGGCGTCTGCTGGCGCTGCAGCTGCGTCAAAGGAAGGTGCACGCGTGGCTTGCAGAATCACCTTCAGCACCTGTGTTGTGATGGAATGTGAGGTCAGCAGAAGTATGCACGAGGTCAACTAGCATGCCAGCTCCAGTGCCAAGCACTGTCAAGTCGCTGGCGAACGTACAGCAGGTCACGTAGTCCATGACCATCTCGGCTATTTGTAACGTGCAGGCTGCCAGGCCCGGTCGCACCTTGGAAACCTGCGGTGACAGCTGCTGCAGTAGGGCTGCTACATCCTTCATCACCGCTTCCTGCCCATGCTGCATGACCAGCCGCATGTGCTGTTCATGAGCGTTGGCTGCTTGGCTGCCTATCACGTACTGGCTAGCCCTGCTGCTGCCAGTGGACAGCAGCGCACTGATCAGCTCCGACGACATGCTACGCACACCACGTCCTGCTGAATATCACCGTTGTCAGATTTTAGCGGGGTTCTGGCTGAGCACCCGAACGCGTGTTCATCTTGGCATAGCAAAGCTCAGCATGCTGGGCATGTGCTGCGGTCGGTGCTGACCCTGGATCCAGCACAGATGCCGTCGAATACAAGCATAAATGCAAACTCTCGCGTGTACCGCTTGCTCCTGACGTGCCGATTCGGAACATCGCAAAGAAGTCCTGACAGCTTTTGAACGAGCATGTAACATACCAGTGGTATGGAGGTGGCAAGCGATCTGGTGTGGCGTGGAGCAGTGTTGCTCTCGCTTACATTGATCAATTTGGTACACGCCTGCGTTTCATATAAAAATTAGGCTCCGTTCAGCGCAGCTGCAATTTGCCGCGCCTGTTGATTGCATAGTACCAAAGTCATTCTTTGAGCAAGAGGCCGACCATGTATGGATTGGGACATCCAACGAGTCAACAAACGAGCACGCAGGAGGGCTTGCCAACATGGGCAGTCGAGGCCCAGCAGCACATGCCACTGCACGCTGCACAGTAGCAGCAGCAGCCAGAGCCATGCTTGGGTGTGAACAACATATACAAGTGCACCATGAGCAGCAGGTATGGCAGCAGATAGCTTTGGTGCACAGCATGCTTAGCACACAGCAGCATTCAGCGCATGCCATCCTCCTGCATGCCATCCTCTGCACCTCAGCAGGCTCTGCGCTTGCACCCAACAGAAATGAGCAATGGTCCCAGCAGCGCTTCTTTCAAACGGCTAGTTCTGTCAGCAGGCAACCGCACGCAACATGCTGCATGGGGTGTCAGATCTCGTCAACCTTCTGGAAGCAGCAACAGGGCTGCCTGCAGGAACAATGCTGCCACAGCCATGCAGCGTGCAGCTGACATCATGTTTCAGCAACACGTGTTTCAGGCGCAGCAGCTGCAGCTGCAGCAGGCGGCCTCACCTGCACCTGCCAGCAGCCGGCACAGCTTAGGCACAGCTGCTGGGCTGGCGGTCCTTCTGACAGCTTCTGCTGCCTGCCAGCCGGCTGATGCAAGCTCGGCAGCGCTAAGCTGCACAGCAGCGGCACAAGGGCACACAGGGGACGAGCAGCAGCAAGAGCTTAAGCAAGGGCAGTGCTGCGGCCAAGTGATAGAGGTATGACTTGCAGGGCGCAGGGCAGGTGCAGCAATGTTTCCTTCAAGCACACAGTGCACCTGCCACCATGCTGTTGTCTGCGATCTATCTGTTGCAAAGCCTTGTGCAAGCGCACTAAAAAATGCTGCCTGCTTGCACTGTTTGTGCTCAATGGCTGGTGGCTTGGTCTTATGTACTAACAGTTTCTTGCAGGCATACGTGCTCTGTCTGTGCTGACGGATGTGTTGGTGGGCTGCGCACAGGAAAATGGCACGGCTATGATGGGTGCGCATACATGCTGAACGAACCCCTGGGGTGTGGAATTCCAACCGGGCCCACCTTCTCATTGTTGCTTGGTTGTGAAAGCACTCTCGTGCTGCTGCTGAGTCCCTGTCGTTGCTGGGAGCACTGCAGCGGCATCTGGCTTGAGGCAGAGCTACCCCAGACGATGCAGCAGCTGCAACTGCTGGCAGCAGGCGCGGAGCGCTCAAGCCTGGGGGTACCTGCGCCGCTGTGGCTGGCAGAGAGAATGTCAGGCACGTTGCATGGCTGGCGCCAGGGGGGGAGACACAGCGCACGGCCAACTTGGGGCTCTCACAGGCGGTGGGCATGGAACATGTGTCACTGGCAGCTCTACTGTGGGTGACTGCAGCAGGGTGGTGCACCAGGCGGCACCGTCAAGGGGTCGAGCGCTTTCGCAGGGCGTCATGTCGAGCATTGTTCAGAGTTTCAGTTGATAGTCCTTTGTAAGATGTGTTGAGCTGGTTGGTGCTTATTGATGCTGTGTAAGCACACAATGCAGGCCGCCTGCCACGGCATATGCCGTGTGTATGCATATGGAGCAAGTGCTGCAGTTTCTGATGGTTTGTTTGGGGTGTAAGGCCCTGCCTGCGCCTCACAAATGCAGTGTTGCAGCAACTGCGTGTCCATGCCTATGCAGCAGAGCACATGCTGTTGAGACGCAGTGTTGGCGCCTTGGAAATTTAAGGATTTGATGTGGACGAGTGCATGACAATATTGACATGCCATGGCCTGATATGGTATGATATGATATGGCCATGCACTCATCAGGTGCCTGTTTTCAGGTCGATTACTGCCAGGACAGCGGCTCCAGGACATGTGTAAGAGAACGGATTTGAGACGGCTCCTGGACTCCAGGTAAATGTTAAGCAGCATACCTTCATGTGAAGAAGCAGCAGCACTCTTCATGTGTATTGATGGATGTCTTGCACATTTTGGAAGTGGTGGCTTGCGCTTTGCGCCAGTGTGAAACATTGGTAGTGCCAGGCCCACAGCCAACATAGCACCAGATACCTTACCTGGTAGGTAACATACGTGTTGTACCCTAGCACCCGGCTGATTGTGTTAGTGGCTGAGCTGGCTACAACCTAAACCCTGCGCTAACATTCACCCTGCATGTAAGTCCTGCTTGTAGAGTTGCTCAACCAATGCATATGTGCAGCTTTCCTGTACTACTGTAATGATTAGACCTGGAGCAGCCAGTGAAACCTATCACTTCTCCCATAACTGCTGTGCCTGCTGTGCTACCCTACATACATTGATCGCTATATAGCTGTCAGGGCCACAAAAAGCTTGGAGGCAACTACTGCTTTAGTTTACACAGAGGTCGGCAGCCACACCAGCAGAGATGGGCAAGGAGAAGCACAAAAAAGAGAAGAGCAAAAAGCACAAAAAAGAGAAGTCTCGCAAGCGCGATCGCAGCAGCTCGGCGTCTGGCAGCGATTCTGAAGAGGAAAGGGCGCGCCAGAAGGCTGAGAAGAAGGTAGGTACAGACTGCGACAGCAGCTGCTCTGCACAGTTGGGGGACATTCACTGCCGTAGCCTGCATCGTCACTTCATGGATGTAAAGCCATGGTTGCATCAAATACCTGAAAAATGTACAGGACAGTGCATGGCTCGGCAGCTTATATTGTAGTAGGCTGCATCACTCGCTGCTGCTGCTGCTGCTGCTGCTGCTGCTGCTGTTGCTGCTACTTGTACTGCTGTTGCGAGTGCTGGGTCTCAGCGCTGCACACTGTTCTGAGCTGCTGCTTGTTGATGCTTGCAGGCTCGCAAGGTTGAAGAATACTGGAACAAACAGGCCAGCAAAGGCCAGACAAAGTGAGCTGGCAGCACATGCCTGCAGTTGCACTGGCAACTGACTCCTGCAAGCTCGCTTGGTGCATGGCTGCTCAAACCTCCCGCATGACATGTGTTTGGTTGCCGCGATCATGATAACTGCTGCTTGTGTTGCTGCTGCTCGTATATTGCACCACGACAAATGCTGCTGGTATGGTGAAAGTGCTCCCTGCATCGCTGGTCATGGTTCTAGTTGCATCTACCTGCTGAATCCGCTGCATGGTGCCAAGTCCTGACCAGCCAAACTGCAGCGGTGTTTCAGCAACCAGCACCACACATCTAATGTGCTGTTGCTGTTATGTGTGTGTTCCTACGGCCTGTGACTTTGTTCCTTGGTTGGCTGCAGGTTTGTATGGAGCAAGAAGATTGAGCGAGATTTGATGATGGGCAAAGATGTGAAAGAGTTCACAGCAGCAGCAGTGCAGCGCAAGCATGAAGAGCGCATGGTGAGCAGCAGCAGCAGCAGCAGCAAGATGAGGCCATAACATGAAACGTCATGCATTGCAGCGCTCTCCTGCAAGCTGTGCCGACGCTGACCTAGGGGGCCAACGCGGCAGTGGCAGTGGCATCAGCGGGGGTGCACCAGGTAGCTCTGCGGCAGCAGCTGCAGCAGCAGCATGGCGCATGTCTGCATGGCACAGGCAGTGGTTACACAGCATGACTGGTGGCAGCAGCAGCCGGGCCGTGAATGAGGGCAGGCTTGCTGCAGCTTGCGGTTACGTCCCGCGCACAGCACGCATGTTGCTTGTCTCTCCTGCTTGGCCTGCAACGTCTGCATGCATGCTCTTCTAGGCGCCGACGCATGTGTGGGGGTGAGTGGCAGATGCACGCGCCTTGCTGGTGTCTTGTGCAGGCTGAGATTGAGAAGGTGCAGAAGCGGCGCGAGGAGAAGCAGGCAGAGAAAGAGCGCATGGAGGAGGAGCTGGTGAGGCAGCAGCAGCGGCAGCAGCAGCAAGAGAAGCAGGAGCAGCGGCAGCAGCACAACAGTGGTTTGCTTGTAGTGCTGATGCGTGATGAAGTTGAGGTCACGTGAACTACCGTGGAGGCAGCAGCCACAGCCGCTGATGCAGGAGGCAGCTGTAGTGACACAGCAGGTGGCAGCGAGCTGGTAAGGTTGTCGGATGGCTCAAGCAGCAGCAGAAGGCTGAGGCACAAAGCAGACTGTTGGGGCTTCAGAGCACGTGCAGCTGCTCAGCGTTCCGGCACCTGTCGCGTGCATCCTGTGCAGCTGTCGTGGTTCTGAGCATGCAGTTGCTGCACTCTCCACTATCGCTTTTTGTTGCGTTGCAGGCGCTGCTGCAGCGACAGCGGCTCGCTGCAGAGGCTGTTGAGCAGGAGCAGAAGGAGGAGGAGTTCCACCTTCAGCAGGCACAGGTGTGGCTGGTTGGGCATACAGCAGCGCTGCCCATGCAGACAATCATACAGGCAATTACACATGTGACATGGCAGCCACGTAGGTGTCTGCTACATTAGACAGGCAATCACACATGTGACATGGCAGCCACGTAGATGTCTGCTGCATTATACAGGCAATCATACATGTGACATGGCAGCCACGTAGGTGTCTGCTACATTAGACAGGCAATCACACATGTGACATGGCAGCCACGTAGATGTCTGCTACATTATAAAGGCAATCACACATGTGACATGGCAGCCACGTAGATGTCTGCTGCATCATACAGGCAATCACACATGTGACATGGCAGCCACGTAGATGTCTGCTACATCATACAGGCAATCATACATGTGACATGGCAGCCACGTAGATGTCTGCGACATCATACAGGCAATCATGCATGTGACATGGCAGCCACGTAGATGTCTGCTACATTATAAAGGCAATCATACATGTGACATGGCAGCCACGTAGATGCCTGCGACATCATACAGGCAATCATACATGTGACATGGCAGCCACGTAGATGTCGCAGGATGTCAGCGGTGTTAGCACCTGTTGCAGCGGTTGCAGCAGGCATGCACTGTCATTGTCCAACAGTCGCAGGTGTGGTGGCCGGCTGCAAGCGCCATCCGCCAGCTGCATCCATGGCTGCCTTTAAAATGTGATGTAGTCAGCCGCTGCAGCATTGCAGGATGCTGGGCATGCACAGGCAACAGCGGCTATTGCTACAGCCAACAGTCACTTGTAGCAGGCACGAATGCAGCCAGCAAGCACACGTTGCAGGCACGGCAGCAATAGCGCCAGTGGAAGCAGGCATATCAACGCTATATCAAGGGCGGGCAGGCAGGCAGGCAGCTTGGCGTACAACTGAGCAAACCGGCCGTTGTATCCCCAACTCTGCTGCGCATGTCCCTCTGGCTGGGCCTGCTGCAGGTGCGTGCCGCGCGGCGCCTGGCGCAGGGGCGCGCCAAGCCCGTCGACTGGCTGGTGTGCGACCTGTACGGGCTGCAGCAGGACGAGGAGCACGAGGGGCACAACGACGACGCGGACGACTCCGAGGAGGAGCGCGAGCAGCTGCGGCGGCAGGTGAGGGCGGTTGGAGGGTTGTGCAGGCGCGCAAGGTGGGGCATGGGGCAGCTGCCGGTGTGTGGGGTGGCACTGTGGGAGGGTGGGAGGTTGATGAGGCACACAAGGTGGGGCATGAGGCAGCTGCGGCGGCAGGTGAGGCAGCATTGTGGGTGCTTGCTTCGTGGGTTGCTGAGAAGCACAAGGTGGGGCATGGGGCAGCGGTGGTGTGTGGGTTAGCATTGTGGGTGGTTGGTGGGCTGGCATCAATAAATAATTACAAGGTGGGGTATGAGGCAGCAGTGGCGTGTGGGGTGCCTTTGTGGGCGGGCGCTGGTGTGAGATCGGCATGCACAAGTTGGGCCGGGTTGGGCAGTGAGTGGCAGAGGCAGCTTCCAAGGTTTGAAGGTATTGAGGTTTGATGAGGTTCCCAGTGGTGTGGTGCTTTTGGAACAGGCATGCAGACGGGGCTAGGCAAGGCAGGCGGCGCAATTAGAGAGCCTGAGCAGGTGCAGCGGCAGGAACGAGGATGTCTTTGGCATGTTCTACCTGTTCCGGCATGCGCCCGTGCCGAGTGTGCAAGCAGTGATCAAGTCAGCATGAAAATGTGCAGCCATCATGCTCTGACTTTGGCGCCCCGCAAGTTTGCTTGCATGCGTCACAGTTGCTACCAACTGCCTTTCATTTCACGCTGTGCACTGTTAGCAGACTAACATCTGCACACTAACACGGTCTGATCATGAAATGCAGCATGCTGTGCAGAAGCCTTGGGTAGCACTACGCCTTTTGTGTGGCAGGCCTCCGACTTATTGTGGATGCTGCTCACCTTCCAGCAAGCAAGAGGCGGCGTAGCACTGCCGTTCTTCATGTGCAAGCGTCGCTGCACACCCACATGGCTGACATGGCTGGCACGTGCGCGGCCGGCCCTGCTGCCGCATCCTGTGCTGCTCGCTCTGCTGCAGGTCGAGGGCGACGAATGGACTGACAGCTTCCGGCACGGCGGCGGCGGCCGCGGCGGCCCCCGGGAGCCTCGCGAGCGCCCCGGCGGGTTTGCGCGCCCCCGGGGCGTCGCTGCTGAGCCGTACCAGGTCATGTTTGGGCTGCAGCTGGACGACCTGCAGGAGCTGCGGGACGAGATCAAGGGCTACCATGTGAGCCCAGTGACGTTTATGTACTGACATTGTTGTTATGGTTTTTGCGGGTCAACAGAATGGCTGGGTTGCGTGGCATGCGTCTTGTGAAACAGTGCCGAGCAGGGCTGGATCGCGTGTGGGCTGCTGCTCGAGAGGGAGTACAGGAGCGGCAGCGTCAACTCAACTGTGGAGTTCAAGTGCTACCTTGTCAGGAGGGTGTGTTCCTGATGTTTTGGTTCAGCTACTGTGCAACCATGGGAGGTGCTGTTTAGCCTTGTTCATTTACGTATGGGGCGCTTGTGCGTGCGTGGAAGCGTCGGCGCATGGAGGGTTGTGCAACCTGGGGTTAGCAAGCGCGCCCAACAGGCGTGCTGTGGACTGAAGCCAGAGTGTCTGTAGGGAGTCGATGAGGCAGTGCAACACCAGCCGGGAGGCGTTGCTTGCATATGGTGAGGGGCACGCGCGGCTTGGGTGGAGGGACACAGGGCTGCCGCAGGGTGCTGCGGCGCGGCAGGTCCTGCTGCGGCTGCAGCTGCAGGATGGGTATGAGCTGCTGGGCGGTGTCAAGGCTGCGTTGTAGGCAGGTTTGGAACGCTGCCGATTGTCGGTGGCTAGGGTCTTTGCAGTGAAACAAGCAGTGAAACAAGGGAGATGCGTTGCAGGTGCAGCCGCACCAGGTTGTGGCTGGGATGCACCGCCGAATCACAGCTGCTGCTGCTGTCCACTGCACTGCCTCTGCCTCAATGCAGGTGTTCGTGTTGCACACGAAACTCAATCATCGCTGCTGTGCTGCACCTGCCACCGTCGACCCTGCAGGAGCTCGAGTCGCATGTAACGCCACTCAATGCCGAGTACTGGGGCTGCCTGCTGACACTGGCAGACCATGAGCTGGAGGCGCTCAAGCTGCGGGGCGATGCAGACAAGGCAGCCGGCGGCAATCATTACCAGCAGCAGCAGCAGATGCAGCAGCAGCGGCAGTACGGCGGGTATGGCAGCGGGGGGTACGGAGGTGGCAGGGGGTACGGCGGGTTTGGGGGTGGCGGGTACGGGGCGGCAGCAGCAGCAGCAGCGGCTGCTGCAGACGTGCCGCCGCCGCGTGCGATTGGTGCGCCACTGGAGGGGCACGGCCCGGGTGGGGTTCACAGTGCGGTTCAGCGGGAGATTGAAACGCTGCTGTCAGGTGGGTAGCATGAAGGGCTGCACGGCTGCTCTACAAGCTCTGCGTGTGGTAGGATGAGGTGTCGGGCAGTTGCAGGAGTAAGGAAGGAGGCGGTGGTGTGGCTGCATGTTTGATGGCAGTTTGATGATGCATGCCATTGGCAGATGGCAGCTTTCTTGGTCTAGTCAGTTGTCGTTCTTCCATGGACTGTCCCTTGCGTGCCTATCCTGGCTACTTTGTCATAGTTGTGTGCTGAGTTCACCACCTGCTGCTGCTGCTGCTGCGGCGGCCGCGGCGGCGGCGGCTGTTTCAACAACCCCCGCCCAAAGTTGTGCTTTACCTGCGCTCTTGGTTTGAGCATCATCTTGCAACTTGTCCCTGCGCTGCAGGTCAAACACACAACCAGCTGATGTCCATGGAGAAGGACATCCAGCGCCAGCTGGCAGCAGGGGAGGGAGACCCAGAGTACTGGGAGGTGTGCAGCTTGATCAAGCATGACAATGTACACATGTATTGTCTGGCTAAATCCAACACGTATGATGGTCAAAGTGTACATTAGAAAGACAGAGAGCTCTAGAGGTGCGCAGCTGCTGGCAGTCCTGAGGTTGAGGCAGATTGACTTGGTACCACAGGAAGTCATCTGACCTGTTGATTTCCTGCGGCGCAGGTACTGCGCCTTGCTACCGCCCTCTGGCTGCTTGCAGCATCATGCAAATCAGCGCGTGTCTTGTGCTTTCGCTGCTGCCGCTGCTGCAGGCTGTGCTGCCGCGGCTCAAGATCCATGCTGCCAAGGCCCGGCTGCGTGAGATCAAGGCGCAGATGCTGGAGCAGCAGCTGGCTGCGCAGGAGGAGAAGCTGGACGTGGCTGCTGCTCTGGGCTGGCTGGATGACGCAGAGGAGGAGGAGGACGCCGCGCAGCGGTGGGTGATGCGGGGCTGGGGGTGGCGGCTGTGTGTGACGCTGGGGCGTTGCTGGGAGGGTGGCGAGGCTGGCCAGCGGCGCTGGGGACGGGCGCTTGTGCAGCACAGCAGCCCGTGGATGTGCTGTGGCGGAGCTCTGCGTGGCAACCATATGAGTGGCAACCACAGACGCAATGCTCTCTGACCCGGTAGATCATGATAGCGGTCAGAAGCGCAATTTTTTTTTTAATGCACTCACCTGTGTGTGCGTTGAGGTGAGGGTTGCTTGACGGTTGGGGGCTGTGCTGCGCGCGTGCATTGCCGCACTGCAGGCGGCTGGGTGATGACGGCGTGGCCTTCCCCAAGGGTGCTGCCAAGGTGGTGGCGGAAGGCGACGTGCCACTGTCAGAGGATGAAGCGGACGCAGCAGCAGCAGCGGAAGGCAGACCGCAGCAGCAGCAGCAGCAGCAGCAGCGGCCGTTGCATCCAGATGAAGAGCTGGAGCAGCAGCAGGCTGCAGAGGCAGCCGAAGCAGCAGCAGCGGCGGAGCAGCAGCACAGCGACGACGAGCCGGAGCATCGGCGGCCGGAAGGTGAGCTGTGTGGGGCTGTGTCTATTGTAGACAAACACGGGATTGCCAGCGACTCAGGCAGCAAAAAGAGAGTATTTTGTTTTTTGTGCCGGACCCGTGAGGTGCAGCTGGCACGACTAGCTGCTTGTGCTGATGGCAGCAGAGGTTGCAGCACGGCAGGCTCTGCACCGGCAATGGTGGAGGTGCTGCTTGTCGGCAACGATGGCAGCAGCATGGAAGACAGCTGATGCCTCACCTGCCTCCTCCAGCTGTCAGTCATTGCAACATCTCACAGCACCACCATCAGCTGCCTCACACAGTGCTGCAACACAGACTGCTACCATTGGACTTCCGTACATTCTCTACCTCATCCCCTTGCGTGTCTTGCCGCCTTGTGTGCTGCCGCAGCCAGCAGCAGCGCTGCCGTCGGCGCAGCGTCCCGCCGCGGTGCAGCTGCTGTCGCTGAGAGTGACGGCCGCCACAGCCCCCCGCCTGTCGACCCCTCGGAGGTCGCTGACGGCGAGCTGGAGGTCGTCAACGAGGAGGAGGACGCTCGCATGCTGGAGCTGCTGAGAGCACAGGTGCGGTGCTGGCAGCGCCGGCACATCAAGCCACCCTCAAACCCTGCTGCCCTATCTGCTCGTTGCCAGACTGCAGGCTCCCATTGTTGAGGCTGAGGCAGCACCCCCACTTCGCAGCAACCCACCCTGTGTGCACCGCTTGATCCACGCGGGCGCGTCTTCTGCCGCACGCCGCGTGCAGGTTCGCATCAAGGAGGCGGAGAAGTTCATGTCTGCCGCTGACATTGCGGCGCGCCAGGCTGCCGGCACTGCGGGCGACCGCGCGTACCAGAACCAGCTGCTGGACCCCCGCAACAGGTTCAGGGGCACGCACCCCATGATGCGCCAGGTGCGGGTGCTGCTGTCTCTGTGCCTCCGGTCAGCGCGCGGCATCTGTGTGTGAGCGGATGTCCGTTTGCGCGCTGAGCAGCATGCGTCACTGCTGCGTCGTGTCACAACAAGCACTGTGTATGCGCACTGCTCCCTGTTGATCACAAGCGTCGCTCGTGGATGGCGGCAGGCTCCAGGTCGGCTGAAGCTCTGTGGTGTTGCCTGACATGCGTGCCTGTGCTGCGCACTGCGGTGTCCACCGCACAGGTTGCTGGTGGCAACGTGGAGACTGGCGTCGCCAGCCGGCTGACGCTGGGCCGGCAGGAGGAGCAGCTGGATGAGCAGACGCGCCGCTTCAGGGAGCAGGTGGGGCTGCCTGCAGCCGGCTGGCTGGCTGGCTGGCTTAAGTTTAATGCTGCAGCTGGTTGCTTTGTAATGGTTGGCTGCCTGCTTGGATGGATGGATTGTTGGATGGTCGGATAGGTGTTCACTTGAGTGCTGCAGGTGGCTGCTTGGTTGTTGGCTGGCTGGCTGGTGAAGCGCATACCGTGTGTACTGGGAAGTGTGTGTTCGGTTGGAACACATGATGGCAAGAAAGTTGAGCGGGCTTCAGCAGGCATGACCAACAGTGAGTCCTTGGTGCTTGGCTTGACTTGGCTGCCGCCATGCTGCAAAACCCTGAGCCACATGCAGTTCAAGCTGCTGGCACGTGTCGCTGCTGCTGCTGCTGCTGCTGCTGCTGCTGCTGCTGCAGGCGCTCAAGGCGATGGGCATCGATGAGGGTGACCGCAACTTTGGCTGCGAGGTGCCGGTGGAGGCGCAGGCCTACTGGTGGCACAACAGGTGGGTCGGCCGTCATGCAAACGCTGTGGAAGGGTGCGCTGGTGGGTGGCAGGGGCCTGCTGGCGATGCCGTTCGACTCGTCTTTGGCGAGGGGCCCTGCAGTCAGGCGTGTGGTCAGTAGCGTAGGCAGTATCTGGGCCAACAGTGTCTGTGTGAGTGATCCGTGAGGTGGCGGTGTGCATATTGAGGACGTCGTGCGAGCAGGTGATTGTCAGCTGGGCATCAGCAGACCAAGCATTGCTCAGCATGAGCATCGCCCCTCCTGTGGTTGCATTGCCACAAGTATCCACAGCCGCATGTGTCCAAGTTGCGCTTGTTCAGTGTGCAATGCCTGTGCGTTTGTCTCGGCCATTCACTGCATCAGCACACATGTGTTGTGGTGCCGCACCTTTCTTTTGTGGTTCCGCACCTTGCACCTTTTGCTGCTGCTGCTGCTGCTGCTGCTGCTGCTGCTGTGTAGGTATGCGCCGCGTAAGCCCAAGTACTTCAACCGCATCCACACAGGCTACGAGTGGAACAAGTACAACCAAACGCACTACGACACCGAGAACCCCCCGCCCAAGGTGGTGCAGGGCTACAAGTTCAACATCTTCTACCCAGACCTGCTGGACAGGAGCACGCCGCCAACCTACAGGTGCGTACAATCGTGGTGCAGGGCCTCTGTCTGCGCAGGTTGCTGCCGGCTGTTTTTGGCTCTGTCTTTTGGTTGTTGTGTCTTGCCTCCTGCCGGGCGGGAGGCAGCCGCCAGCATGCAGATGTGGCAGCTGTGGGGTTGAGAGGTCGTGTTGTGCAGAGCAATGCGAGTACTGGCGGCTGCCGTGGAGTGGTTGTGGCTGGCCAAACCGCCAGCTCCTGGGAATGGTCGGGCCACCAGCAAGCGTGTGTGCATCAAGGATTGCAGCATACGCAAGGGTCTGAAGCAGGAGAGCTAGTCAATAATGTAGAGCTCTCTGAGCTTGTTGAGGTTGCGGTTTCTTTTGGTTGATGGTCTTCTTTTGATTCTTTCAAACCCATGAGCCTTGTTTGGCTCCTTTGCAGGTGGGCCCCACGTTGGTAATTTGGTTTTTTTTGGTTTGGAGCACGGTACTGGCGGTCTGGAGATGGAAGTGATGACGGACGACCAGCTGTGCCAGTCTTCCCTTCTCATTGCTGCAAGGCATGAAACAGCTGCTGCTGCTGCTGCTGCTGCTGCTGCTGCTGCTGCTGCTGCTGCTGCTGCTGCTGCTGGCACTTGTTCTCTGTGCAGGGTGGAGGCGGACCCCAACGGCAGCAGGGACACCTGCATCCTGGTGTTCAGCGCAGGGCCTCCCTACGAAGACATTGCCTTCCGCATCGTCAACAAGGAGTGGGAGACCACGCAGCGGCGCGGCTTCAAGTGCACCTACGACCGCGGTATCCTGCACCTGTACTTCAACTTCAAGCGCGCACGCTACAGGCGCTGAGGGGGCTGCAGGGCGGGACTGGAAGGCAGGAACAGGCAGCCACGAAGCAGCAGCTGGTGCTGCTGGGGTTACTGTGTCTGTTGTGCAGTGGTGTGGGTGCAGCAAACGGCTGCACACCGCACACGTGCACGCACAGCTGAACATGTGGCTGGCCGGGCTAGCTGGTTTCACCTGCAGATTCTGGTCATCACTTGTGACTGTGTTATCAAATATTAATCAGTGACAGTGACGCACCCTTGCAGGGGCAGCAGGCCTGCTGCCGCAGGTGTGCAACAGCAAGCCGTTTGCTCCAGCAATGTTATCATTGCTCGGCGTCCTGCCGCACAGAAAGAGCTAGCTGAGCGCTCAGCTTCAGCACGCTTTACTGGACGATGAAGTGCAGCCCTTGAAGGCCCTAAATGCATGATGAGCGCATTGTGCAATGGAGCACTGGCACATCCTGTAACTGACAGTGAGGATTGCTTCATGTAACTGACAGTGAGGATTGCTTCAAGATGCAGCTGTGCAGCTATTGCAGTACTGCCAGCGAACACGTTCTCAACAATTGAAACTTTGCGGCAGGCTTTTCTTACAGTTTTCCAGGCGCCTGCTGATGCGCAGCTCATAACATTCGTCATGACTGTACATCATGTCAATGGCAACCATGGACAGCAGCGACACAAACTTTGGCCGCCACCCCACCTCGTTGCTGGCTGGCAACCTAAGTGCTGGTGCTGCTGATGCATCTGTCATATGACAGCCAGACGCAGGCTGTACACATAGCCTGCTGCAGAACTGCTTGTACAATGAAAGCATTGCACCGTGACTTTCACCAGTGCGTAGCAAGCACGCCATACAGTTGGCATGTGCCTGCAACAGGCAGCCCACTACTAGTGCTGCAGCAGCACTATGAAGCAGGCTTGCACATAAGCTGTTCACTGCCTGCCTCCCAGCATGTGCTACCCTGGACAGCCAGTGCAATGCTGCAGTGTCACACAAACCAAGACAGGACACAGTGGCTGTTGCACACAGCAGTACACGTTAGCTTGCCAACTGAGTGTCCATTCATGACTCATGTGCCATGTCACTGACACAGCCATTCTTCTTCATTAGTGACCACCTGGCGTGTTGCAGGCACAGAGCACAATTCACCTGTGACGTCCACTGCTGCCCTGCACAACTCAGCTTGCCATAATTTAGACTGGCAGTAGAGAAAGGCAAGCCTCAAAGTCCTGCTTCCTGAAAGCCTCCAAGCCACACCATGCGCACAGTGTGCTGTTGCTGCTGCTGCTGCTGCTGCTGCTGCTGCTGATGCGCAATTGGCAGCAGCCTCATCTGCTGCAATCAGCCAGCACAACTGCTGTGCTGCCGGCAGTCAAAAACCAGGTTTCCCTTGATATGCCCTGCTGCAGAGCCTGTCGTCCTATTCCCTTATATCCAGCAGCTAGCAGCGCCACGACTGCCCCCGACAGTCCAGACTGGCAGCAGCACTCCAGCTGTGTCTGCTGCATTTGCTGTTATGCAGGAGCTGCCTGTGGCGCATACTTGGCCAGAAGACTGTCCACCAGCCTGCAGTAGTGGCACAGGCCGCGCAGCAGCAATGCGAAAATCAGCAACACGCACAACTCTGTGGTGCAAGCACCAAGATTGCTGCTGCAAGTAGTACTCGAGCAAAGCAAGGCACGGCGGTGCCTGCACGACTGTGCATGTGCACTGTCATCCGTGCGCCTGCATCCAGAGGTGCTGCGCGATCACATATCTCCACTCAGGTGTTGTACGCGGTGCTGCTGCCGCTGCTCGCATTCTGGCGAGCAGTACACTCACGCAATGTAGGCCTTCATAGCATCCTCTGAGCTCATCCCTGTAATGGCATAGTAGAGGGCATTGCAGCATACTGGCTAGCAAGATGATGAGATCAACAGCACACCTTTTCCAGTGCGCGCTTGTGGCAAGCTGGCATCACTCTAATGTGCTGCACTTCCTCAGGGCAGAGCTGCTGCTGGTCAGCAGCGCACATATGCAGAAATGCTGGCAGGCCCTTCTTGGTTGATTCTTGGACTCCACCTCACCCTTTTTGCTATTCCAGGCATCCCATTTCTTCTTGCCCTTAAGGTCCAGCAGCCCCGGCTTGGCTGCAGGCGAGAGTACGCAAAGGCAGCAGTGAGCAGCGGTGGCAGTTGCTGCGGAGGTTGCTGCAATGCAATTGCAACCGCCAATCTGCTCACCAGTCGTGTTATCGCCGACCTTCGACTGCTTGAAAAGCCCATACAGCTCTAGCATCTCGTCATTGTTTGGACCAGTTGTGTTGGAGATGCGCTCTGCAGCCGCTTCGAAGTCCTCCTGCAGTAGTAACTTTGATGTCAAGCGGTTCGCATGCTTATGGACTAGTCGTGTCCCGCACGGACTGCAGTTCACCTGGATACCCATCCTTGAGCAGCGGTGTAGCAAGCAGCAGCGCTTAGTGACTGATCTGAAGCGGTGATACAGCACTAAAAACGGTAATCAAGCGACTAGGGGCGCGCATGGATGCACAGGATGTACGCCTGAGACACTACTTACTCCCTGAAAACCCTGGTTGTTTGACTGAAAGCTCCATGTTACAAGCGGGTTCAATTGACTGCGCAGTCAGATCCATGCAGCTAATTAACCCTAGAGGTTTCTATTCTTATTGCAGCATGCAGCTGGACATGCAGCTACAACATCATGGTGACGTCTGCTCCGCTGCAGCCCTGCTCATGCTATGAGCTGGCGGCCAGCCAGCGCATCCAATGGTTGGTGGGTGTATCGACACAATGCACACATATTACTTTGCGCAAACATAATCTGAACACCTTTGAAAGCTGTTGACAATATGCTGCGGAAGGGTGGCATGTGATGTGACACCAAAGCCGCGCTGGACAGGCACAGCCATGCATCCTGGGCCGTGGCAAGATCTGGAGAACAGTACTGCCCCCATGCATTTGGAGGCAAACATGGTCTGTGAAGATGTGCAAGAAATAGATTGCTTATATCTATTCAACACGCCACGACACTCGGGAA
>JACERP010001484.1:0-19804 GCA_014080715.1 Scenedesmus sp. NREL 46B-D3 | reverse complement strand
GCTGCTTGCTGCTGCTGCTGCTGCTGTGTGGCACTGTGGCCGGTGCTAACGCTGCCATCTGGCACAGTGTTACACACAGCCTTATCAGGGCAACCTTTTGGCTCTGCGCATCACCCTCATCAACATCATGTACAGTGGACTCCACATCCATCCGAGCAGACCTGCGGCGGCAAAAGACACACGACAGGTCCAGCTCTGCAAGCGCTGTTCATACAAGCTCACATATTAGCGCATCGCAGTGCATGGAGAGCCCAAAACACAAGGAACATGTTGGTGGCACCCATCGCTTTGTGGGATGGTGATGTACAAGCAGACCACCACAATCATCCCTCAGGCATTTGCTGCACATAGCCGAGTCTCTTATGCTCACTAACTTTCTCTACCATTGCACGCTGCCGGCCACCAGCTACGGGCATGACAACATGCACTTGATGATCATCAGCGTACAGGCAGAGTACATCTATGGACCGCATCTCAGCTGCTGCACGTCTCACCCGAACCTCAGCGACTTTGATAGGCTGATGTTGTTCTGGTGTAGCCGCCGGGACAGCACCTGCTTGGCCCCCAGGCTGCTGAGATCACGCCGCAGCGACTGCACACCTGTGACGGCAGCAGGAGCAGCGGCACACATGATGTGCCTATGAGTCAGGGCGGCAACTGCGCTGCATGTGTAGATGATGGGTGCAGGCAGCCGCGTACACGTGGCGTGTTGGGGCGCGGCCTGCAAGGACTGGAGGGGCGAACGACAACAACCCTGCCCTTGTTGCAGCTGGACGGAGCGGCTGCATGGCGCACTCCTGCACAGGGGCACAATGCCTGCACCATGCTGATTGTGAGGTGCATTGCCCCTTCAGCCGCCCCAGACCCTGCTGTGGTGCTGGACCTCTGCTGCTGCCGCCAAGGTGCTGGGGCTGCCGCCACGGTGCTGCCTGCTGCTCCGCTGGTGTCTGTCCGCAACAGGATGGCTTGCAGCACCACACACTGACGTTGCCAACAGTGCACTGTGACGCATTGGTCTACCAACAAACATCTTATTGTAGTAGACCACCTCTGCTGCTGCAATTAAGATGCCGGCTGCTGCCCCCACAGCAGGATGACAAACACACTCCACGCCTGCGCCATGCTCAGCCTCCCGCCCTCCATTGACGCCTCCTTTGCACTCGCTGTTGTCCTGGAACCACTTGCGGCGCAGGTCTGTATGCACAAGAACAAAACAGCAACAAAACACAAGTGTCAAGGCAGTGCCGGTGGTGGTGTGCTGCCTCATGCTGCAGCTGATGATCGGGGCACTGCAATTGTGCAACGCGGACCGCTCAACACGCTCAAACCTGTCCACCAAGTGCCCAGGATAACATCATGCAGTTATGATTGACACCAGAATGACACACTTTAACCCAGCAACATAAAGATGATGACAGAACGACATAACATGACATGACATAACAATGTACAGCAGCATTTCCCTCACCCGGGACCTGTCCCGACTCTGCCAACTTCAGCATTGCGTCGTCCAGCTGGCGCGCAATGGTTGAGTTGGGCTGCAGCCCAATCACCAAACTGCCGGAGCCGGACAACCTCGGAGCCGAGCGCCAGGTCGCACGGCTGCACCTGCACCCGGACAGACGCAAGGCGAACAGGCCCAGGGCCAGGCTGATGAGTATGATCACATTGAATGTTGTTTGCAGCCGCGTCACGGAACAGCCGGAGCAGGCCACCTCACAGCCCAGCAGCAAATCGCCCCGCCCCAGCTGAAGAGGACCGCACTTGCTGGCAGATGATGAGGCGAGTGCAGGAGGACTTGAACAGGAGAAGCCTGCAAGCTAGCAGTTGCGCTGCAGCAGCCCTTCCCAGAAGCCGCAGGGTGTCAGAAGCCGGCACACTACTGCCTGGCACGCAAGCGCACAGCCACACTCGAGCGCACGCATGTGCACAGCCACACTCGAGCGCATGCAACGCACAGCCACACTCGAGCGCACGCATGTGCACAGCCATGCACGCATGCAGGCACGCACGCACGTGTGCCAACCGGCACTGTTCCCTGAGCGCGCCTGAGTGAAGTACAGTGCGTTGATGTGGTCGGTGACGAAGGCGGCGATCTTGCCCCGCCGCACATCCTCCACTGCCTCCTGTGCGCGTTTGTACTCGACCATGCGCGGCCGCAGCAGCAGCGCGGAGTTGTCCATGCCGCTCGTGAAGTAGAGGGCTATGCTGCTGTCAGCTGGGACGCCAAAATAGGCTGATTCCCGGGCCAGATCCGCGAGAGAGCTGATCTGCACAGACAGCTGGTTGACTGTCAGGTTTGCAGTCAGGTTGGCTGGGAAAAGAAGGGGTAACAGCAGCAGCAGCAGCAGCAGCAGCAGCAGCAGCAGCACAAAGAGGGCAAAGCTTGAGAGCAGGTTGCAACGGCTTGCTGTGCTGATCCAGTTGCTGTGCTTGGGTGCAAGTGACAGCAGTGCGACTGGCAACCACGAGCAAGCAATGAAGAAAGCCCAGAAGCCATTTGTTCAGCCATCACAAGTACGCCAACAGCACAACGGCGTTGCTCAGCCAAATGTAAAACATGACCCAGACGCAACGTATTTCTGGTACAAGCTGATTACACAAACATCTGCATGTTATTCTGCACTGACTGTCAGCTGACAGCATGATGCGGCTGAAGATGGCCCAAAGCTATAAACAGCAGGTTATCTCAATGTGTTCTGTGTCAATCCTGTGATACACACGGCTTGCAGCATGCTCACCGGTGTAAGCTGACAGCATGATGACGCTGAAGATGGCCCAGGCAACGAAGAGGAGCTTTACACCCAGGCTGCGGGAGACAGGCGAAGCCCCACTGTTGATGGCCATCATGATTGTCTCTATCGCGTGCCCCATCAATTTGTCTGTGGACAGCAGTACAGGCGGTGCAAGCATGATGAGCCATATACCCTCAAATTTAGTTGTGGTCTGCACTGCAGTGGGGCTTCATTAAGTGTGCCAAAGTTGTATCAAACCGAAAATAGCTATGAACATTTGTCTGAAGTTGCGGTTGTTGTTACCTGCCTCAAGAGAGCCAGCTGCTGTGACAGCACCACATTCAAACGGCTGCCACGCATGTAGCGCACTGTGGCACTGCCAAAGTTTGATGATAAAGCGACAGCTGTGCAGACCAGCAAGCAGCAAACTCCAAGCTTAAACAGCAAGTAGCAAGCACACTGCATGTGCAAGCCACACAGCAAGCAGCAGCACTTGCAGCCTCACCTCTCTTGCGTGAGCGCTGCACCTTGCGGCTGTCCACTTTCTCCAACGCTGCATACCTCGCCTTGCGCGTTGCCAGGTCCATGCCAGTCAGCAACAGCACCACCACAAGCATGGCTACGAGGAACATCAGCCAAGTCTGCCAGGTGAAGGGCAGCAGGAAGGAGTAACCTGCAATTCAAAGTGTGACCACAAGTGTGATGCCAGCACCCAGCCCTGAGCAACGCAAGCAAGGACACGTCCCTAATACGCACACGCATACATGTCAGTCTGCAACTTAATCGTGTAGATCATGCATCCACACAGGTACACTGCACTTGTAGGGCTCGTGTGTTTGTACAGCAAAAAACTCCTGAAAGCACGTGCATGTGACAGAACCCTGAACCTCTCCTGCAGCTGACCTGGCATGCTGCCTCACCTGTGCTGACTTGCTGCGTCTTGACCAGCATGCCGTAGCCTCCGTCCTGGTACGGCTGCGTGTGCTGAATGTACTGTGCCCGCTGAGCTGTCAGCGTGAGGGGGAACAGCGCCAGGTCAGCTTTCTTGGCTGTCAGTTGGCCCATGATGCCTGTCCAGCTGCCGTTTTCAAGCTGCCGCCCCCCTGACGCCTGCCAGGGCTTGTCGCAGAGCGCGACAACAGCATGCAGGAATGGAGATGGCAAGGTGAGGCACGCCAGGAATGCAGCTGTTGCGCATGCAGGATCTGCGTGCAGTGCCGCCCGCTGCTCGGCTGAGGCACAATGCGGTGCGCAGGAGTGACTGGCAGTAGCAGCAGCCAGCTATGTATCTGTCTCGCCACCTGAACACTGGTACTGCAACACACGCCAAACACTGCCCTGGGCCGGTATGCTGCTGAGCGCTCTTCTGCAGCTCTGCAGCCGCTGTTGCGGCTACCCTGCTGCTCAACTACCAGAGACAAGTTATAAGATCCTAAGGTCGTAGTCTTGCTGTTGCAGGCTGCTGCACTTACAGCCAAGTGGAACATGGAGAAGTTGCGCGGCAGGCCTGCTGCCTCAAGCAGAAGGGGCAGCAGGTCCACCAAAAAGCCCGTGTAGTTTGCTGTGCCATCTGCAGCCTCGTTCACAAACACCAAGGGAGGCTCATGGCTTGCAACAACCCTCAGCATGGGTGCTGCGCAGCAGCCTTGCCTCCAGCACCCTGCAAATAGCACAGCAACTGCTGTCAGGCTGCATCAAGCTGCTCCTGCCAACCCATGGCATATAGCACTGTGGTGCACCGCATAACATCCAGCAGACGACATCAAGCAGTATGTATAGTACATATCATTTTCACGGTTTTGTCATCCGCCTTGCAGGATTGCTGGGCCCTTGATTGCACACTCACTTGCTGCTGGTGCTGCTGCCAGGCGAGCTCCCAAACAAGGACAGGTCAAGTACCAGGATGAAGTGCTACTAAAAGAAACGTTATGATGTGAACAGTCGAGGGTACAAGTACAGCACGTGGAGCAGAGCTGGGACCCAGCCTGTCGACATGGCCGAGAACGGCAAAACACTTCCGAGATTTCTTGGAAACAATTTAATTAAAACTTCGGAAACGTGCCAAGCGATACAGTGAGCAATTGGCCTTGGCTGCAAAGCAGTAATTTCACAGGGGATATCGTGTGCTGTTTACGCACGCCACCAAAAGAATGTCGATCCTGCTTGTCACAGATGAGACTGCAAACGTCCATTTTGTTCGGGCGCGATACTTGATGTTGCACCAGGTCTCAGCTAGGTGACACCAGCAGACTGCTGGCAGCAGTGACACAGCTACCAGCTCTGCTGCTACAGCCACAAGCGCTTTTGAAGCAGACGAGATTCGGCCAATCTCAAGCTTACAACACAGCTGTCTACAAGCTACGCAAAAGAATTACACAGCACACTACCACTGACACTGCTCAAAGTGGGCTCCTGCCAAAACCTCAACGCCAACACTGGCGCCCGTCAATTGGAAGCTAGGCCAGGCCTCCAAGGCAGCAAGGTTGCATCTCGACGAATGCCTGCCAAGATGCACGTGATATGGCGCATGATTGGACACACTTCTGGCAGTGCTGTGTTATCATGCTCTGACGGGCAGCGCCACGCGCCGTTGTCAAAAAGCCAATAACATACCGCACCCCCACCTCCAGCCAGCTGGCTGCAGCCATCAGACCACTGCTGGGCCCACCTGCACCAGCACATGACTCAACGCTAGAACATCCACATAATGTCGGCACAATGTTTGACACATGCCAAACCGTCACAGCTCCCCATCAAGCAACACATGGAGCAGCTGCCACTGAGTGCATACACATCCCAGGCAGGCCCAGTCACAGGGGGCCTATAGGACGCTGCTGCACTGACATGGCGCAGAAGGGCTGCGCCCAACGGCCCACCAACCCCTGCAACAGGGTCTGGTACGTGCGCCAGTGCGTGCCAACACCCACAGCAGCACCAACGTGAACCTGTGGCGCACAAGCCGGTAAAGCAACCACACCAAGGTGCAGCTTGTGGCACACCATCAGCAAAGCTTGCGATCGCCATACTCACCACAATGGTGGACAGCGGCAGCATCATGCTGTGCCAGCTGTCTAGGGCAAGCTCACCACTTGCACCCAACTTCAGGCCACACCACAATCAGCTCAAGCTCCTCACTGAAGCAGTTGCTGGTCCACAACAGCCCCACAGCCCCAAGCACAGCATGGTTGAGAAAGCTCAGTTGCACGTGAGGCATCATCAAGAACCGCAGTTGTCCGCTTCAGCTGCAACCAAACCCATGTTGGCCCAAAGCAGCAGCGGCAGCTCACAACATTCCAAATTCAGCCGCTATGCTCGAGAGGTTCCCATGCCATGGTGATGCATCCAGCAGCCGGCCACAAACTCCAGTCCCCGAGTTCCAGCACTACCCTGCCTCCAGGCAAGCAAGCAGCAGCAGCAGTGCTCACGTTGCTGCACTGACATTGTGCAGACGCCATGCTGTGCCGATGCTGCCAGCCAGGAGTTGCACTTCATCGTCTGTCACGCAATCAGGCCGGCGGTCGCACTTCCCTTTCCTGTTGATGCCTCACACCACCATGCTCACAGGATTCTCCATGTACTTGTGAACGCATCAAGCAGCCGTGTCGCCAGCTCGCCATCAACACCCGGTGGTCAGCACTCAGTGTGACCGTCATGTAACTCTCGCTCGCCAAAGCCCCAGACGCCCCCGGCCCAAACCCTACGCGTTTCTGCGCGCCGCCGACCGCCAGGATGGCTGCCTGCGGCGGGGTTGATGATCGCGCTGAAGTTCGACAGGCCGTACATGCCAAGGTTGCTGATGGTGAAAGTGCCGCCCATGAACTCGTGCGGCTGCAGTTTGTTGCTGCGCGCCTTGCCTGCCAGCTCCTTCACCTGCAGGCATGCAGTAGCAGGGAGAGACAGACAGCAACTGCAGTTACGGTCGTCACAGCGTGTACTTGCAAACACAGCGGCCGACACTGCAGGATGCCAAAGCTACAAACACTCGAAGGCCGTGAAGCACCACGGCTTGTTAACAGTAGTAACCTGCCACAGCAATCTTCGCCGCCCACATCCCCTCGACCAGACGACCAGCCAAACCATCAGCCCAGCGGACGACAACATCACCTGTGCATGCACCTGCTGCTGGTGCTGCTGCTGCTGCTCACCTCCGCACGAAGATGCACATGCACTCATCATCGCGTGAGGTGTTCATGCAACCCACTGCTTCAGAGAGCATGGCACACACGCACTGTCAAGGTGGTCCCGACACCTTCCTCCCACATTCCTTTGCGGCATGAGATGGGGCAGTGCCGAGGGCCCAATCAGCAGGTCGCCCGAGCCGCAGGGTGAGCAGGGTCGACACCGGCCGGCGACTCCATCTGCCAGCCTCACCTCTGCACTGATCTGCGACAAGGCCTTGCCATCCGCCCCCTTCACAATCGGCGTGATGAGCCCGCCCTCCGTCGCCACCGCCACGCACACGTCCACGCTCGGCTGCTGCACCGCGGCGCCACCCGCGCCGTCCCAGGACGCGTTCGCCGCTGGCACGTCGCGCAGCGCGAGCGCAGCAGCGCGCACGACAAAGTCGTTGACGGAGAGCTTGGCGCCGCCCGCCTTGAGCGACGCGCGCAGCGCCTCGAGCTTGTCCAGGCGCACGTCTGCCGTCACGTAGAGGCTGGGCGCCGTCAGCTTGGACTCCAGCAGGCGCTTGGCGATGACCTTGCGCACCTGCACAGCGCCAAACCGCATGCAGGGGTACGAAGCGCAGCACCTCAAAAACACGGCACATGCACTGGTGTCAAGTCGGTCGGCTTCCACAGCGTACGCCCGTGTGTCGTGCGAGACAGCGTCAGGTTCCTTGGAGGCGTGCTGCAGGCCAGGGAGTGCCGTGAGACGGGCGGCGGGCCAGCAGAAGCTGCTGACCTGGCACAGCTGCGGGAGTTGGTGCGCAGGGGTCAAGTAGCAACAGCCGTGCGCTTGGCCACACTACAAACAGCATGTCTGCAGTCCAGCCTACTGCTCATGCAAGGCACTGGACGCGGGTGCTGCGCAGGGTGGCTGTGCGCAGTTGCGGATGGCGCAGCAGGACACGCATGCAAGTGTGGACGTGTCTGCATGCCGTCCCCGCAGCTTCGGGTGACTAACAGGAAAAACAAGCACAGAGTTCCACACACCAACATGCCGGCAGTGAGTGCGCATGCTTTGCACCAGCTGCGGATTGTGGATGCTGCAACAAAGTGCGCAAAAGCTCCACCACAACCGCAACGTGTGCAGCTCCCTGCCTCACCTGTGTGTTGGGGGTGTCTGTGTATGTTTCCCCAGCTGCAGGTGATGACGCAGCAGCAGCTGGTGCAGCAGCGGGCTTGGCTGCTGCTGGCTTGGCTGCAGCTGGCGCTGCAGCTGGTGCAGCAGCAGCTTTGTCAGCGGCAGCAGGCGGTGCTGCTGCTGCTGCTGCTGATCCCCGCTTCACACCAGCTGCGACTGCTGCCAAGACGTCTGCCTTTGTGATGATGCCGTTCGGCCCGGTGGGTGCTGCTATGTCATCTACTGTCAAGCCAGCCTGTTCAAGTGCCACACGGGCGGCAGGGCCCAACCTAAAGTTGGCTTGCACCTTGGGTGCTGCTGCTGCTGGCGCTGCTTCCCCTGCTGCTGCTGGCGCTGCTGCTGCAGGTGCTGCTGCTGCTCCTCCTGGTGAGTAGCTGGCAAAAGCTGGGATGTCTGCCTTGTTTTCTACTATTATTGCCACTACCTGTCCAACCTGCAGTGGAGCAAGGGGATACAACGTGAGAAGGCCAGCCAGAGCAACAAAGTGTGTCAGTTTCTAATTGCAGTCACCACTTGCTGACAACATATGCCAGCGACAGGATGACACAAAAGGAAAGTGAGTGAACAGGATATGTTAAAACAATGACACAACATGCTGTGTAGTTGTGCTGTCAAGGATTTCCAGCTACCAGACAGGAGCAACAATCAGAAAGCACAGCAGTGCAACCAAAGTGCCACACAGCAGTTACTGCAGCGGCTGCCCATCAGCTGCTGTGCCACCGCTGCCGCTGCCACCCTGCCACTGCTGCTGAGCCGGCCTTGACTGGTATTCGCCGACCCTGCGTAAGCTAGTGCCTTCCTGCTGCTACAACTCTGGCGTGCTGCTGCTGCTGCTGCTGCTGCTCAGAGGCACCCACGCCGCTGCCGCTGCTGCTGCTGCTCCTGCTGCTGCTGCTGCTGCTGCTGCTGACGCACCTTGATATCTTTGCTGCCAGCTGGCGCCAGGATCTTTGCCACGAAGCCCTCATCCTGGTTCTCAAACGCCAGCGTGGCCTTGTCTGTCTCAATCTCAGCGAGCACAGTGCCCGGGGCGATCTCGTCCCCCTCCTTGACCTGCCAGCTCACAATGTTGCCCTGCTCCATCGTGGGAGACAGCGCAGGCATTTGAAGCGCCTGCAGATACAGGCACAGCAGCAGCAGCAGCAGCAAAACAAGAGGAGTGGTGTTGAGCAATGAAAGCTGTGACATATGCATTAGGCGTTCTGACAGGGTGGTAGCAGTGGACCCCTGTATCACCAGCACCTCAGCAGTACTCACAATGTGCTCCGGAAAGGACCCTGCTGCTGCTGGTGCTGCCGCTGCTGCTGCTGCTGGTGCGGCTTCCGCTGCCGCAGGCGCTGCTCCTGGTGCTGCTGCAGGTGCCGGTTCCGCTGCTGCTGCATCTCCCCCGCTGTAGCTTGCAAAAGCAGCCACATCGGCTTCTTCTTCCACGATGACAGCAACCGTCTCGCCCACTGGCACATCTTTTGAGCCCTCTCCTTTCACGATGGCAGCGATGAAGCCATCTTCCTGGTTCTCAAAGGCCAGGGTTGCCTTGTCTGTTTCAATATCTGCCAGCACTGTGCCTGCAGCAATCTCATCGCCCACTTTGACATACCACTTGGCAATCTGCACGCAGAACAGGAGAGAGTATGGGAGTGGTCAAACCATAGCGCCGTGCAAAATTGTCAAGATGTGTGCAGGTAGAAGTTGGCACAGCTGCTGCTGCTGTTGCTGCTGCTTCCTGTCAGGCGTTGAGAAGAAGCGACAGCCCTCTTGTTCCATGTGCAGCTGCTGTCTGCGCTGCACACGCCTGCCAGGTTGCAGTTCCTGCTCTGACACATGCGCAGGTTCCTGCAAGGCTGTGCGTATCTTTGAGACGTGGCTTTAGCATTACAGCGGATAGCACAACCATGGCACTGCCAATAACTGCACGACACACCAGCTTTGTAGGCTGCAGCTGCAAGCTGTTATGCCAGTTGCAGTCAGCTGCTGCCCGTCAGCCACATAATGAGACTGCTAAAAGATCTGCTGAGCTCAGCTGTGCTCACGTTGCCTTGCGTCATTGTGGGAGATAGCGCAGGCATCGCCAATTTCTGCGACACGCAGAACACCAGCAGTATGCAGGGTGATATGCACGCAGGATACGATCAGCCGCAACTGCGAGCACAAAGCCGCTTATTAACCAGAGACATATGACATCAAGGGCCTACTGCAGGCATTATCACTTAGCAATGTGGGCCCAGCGCTCTGCCTTGCTTGCTGTCTACTGCTGTGTTGAGATGCTGACAGACCTGCACTCACCGTGTGCGAGGGCAGGTCGGCATAGCCTCGCAGAAGCTGCCAGGGGTAAATCTGCTGTCCAATTAGACATGATCTGCAAGGCATGCAAGCTGATGAGGAGAGTTTCTTGCAAAACGTGAGTCCAGCTGGTGTGCTGAGGAGTCGTGCTGCACGCTCACCGCGTGGGCGCACCAAGCCCATTGTTTGTGCCTTTGGCCAGGTGCATCAGGCGTGTCAAGCTCCCCACGACACCACGCCTGGTTGCCATCGTGGTGGCACTCGCCGAGAAAGCCCTTGTTGCTGCTGCCTTCCCAGCGATCTCGTTTTTGAAGCCGCTGCAAGATTGATCGGTTAGACACGTTACTGAATGGTTATGCGTTGCTCCAGCGATGCAACACCCCCAAAACACATGACAGGCGATACAAATTGCTGACAGTGGGGTTGTCGATGGGACTGTCCTGCGTCCCGGGATCTTTCATTGACAAGGGTGTGGGGTTTGGAAGTTGCAACAGCTCTCATTTGTGTTGATAACAACAAGACAGCTGCGGTGGGGTGGTTCTATCTTTAGATTGCTGCCGAGCCTTTTGCAGCCACAAGAAGTTGAAGCTCTTATCATACGATTATAACATGAGTAGCATATCTGTCTGAACGGCAGCGAGGAAGGAGGCAGAGCACCAATGAGCCTGGGCTATGCAGACAGGCTCTCCCACAGGGAGGATTTGGGTGGACGCCTGGGGGATCCAGAACTGTTTGAAGCACCACACATAGTCCTTGACAAGTCCAAGGAGCTAGCAGAGCTGGTGCGCAGCTGTGGTGCTCTGCTTCTGCGCACATCGCAGCAGCAGCAGTACAGCGACAGCAGCAGCAACTCCAGTTCTCCATGCCTAGCACGCCTGTCATTTCAGCAGCATTGTTCAAGTCACTTAACGCTGCAGTGGTTCCCTCACCTGTCCTATAAACGCAGCACCTGTTCCACTGCAGATACGTGATGCCGCAAAGGTTGTGGTGTTCACTGGCGCGGGCATCTCGACAGCAGCAGGCATCCCAGACTTCCGCGGCCCTCAGGGCGTATGGACGCTGCAGCGCAAGGGCCTGCCGCTGCCAAAGCTGCACACCAGCTTCGTGTACGCCAAGCCCAGCCTGACGCACCAGGCGCTGCTGGGGCTCATGCAGAGCGGCAAGCTGCAGTACATCTGCAGCCAAAACGTGGATAGCCTGCACCTGCGCTCAGGTGGGCTTGCAGGAAGCAGTTGTTACACACCTGTTAGTGCCTGCTGTGTGTGCTGCTGCTGTGTCAAGTGTGAACAGCAGCAAGATCTGGCTGGAGCAGCAGGTGATGCAGCGGCGCAGCAGCTTGTGTAGCCGTACAGGTGATCTGGACGCAAGGCAATTGCTGTAAGAACGTGTCTGGTAGGGCACAGGCAGCAGCATGTGGGTGTTCAACGTGCTTCTGCTGTGCAACAGATCCAAGTGAGGCAGTGACTGACTATCCTTGCAGAAGTTGCTTGCGCATCCGATTCAGCTGGCCAGCCCTGCCACAGTACCACTCCGTGCTGTTGTGACAGCCAATGTAACAGCCAAGACTAATGACGAGATCTTGTAGCTGAACCATGTGCTGCCTCCCGTCTTATGACCCAGGCAAGCAACTCGGTATGCATTGGGTGGGGGCTCTACCCCTGTTGCTCTCGCTTGATGTGGTTGACATGACATCGATGTGTGTCCTGGCCTGACCCACTGCAGGCGTGCCGCGCAGCCAACTGGCCGAGCTCCACGGCAACTGCTTTGCTGAGCGCTGCAAACAGTGCAAGGCAGAGTATGTGCGCG
Source organism: Scenedesmus sp. NREL 46B-D3 (assembly GCA_014080715.1). Classification (NCBI taxonomy): domain Eukaryota; kingdom Viridiplantae; phylum Chlorophyta; class Chlorophyceae; order Sphaeropleales; family Scenedesmaceae; genus Scenedesmus; species Scenedesmus sp. NREL 46B-D3. Next base: position 7,679 of record JACERP010001484.1, on the reverse strand, counting down.
ACTTTGAGATGGACACGGTGAGGGACACCATGACGCGCCCAGCTGTGTCATGTGTCATGTTGATGCACGCCGGCTGCATCAGCCGCACAAGGCTGCTCAAATTGTCATGGCTGCCCGCAACAATGTAGCTGCAGCGTCTGACTGGCGCAGACGCAGTCATCACCATCAGCACAGTCAGCATGCAGCGGTAGGCATGTGATGGCACCTAGAACACTCCACCCCGGGAGGTGGGGCTTGAAGGGCTGTTGTGCATCGCCATGCACTGCCATCATACACGAGCCAGCTGGAAGATGCTGTGCCAGCTGCCTGGCACCCCTTCCAGGTGTGCTTCAAGCAGAACCATAGGCTCTCCATGGATCCCCCACCATGTGTGGAAGCGTTCTCGCCCTGCTTAAGTTCAAACATGTGTTTCTCCTGTTCAAGTGTTTTTTTCTAGTGGCCATCAACCAGACTACCCGGCGCTGCTCCAAGCCTGTACTAGGCAGCAATGACTTTCTACAGATGCTCAGCATGTCCCACTATGCAGTGGATCATTGATTTCAGACGCCCAGCTTCATGCTAAGCCTGTGCCACTGCTGCTGCGCTGCTGTTCCAGGTGGGCTTCAAGCAGACCGGGCGGCGCTGCAGCAAACCCGGCTGCCGCGGCATGCTTGTGGACCACATCCTGGACTGGGAGGATGCCCTGCCACCTGCAGAGCTCAAGGCCACAGAGCAGCACGCGTCCAGGGCTGTGAGCGCACGACTGGCTGCTGCCCTGTATATTACACATCCAGCTGCTACAGCAAGCTGTGTGCCTGTACCGAGGCAGGCTCTTGTAACATCTCCTGCAGGCTTCGTTGATGGCGGGAAGGGGAGGGATGCGTTTGCGTGATCGCTTGCCTTGTGAACGAAACGAACTGCCACCCGCAGAGCTCGACACAGCAAGGGCAGGCCAATGTCTGACAAGGCATCACTGTCACACCAAGCCGTGCTGCGCTGCCTGCGTGCCTGGACCCCATCTGCAGGGGCTGTCGCTGTGCTTGGGCACCAGCCTGCAGATCATTCCTGCAGCCAACCTGCCGCTGCGCACGGTGCGGACAGGTGGCAAGCTGGCCATAGTCAACCTGCAGGCCACGCCAAAGGACAAGAAGGCGCACTGCGTTGTGCACGCACGCGTTGATGAGGTGGGTGCTGCCGCGTGTTTCAAGCTGCTGCTGCTGCTGCTGCTGCTGCTAGGTATTACGCGTGCATCAGCCTTTGGCCTGCGTAGCTGTCAGCAGGTGTCCTCTTGGGACAGAGTGTAAAATGTGTATGTTATTCTTTGTTTGTAGATGCTAGCTGTCAAGGCTGTAGGAATCAACCTCTGCCAGCGGTCTTTTGTCAGCGCACATTAACACAGCTTCCGGCATGTATGCTGCCTTGTTGCGTTGCTGCTGCTGCTGCTGCCATCACAGGTTATGTCAGTTATCATGGAGCAGCTTGGCATCCCCATCCCAGTGTACACGCGCACAGATCGTGTGCAGCTGTCGCACAATGCAAAGCTGACCAGCAGCAGCCAGCAGCAGCAGCAAGCTGAAGAGGACAGCAGCGAAGAGGAGCAGGAACAGCAGCAGCAGCAGCAGCAGCAGCAAGAACAGCCACAGGATATGAGCGGAGTCAGCGGCACAGCAGCTGCTGCGGAAACCGTAGATAGCCTGCAGACAGCGACAGCAGCAGCAGCAGCAGCAGCAGCCGGTGGCGAAATTGGTGGTGCAGCAGCTGATCCTGCTGCTTTCAATGGCAACACCAGCAGCAGCGGCAACAGCTGGAGCTTCACGCTCAGCATCAGCAGCCTGCATGGCCTCAGCTGCCCTCTGCCGATGGTTGCCTCGGCAAGTGTGTCGTTTTTGGGAGACGCAGCACAGGCAGGGCTGAAGTCGAGGCAGCTGTCAGGGCAGCTGCCGTGGCGGTTGACCAGGAGCTGCCCTGCAGGGCTGCAGCAGGTGCAGCTGCAGGTGCAGTTTGCACTTGTGGAGGCTGCTGACGAAGGCAGGCGCAGCGCATCGGTGAGTGCACGGCGGCGTTGTTGGGCGCTTGGTGCGGATGGTCTCTGGGGAGTCTGAACATGCCTGGTACGGTTGCTGTTGCAAGCACTGCGATGTGTGCAGGTGGGTGGAGTGCTTGCAGCTGTAGGGTTGCTGAACAGGTCCATAACTCGTGTGCAGCTGCGTTTTGAGTATATGTGTTGTGCATGCACTTGGCAAGTGCTTAGCGGCTGATAAGGACACCATACCTTGTCTGCTGCTGTGTGCAGGTGCAGTACGTGATAGAACAGCCGCAGCAGGTAGATCAGCAGGCGACTGGTGGCAGGCCACGCTCAACACGAGGTGCTGCTGGTGAGCAGCAGCAGCCTGACGGCAGTCAAGTGATTGCATTTGTAACGCAGCAGCTGGATTACACAGAGAAGCAGCAGCAGCTGATAGCGCAGCTGCAGGCAAAAGCAGAGGAGTCTCGGCTAGCAGCGCCTGCGGCCGCTGAGGCAGAAGCAGCAGAGGTTGCAGGCAAGCCGCGCAAGCGGCCCAGCAAGAACAGCGGCAGCGTGCAGCAACACAACGCAAGTGCTAGTGGCGGCAGCCGTGGTGAAAGCAAGACCAGATGTGCTGTCAGTAGGGATGGTGCTGGCAGCGGTGCTGCAGTGGCTGCAGCAGCAGATGCAGATGCAGTAAGAAGTGCGGAAAACCAGCCAGATGCCGATGTGGCTACCATGCTGGAGGCTGGTCGGCAGCAGCAGGGGACCAGGCCGGCTGCAGCAGCTGGCGCTGGAGGTGCTGCAGCACAACAGCAGGCAGCAGCGGGCAGCGAAGAAGAACCAGACAGCGCGGCAGAGGGGCGAGCAGAACAGGAAAGCAGTGATGCTGATGATGTGACTGGCAGTGCAGACGGCTCTGGTTCAGAGTACCTTGCGAGTGACTCGGGTGATGCTGAGGTGGCGGCAGGGCAGCGGGGCCAGAACAGCACAGGGCGTCCGAGGAAGCGCACCAAGCGGCTGGACTTGTAGTGCACAGCGGGTTGGCACCTGATCGGGGCTTCCACTCCTCTGGGTGCAGCATGTAAAGTAGAGTATGTGAAGGATTGGGGTCCCTGTGGCAGAGCCTGCAGGCAGCTGCTGCCGAACAAGGTGCGCGACCATTGCTGGGTTGGCTGAGTGTTGGCGTTGCCGTGGGATGCAAACTTGGCACTTGGCAAACTGCTGGTTGCTAGTTGTCTCAGCAGTGGCTCTGGCCTCCTCTGTGAAATGTCCATGAGTGGCATCCACCGGCAGTGAGGTTGTTGTTTTGCTCTTTGCCCAATGAGCCTGTCATTGGCTGCCCAAACGGGCGAAGTTACCGATGTAACTTCCAAAATGTGTGAGGGCAGTGAGGCTTCATGATTGTAAAGCAGTGTAAGGGGTTGTCATCATCATCATCATCATCATCATCATCATCATCATCATACCCATTCAAGCCATATATGGCTATATAGCATCAGCGCCATCGGCCCCGCGCTATATAGCATCAGCGCCATCGGCCCCGCGCAACACCGGGGCGGAAAGGGGAGGGAGCACTGCTCCAGAATGTTTGCATGCATTGCGCACATCCCAAGACTTGACAAGAAAATCAGCAATACACGGTGACACCATCCGACATCTTCCAGAACTGCCCCAAATATCATCAGATACAAAACGCAACACCTTCATTGACGAATCAGCCATGGACAAAACGCTGCGCAACTTTTCAACGCAACCCGGCATAGATCTGATCTCAGCAAACATACTATCCCTCTGAGCAGAAGTAGCAGGGCAATCAAACAAGTGTGACAAAGACTCAACTTCTGCACCACAACAAGGACATCCTGAAGTGGAATGTAACGGGTTGTCATAAGTCTGAACCCAGCCCAGGGCCCTAGACAGGGCTGCGATGCCGTAGATGGCATCGCAGCAGGTGTTCCAATGATCCCAGCGAAGTAATGCTATTTGAGCTGATTAGGGGTCTTGACATGAGCAATCCAACCGTCTATACTAGACTAGTCTGGGTTACACATGCTACTTGCAGTCTCAGCGCCACTAGTTGGCACTTTGCCCCAAATGAGCCTCTCGTTGGCTCCTGAATGGGGTTCCCACTCCTCGATGGGTGGAGCATGTAAGGTAAAGTAAAGTAGAGCAAAGTAAGGCACTGAGGTTCAGTGCCGTCATCGTAGAACCCTGCGTCATCACAGCACGCTGTACCCTGTGACTGATACAAAGCCTGCTCACACTTCATCAGCCGCCAACTGAGGCAGTGTTACAATGTCTTCTAGCATTTGAGTGACACATTTGCTGCATTGTGCTTTGCAAAGTGTGATTTTTTGCAACCCCTTGCTACATGTATGTCTTGTCTGTCACCCACAAGCGGCAACACCATGGTTTGCTGGGCACGCATGGACCAACCACGCCTCAGCTCATGTAACAGCGGTGTGCTCCCAGCAGGTGATCTCGGACTCTGAGGCGGAGTCCATCAGCGGACATGTTGTGACCAGCAGTGCAGAAGTATGAGCGCGTCACTCGTCACGGCGCCTACTACATTCACCAGCCCAGCAGCACAAAGACCAGTGCAGCATGCAGAGCAGTAGCCTCCTGAACACAACATCATGCTGGTCTACAAAGCTGCACCATGGTTGTCTGATCGCCACTATTCATAGTCAAACATGCAGGACATCTAGTGAGCAATTGAGCAGCGCAACCGCACCGCATCAATGTTCTGCCTTGTTGGTATACGCATCCATGGGTTGCAACACTGACGTACCAGTGCGCAGTACCTCAACGCCGGTGTGAAAAACTTACGTTGCATCACATGCTCCACCCATCAAGAAAGTGGGAACCCCAATCAGGAGCCAACGAACGGCTATGAAGGGGGGGGGACCTCAAAAAACAGATCAACATAAACAGATCAGAAGAAACAGCAGACCAGAACTCATCATCTTCCCCAAACGCCTGAGAAACAGACCAAAAGCTTGGCTGTTGAAGAATCAAGCACCCATCTACGACAACATAACATGATCCTGTCCTATGAGCCAGGTCTATGACACTAGTGAGACTTCTGCAAGTTCTGAGCAAGACAGCAACAACCCTAACTCGCAACAATCAGTGGCTCCCACGGCGTAATGATCAATCATCATAGGCTGCCAAGTGCAGTTGATCAGCCAAGCGTGAAGCTGCCACAGAAGTAATTGTCAACCAAGTAATGCGCTGCCACATTGCACAAGCTGCTGCAGAGCAGTGATCAATTGAGTGCGAGGCTGCTGCGGAGCATGAGCATCACAGCACAGGGGAGGGGGGGTCTCCACTTAAGGGCTGCGACATAGCGCTGGCTCAGCAGCACAGAGGCTGCCATGGAGCAACTGCCCAACCCCACTCGAGCCGCCTCAGCGCTCTCAACTTATCTACTGACCCTACCAACCCTACTGCTGCCTAATTACCGTGCCGATTCACTGCTATCTAATGAACGAGGTGGGGCACACTCCAAAACAGATGGACGCACATGGGTCAGCACTAAGTGCACACTGCATTGAAGCATGCACGTTGCACACATCCCGCAGCAGCATTTGCAGCTGTTGCTTGTCAAGCAAACACTAAGTCAAGTCAGCATGTTGGCGCCATTGGTGTTGCAAGATGGCGCTTGATCACAATTCTTAACCAGCATGCGTGTCCGCAGCTGACCCCAAACTCAAAACAAACTACAGTAAGGCACACACTAAGACACTTGCAGCAAACTGCCATATCAACACAGTGGTAGGCCGTGAACGGCGTTGCTGCTATGGCTCAAAGCGCCATCTATGTATGGCGAGTGTGACAAACAGCATTTTTCACCTGCAGCAAAGTTGCAGCTGCACACAGACCAAGGGGAAGCCCACGCCACAAACTTCAAAGTACTGTGCATTCATGCAATCCTGTTGATCACTCAATACATGAGTTGGGTACAACAACTCACATCCAGTTATTGGCCAAGGCATACAATGGTCTAATGATGTTCAGTGCAAGAGCCAAAGGTTGTCACAACTCATAATGGCACCCCCTCTGCCTACTCCGTGTTGTCTCATAATGGCACCCCCTCTGCCTACTCCGTGTTGTAGTCGGCCAACACAGCCGCGTGGTGCCACGAAGCCAGTTGGATGAGCCATCCCACAATTATTGTTCTTAGCTCAGCGCCTCCAACTGCTTTCCAGGTCTGTGAGCTGGCCCTGCAGGCATCAGTCACATGGCGGCATCCACAGCCTGGTCCAGCAACAAAGAGGCTGCCACAGAGCGACTGACCAACACCACATTAGCTGCCTCAGCGCTCGCAACCTATCTACTGACATTATGAACCCTACTGCTGCCTAAACACCTTGCTGATTCACTGCTGCCTTAATGAACGAGGTGGGGCCCACTCCAAATCAGATGGACGCACAAGGGTCAGCACTAAGTACACACTGAGCCATGCGTGTTGTACACATCACGCAGCAGCATTTGCAGCTGTTGCTTGTCAAGCCAACAGTAAGGTTAGTCAGCAGCATCTTGGCGCCATAGGTGTTGCATTATGCCGCTTGATCACAATTTTTAAACCAGCATGCGTGTCCGCAGCCGACTCCCAAACACACAGCACACTACAGTAAGGCACACACTGAGACAGAAAAGTAACGACCTCACAATGACCCCCCCCCCTCTGCCTCCTTCATTTGCAGTCATCAAACACAGCCGCATGGGTGGCTCAGCCCAGCGCCTCAGCCTGCTTCTCCAGCTGTGTGAGCCGTGCAGTGGGCCGTTGCTGCATCCAGCTACTCGTCAGCCAGGTCGCAACCGTCCAGAGCCTGGTCCAGCTCCTTCTCCAGCTCGTGCAGCTCGGCCTCCAGTTCCTGCACATGCATACAAGGCAGCAGGGGGCGGCAGCAAGGGCAGGCATGGCGCCATCGAAAACAGTGGCAGGGCGTGCCTGTGCTGTGACTGCATATGCACATGCGGGCACAACTGGCAGTGTGCAGGAGCTGTTGTGTCACCCGCTGCAGCAGACTCCTGGCCAGTAGTGTTGGGGCACATGCTGCATGTCACATGGCAGCAGACGCACATAACAGCAGCAGCGGCTGTGGCGGCCTTGAACATTGCTGTCACTGCAACGCCTGCGCCGTCGGCTGCAAATGCATGTGAATGCACGGCTGACGCGCTCTGACAGCAGGCCTCCCACACATGCACAGCCCTGGCTGCGTCCACTCACCGCCACGTTTGCCTCCAGGGCAGCGCTCCTGCTGCGCTCAGCAATCAGGGCACACATGAGGCAGTTGCTGCTGCGGCAGCTGCACTGCAGCAGGCTGCTGTTGATGCGCCTGTCTCAGCTGCGCCGCCAGGCCCCTCCGCCAGGTCCATGAGCACGCTGGCTGCCAGCTTCAGCTGCTCCTGCTCCTGCTGATCTCCAGCTGCTGCCAGGTCAGCGGCGCTGCTGTGGCTGCTCTGCAGCTGTGCACCCTTGCCCGCAGCCTCAGCAGCAGCAGGTCCAGCTGCAGGGCCAGCAGCAGCTGCTGCGCGTGTGACTGGAATGATGCCCACTGCCGCAGATGCGCCAGCTGCTGTGCTGCTGCTGAGGGCTCCAGGTGCTGCTGCTGCTCCATCAATCCTGCAGCAAGGAAAGCAAGCGCAGCAGTGGCAGGGTGCTGGTGAGTTGGTACCACTGGTG
>JACERP010001483.1:0-19871 GCA_014080715.1 Scenedesmus sp. NREL 46B-D3 | reverse complement strand
TGCTCACATGCTATTGGATATGTTCCTGTCTGGCTGCACACAAATTCCAGTATTTTGCAGACAAAGGTGTGCAGCCGCGAAGTACAAGGAGAGGTTTGTAAATGTGGCAGTTCAAACCGAATATGATCATCATCATCATCATACTACCCATTCAACTGAATATGATGTGTAGTAGCTGCTGGTCACCACTCAGTGGACATTCTGGCAAGTTGCAGCCCCGAAACTGCATGTTACAAGGGCTCAACAGACCCTCACTCAGTGCAAATAGTAGTCGTTCACAGCGTTTTATTCTATGAGGTCTCCCCCCCCTCGATGAGGCTCTCGTTGGCTGCTGAATGGGGTTCCCACTCCTTGTTGGGTGGAGCATGTAATGTAATGTAATGTAAACCGTCATGGCAGAACAGCGCCGTTGTGCTAGCAGATCTCTGTTCAGACGCCTTGGTGCTGTAAACTTTTGCACCGCCACCTTCAGTCACAGCCGTACCATACACTTATTCAACCGGTTGCAATAATAATCTTTAGTCTTCTTAGTAGGAAGGCAGATGAGGCTGATTACAGCTTGTGGATGCATGCGCTTTGGAGTGCATGCACTCCCACTGCAGCCACTCCTGGTCAGTGCGGTGTAAATGATACATTCGATCTGGTGATGATCCCATTACTAAATATACTGCAAGGAATGTGTGTGTTATCTCGTGGTAGTAGCTGCCGCACTATGTAGTGCTGCAGGCGAGTGCTCCATCACGACAACATGCACAGGGTGGCGGCTTGGCCGCGAAATGCATGTTAGTACCTGCTGATAGTGAGTGGAAACTTCTTGCACACGCTTTCAAGCTGTACAAAGTGTCGTGGCTGGCTGGCTGCAGGAGCAAGGCAGTAACCACCTGCACGTCACGGCCGTGATCACGTCATGACGGCACAGCTGCGGCGCACTGCCCGGCAGTGCGGCAGCCTTGGAGGTGCTGCTCCTGCCTTTTGTAGCGCGTGTATTAAATATATTTTTAATAAAAGCAACTTTAATCAAAGCATGCATGGAGCCATGCACGATTGTATGTCCTGCGGATTGTACTGTAGCAGAAACGGCCGGCACGTTACAATCGGTGCCGTTCTGACAACGGTTCTCTCATCACAGAACACGCTGAGCTCCACAGATACTGTTGTTTGAGTTCACCGCGTTTTATGGTCTACCGATCCGTGCAAATGCCGTGCTTCTGGTCGGTGCATCGGTTTCGCAGGCATCTCGCACAGCAAGCCGACCACATGCGACATGCCACTCATGCTGTTCCGTTTCAAGACAAAACCTCTATTCTGTTGCTGCTGGGATGTGTCAAAACTGCAGGCAGCAATTTACGCCCAGCAGCAGCAACATGCAGGGCTGCTGCCATCCTGCAATATTGCATTGAGGCCAGCCACGCCAGCAGTCACCACCAGTGCATGCAAGTGATGCTGATAAGCATGTACATTGACGACACAAATGGCTGTGAAGCAGCCGCCACTCCAACATGTAGCAGCAGCAGCAGCAGTCCTCTCCATGGAGAGGGTGTAGCCGCCGTCGTGCTGCCAGCAGTGCAGCCCATCAGCTGCTGGTGTCAGGGGTTGAACAATATCGCAGGGTGTCAAACCTTGATCGTTACCCTTGGAATCCATGCACTGTGCATGTGTGGCTGCAGCTTGCAGAAAGCCGCTGACAGTGCGCTGGTCAGCAGCATATCACAACTGTGCCGAGGACATGCATGCCTGCGTTGTTACAGGGGGCTTTCCTCACTTTCACCAAGCTTCCTGTCAAGAAGGGATGGTCAAATATATGGGGGTTGGGGACCGGGTAACAACATACGGTGTCACGCCGCTTGTCACATAATATCAAATCCATTCATTCAAGTTCCTACCAGTCAGACAGGGCACTATAGCATGACAGTAATGCCCCTGGCCTGAGACCCGTAGACTTGCCAGCGGCACAATGCAGGCAACCACAACCGCATGCAAACCAAGCAGCGGCATATCACAGCGGCACTTTGCATGAACACTTCTACACGGCTGGGAACGCAGTACACTTCACCTTCCAGCGACACAACCGAGGGCGCTGCACCACCACCTGGCAAGGCAACACGCACAGGCTTGCTATTGCATGACATTTTGCTCAAGCACATGAACGCTTCCACCAACAATGCATGGCTTACATTATTAACAGCAACGCATGATACACCAACACTGGACAGCAACTCAACAACAACAGGTATCAACAACATAAATCACCAAACCTATACCGTATTGGCCATATAATGCCAGCAAGCAAACAGAACCACATCACCTCGCACCTGTGATGGCCACAACACAACGCGCGCGCACTGCAGCAGGCCAATGCCCTACATCAGCAAAATCACGCATGCACAAAAGCAGGTCATCTCGAGGCAAACGGGAGTGACACTGCAATTTCCGCTCGCACCTCACTGCTGCAACAGCTGCAGTGATAGCACTGCTCATGCCGGTGGGAACGTGCAACCACCCCGTTAAACATGCCGCATCGCTCCTCATCAGACAGCCCTCGACAGACCCTGACCTTGAAACAGCACACAACAAATGCAGATGTCCTTGCATCCACAGTGCCTGACGCCACCCATCTACCTGCGGCTTGGCGAGCCTGCCGCACCACCCCTCCATGCTGCCTGCTGCGCTGCCGCCGTGTTGAAGCCAGCTGTGCAGCAGCACCCTGCGCGGCACCGCCAGCAGCCGCAAGAGCCGCAGACGAGCCAGCCGGTATGGGCCAGCTGGGGTGTGGCTGCTGGACCCCACCCTGCCAACCTGCTCCCCTGTGAAGCTACCTGGCGGGTACGCAGCAGCACTTGCAGCTGGCACGCCTGTCGCTGCTGGCTGCATGCCGGCATACGTACCGTGCATCTGCGTCTGCTGCATCTGCTGCTGCTGCTGCATCTGCTTCTTCTGCTGCTGCTTCGCCAGCTTGCGGCGGCCTGCTCATCCGGATGGATGCCCGCCACGGTCGACTTCAGGTACACCTTGGCGCTGTGCTTGGCTGTCTTGGAGATGAACGCGCGCGCCCCCAGGCGCGAGAAGTTGAAGGTGGCCGACAGCATGTCTTGGGCGATGGGCACGCTGCTCTGCGCAGCCTTGCCTGCCTCGTCACCATACCTGCAGCAGCAGCAGCAGCAGCAGCAGCAACAATACTTAGGAGACAGCAACTGGTAACCAGCAGAAAATTGTGTGTAACTTGTGACCGTCTCATAGTGAGCAGATGCCCACACTCCGCACAGCAGAGCGGCAGGGGCACAGAAAAGAGAAAGACGAGCGCACCGCCGCAGCCAGGCGCTCCACCACTGGCGTTGGCATCGCGCCCACCCTGCTGCAGCTGCACCATGCACTTGCGCAACTCCTCACTTGTATGTGATGTACTGCGAAGTTGCGTCTCCGCTCTGCGCCAGCACCACCTTTGCGGCCTGCTCCAGGCTGTCGTACACGTCGACAAAGGCCACCAGGCCAGCCGCGCCGACGGTGTGCAGCGCGGAGCGCTCCTCCGGACTCGCAAACTCGCTGCCGCTGCCGCCGCTGCGGTTGGGCTGCTTCTTGTGACCTGGCAGGGACCTGGCAATCGCCAGGGCGGTGGCGTAGGAGGCCTGGCCAACCATGGCAGCGAGCCTGCCGGTGACATATGCGGCACTGCTGGCCACGCTGCCCGCCAGTGCCAGCCTGCAAGCGCAGAGACAACACAAACCATCAACACCTTGCCAGCAGGCCCACAACCACTTTCTGATGCAGTCCCCGCTCGACCATGGTCCAATGTAACCAATCAACAACCGACCCGATAAATTTTGACATGACTGAACATAAGTCAGGCACTCGAGTCACCCGCAGCCCCCCACCCCACCACGAGTGCTGAGTCAGCACTTACCCTTTCTTGAAGGTGGGTGACACGGTAGCTGGCTTCGCATTGGGCGCCTGGCTGGCCACCTGCTTGTTGGCATAGTTGCTGATGGCAGTGGCCGTTGCGGCAGCCGCATTGCCCACCGCTGTCGCCACCATTGTTCCGCCAACCACCAGCCCTGCTGCCACCTTGTCTGCAGTGGCGTTGCCGCTGTTGGGCAGTTGATAACGGCCTGCAGAGATGCCGGGTGCTGCTGCTGCCTGGCCAGATGCTGCTGCTGCTGCTGGCGGTGGTGGTGTCCCTGCTGCCTCTGCTGCCTGCAGCGCAGTTGCTTCCTTGCGGCCATTCAGATTGTCGGCCTCCTCATAGGCTGCATCTACCTGCGCACCAACCAAGAGAAACAACAGCGCAGGTGTGATTCACCGGCACAGAGAGTGCACGAGGTGCTGGGAGCCTGTCCCTCATCCACACACAGATGCCTCACACGCTTCACAGCATGAGCATGACTCACAATGCACCAGATGTTGAGCAACCACACGCACTGCAATGCACACCCGGGGCCATATCAAGCACTCACCTGCTTGGCGGTGCTGAATGCACAGCTGTCGTGCAGCACATCGTTGACAGCTTCCAGCACCTCAGCAGGCGTGTCTGATGGTTGATGGTTGATAGTTGAATCGGCATTCATTGGCATCAGGCACGTTGGATTGCAGGCAGCAGCACAAGACATGTCAGCATGCAAGGGGCAGCAGGACAGCGTAGCTGTGCCATCAGCTTGGCGCTGCTAAGACGTCCGGCACATTGATGCTGCATTGTCCATCATCTGGTGCTGCCTTACTCCACGCACCAGCACACAATGCACACCATGCACAGAGAAATGCATTCATGCTTGCACACAGGTTCTGTGGTGGCTTCCCATTTGTATACCTGGGACATGTCAGTATACCTGGGACATGTCATGCAAGTAGCTAACTACCAATTGCGTTAAAGGCCGATAACTGCATGCATGCATGCATGCTGATAAATTGCAGCAGCCTGCAGCAACATGCAGGCGACAGCAGCTCTGCAAATCACTTACGCACCTGCTGGTAGGACGAGGATGTAGTACTCAGTTTGGATCTGCTCGAGTGCAAAACTGTAGATGGTTGCTGCCGCTTTCAGCGCTGGCAGGTGCTTGCCAAGCGCGAATGCAACTCTTGCTTGCTTGGATGTTACTGCTGCCTCAACTCGCAGCTGCTGCGGGTCAACAGGTGCAGCGCTGGCAGCAGCAGCAGCAGCTGCGCCTGGGCCTACCAACTGCACGGTGAACTCGCCATCCACCAGCAGGGTCTGCACGTTGTTGGCAACCTGCAGATGGCAGAGCAGCAGCGGCAACAGGCGGGCTGAACCAGAACCGGTTCTGGCGCTGCTGGAGTCCTGGGACTGCAGTGGCTCCATTCCAGATCGGTTGCGTAATGTGCACCCACCTTATGCAGCTCAGCGCCCGGCACCGACAACAAAGTTTCTGCGTGTGCACCCATGACTGTTGAACCTAGAAGCGTATTCAGCAACACAGCAGGGCACGGCTTCGAACCTGCAATAGTAAGTAGCTTAGCGGGCGCCAGGTAGGAACACTGTACAACCAGCAGCAAATTAATCGTCCATGCAGCAGATCCCCACTTGTAGCTTCTTGTAGCATCTGCATGATACGCAGCAGTAGGTGACATAACTCTACTGTCACACCGGAACTTATTTGACCTGCGCAGTAAGCCAGGTTGTCTCAACCATTCATGCATGAATCAGCAGCTTTGGCACCATTACCAATTCGCTCGTTCAGCGCAACACAAAGTATAATAGCAGAGGAGCCACGTGTATATCAAGTTGACATCGGTCACGCTCACGTTCGGATCCACGCATCACAGGGTAGCGTTTACGTACCTAGCTGTCTCGGTGCAGCCAGGTGAGCTGTCGAGCTGCACCTTGTTGTCCAGCTGGCCTGAGCGCCCCTGCTCATCGATGCGGGACTGCATAGCAGCAACACGTCAGTCAATTGTTTTTTTTGTAAGGTTAGCTGGTTGATGTGGTCGCAGGATTTGCTGCTGAGCTGGAGCAGCAGCTTATCATGGAGCAGCAGTTCCAGGGTCGCTGTTTAAGACTGCCGTGCCTGCCTGATGCCCTGTTGTGTGCAGGGTGAACACCTGTATATTTAAAAAGCATGGTGTGGTTCCTTAAGGGCCTCAAGGGTAGCAATCAGTGCCGCAGCAGCAGCAGCAGCCTCCGGCGCCTGTCTCTGAATGAAGAGTTGAATGAGGAGTCTGTTGTGGTGCCGCCACCCATCAGCCAAACAGGAAGCTTGGCAACCACCAGCTGCACTAGCTGCGGTGCCAGCGGCGCCCTTGCGGTGCAGCAACAGCAGCAGCAGCTGCGGGACCGCCTACGCCGGCGCAGCCTGCCTGCCATGCACCTGTCAGAGCAGCGCAGTAGCCTCATGTGAGTTGCGCGACTTGCAAGGCAGGGGACAGCTGAGAGCAAGCAGCAGTCGGTTTCACTGCTGCTGTGTATGTTGCATGGCGACGCTTGCAGGAGGCGTCAGGGGACACCGCCTGCTAGTGCATGCTTAGATGCATCCAAGCAGCTCTGCAGTGATGGCCGCACAACCTTAACGAGTCTTAACGAGCCGTTACAAGCCTATGCGCTGCCGCCCGTCTTGTCTGCTTGCAACTGCAGGGACAGCTGTGCCATGATGGCCAACCCTCCTGTCTTTGACAACCCGCTGCGCCGCCGGGGATGCCTCGACCACAACCACAGCCAGTCGCTGAGCAGCTACAGGGCCGAGGCGATAGAGCGTGAGCTGCGGGTGAAGCAAATAAACTGCGGCGAGCGCCCAGTCGCGGCTGCGAAGGTCTAAACAGGCGATGCATGCTCTGCCAGGTCATCAGGTGGCATGCCCTGCAGCTGCACTCTCAACAATGAACCGCAGCTGGCTGATGTCTGGACGTGCCGAGGGCAGCAGTGCCGCTGCAGCACTGGGACACACAGCAGCTGTTGCCAGGACTTGGCCTCATGGGGCACCTTAGCAACGCATGGTGGCCGCCAGTTCGCCGTGGCCTTGCATGCATTGGTTTGCTGGTGTGGGTGCAGGGGGGTTTTGCTGTCGTGGGAACTCAATTGCTGGCTTGCAAACAAAGTAACAGCGCATGCTGTTGGCATGGTGTGCGTCCATGCGCTGTCAGGTTGCCTGTGCATGTCATAGCGTTGCTTGTGATTGCTGTTCTGCTTTTTGCATACATTCATGCCTTAAATGATTAGCTGAGTGTGATGGTGGCTGTTATGCATGGTGCTGCAATGCCTGCCAAGTAGTGGTTGCACGTGCTCTGCAGCAGAGCCTGCGGCAGCTGCAGCTGGCGGGCGCGCCACGCATGAGCGGTTGGCGCAGTTGGTGCTGCATGTTCTGGTCACCAGTTGGGTTCTGTTCAGCGGCAGTACAGCTCGCTCTTGCGTTCAGCAGAATTCAATGTGATAGGCGCGCGCTAGCCATCTGCAAGTGCCGTGTCTGGATTAAGCTGCCAGTGAAATCAGCATATTAGATGTCTACTCAACTCGTGCTGCAATTGATATCAACCCAACTCAAGCTGCTGATTGCAGCCTTGCTTGGCCTAATTACACAATTAGCTTCTCCTGCCATGCATGACCTGCGGGCACAACGGCTCCTGAACATCCTGGGGTGTGTTGCATGCTACAAAGTATGCCCACGTGAGGGTGAGCCGTATGGGTGCGCAGTCATTGGTCATGTGTGTGGCATGTATGTGCATGCTGCCTGCCTGTGCTTACCTCTGGCTTGTGCAGTGCACGACTTGGCGGTGCAAATCGTGCTGGTGTTTGAGCTGTTTCACTGCTGGTGGTTTCAACAACGCTGCGAAGACGTGTTGTCTAACCACAGCTGCATGTGTGTAGTGGTGTACAGCTCTGGGCCGGCTGTTTTTGATGTTTTGTGTTTCAGCTGTGTGCTTCAGCTGCTAGGGGGACGTGCGTTCAATTCACGCAGCAATAGAATACCAGACAACTTGTGAAGAGCATGATGCATTCAATTCTGGTTCTTGTTTGCATGTTGCATTTTTTTGACCGGCAGCCAGTACCTCATGCCTGACTGGAATGTGTTGGTGTGGTGTGCTTGCATGGTCCCGTGCACTTTTATGAAGCAGCCTACATCTTCTGTGCGGCCGCTAAATGTCATGCGACTATATGTGCGCAGTACTCGTTTGTTGGGCTAGTGTACACTTACCAGTGTGAAGCGCGTGACCTGAAGCCTCTTTGGTAACGGCACACTTTGTTGTTTTTGGGGCACAACTTTGCTGTCCAACTTAACTGCTCGATTGAAAGTTTGAGGCGCTGCAACAAAGGACGTTCTTTATGCTGCGGCGAGTGCTGAGAATCTTGGAGCATGGAATGTTGTGGTTGAGCAACTTGGAGACTGTGTCGGGTGCTTACCAAAGCACCATGATATACTACCGCAGCTTATATAGCACAATGATGCCAGTGGTTTGAGGTTCTGCTTGCAGCTGGTGGTGACTGCACATTGGTCTGCAGCAACCTGTTTGGTGAGCGCAGCTGAGTCGCAGTGTGCATATGCTGACGCTTTGACAGAGCTGTAGTGTGCACGTTGTGGTGCACCCACCTCCAGCGACGTCGGTTGGCGCTGTGTTTTCCTGTGCTGCTGTCGTGCAGCTACAACAGGCAGAAAAGGTGTCCTGGCATAATGGGGGTGGCTGGTGATGTTGGCCGTGGTGTGGGTTTTGCAATTTATACCTTTCCACCACTCCACTCTTGGAATGTGGCAGTTTATGAGAGGAGCTTCGTTTGATTTGATTTTGCTGAAAGACTGTGTTCTGGCCAGCTGTTGTGTTGTTGAACAGAACCTTGCCTTGTCAGCCTTAGTACGTGGTAAGTTGATGCTCACTGGTTTGTGCAGCGATGCGGATCGCTGGCTGTGCTTGCTGTGGGTTGATTGTGCAGTGGCTAAGTGGAGGAGGGCTGCTGTGCGTGCAGTCAGGATTAGGAGTGCTTGCGATAGAGCAACGTGCCAGTGCGCTAGAGCCGAAGGCAACTGGCCAATTCCCCGCTAAGACATTGAGGATTGATGGATTAGGTGGTTGCCCAATGAGCCTGTCATTGGCTCGAAACGGGCGATGTTCCCGTCGTGTAACATCTAAACTGTGAAACTGTGATTTGTCATGCTACTTCACCATTCCTCTGCAGATCTGCTCTATAGCTGGGGTTGTCATGCACGTGCTGCGTGAAGCATGTGATGGGTGTATGCAGTTGCTGGCAGCGGCTGCAAATGGTCAACATGTAACAGAGTTAACTCTGTAACGTTACAAAGCCTGTTGCAGTTTACCATTCAAGAAGTGGGCACGATGGTTCTGAAACCTGTTAGTGTGATTGCCCATCATGGCATGGCTGTCAAATCAGAAATGCTATCTTCCTAGGCGCTGGCATCAGTGACAACGGCGTAACCACAACAGGCTGAGGCAGGCATCACATCAGCTGCATGCTTCATTCATGAGTAGTACTCAGCAACACAGCCAGCATGCGAGCCCAAGCTTTGCTTATGGTACATCATGCATACATAAAACGCTTCCTATCACATGAAGTTCTCAAGAGTCAGTTGCCCGGCCGCCGGCTATATGCCGCCTTAAAATAATAACAATAATGAAGTCAAAGGTTCCTGACAGCCTGCTGCAGGTTCATCATCATCATCATATTACCCATTCAAGCCATAGCATGAGCGCCATCGGCCCCGCGCCCCACCGGGGCGGAAAGCCTGCTGCAGGTTGTGGCGTAGCCACTTGAACACACCGTGTATACACGGTTTATGTAATCCCTCCATTTTTAATCGTGTCAGGCAGCCTGAGCAGGATTCACACCCCCGACAGGACTGGCACAGTAGCTGGCTGCAGGCAGCTGCATGCCAAGCCTTCAAGGTGGTATGCTACCAATAACCCTGCTGCTTGAGGCGGGCGTGGTGTTGCTAGCTCATGCACACACAACCGCTGTGTGAGCACTGCTTGCAGTGTGCTGTTCCTCTACCGCCCTTCAATACGCCCAGCTTGCTGCTGCTTTACTGCTGCGTGCTGGCGCATGAGCTCAAGCTCCTGCCTGTCTTTGACTGCGCCTGGCGGCAGGAACTCCGCCAGGTCAGCAGCCTGCAGCAGCAGCTTGCGGCGCTCATCAGCAATGATGGCTGCGCGCGCTGCCTCGGCAGCTTGCCTGCAAGGGAGAAGGGGCAGGGCGATGCGGCAAACGTCAACCTGTCACTCATCATTACTGGCCACCAGATGTGGTGTGAAGAAGCAGCGCACTCTAGCATGAAAAGGCAAGCAAGGAAGCAAGCAGTGTCACCCTACCCCTGCATGTGGTGTGCAATGCGATGTGTATGCAGTTTGGTCCGTGTGAACATGCTAGAAGCTCAGCTGCTACTTCACAAGGAACGGCTGTCCAGCACGTCTGCGTACCTTGCTGCCAACTCTGCCTCCTCAGCTCTGCGTGCCTCCTCGTAGCGCTCCAGCTTCTGCTCGAGCATCCTGTCAACTGCGCGCTTGTGCTCAGCAACCTACAGCAGCACACGTATGGCAAGCACAGCAGCTTACCCATCGATGCAGGCTCTCATCGTCATGACCGGCTGTGAACTGTGCCTCCAGCACGGCTTGTTGTGTGCCTGCACCCACCCCTGACCCAGCAGCTGGCTGTGCCCACATAAGAGCGCGTTGCCAGCGCCTGCAGCAACCGTGTGTAGCAACAACATAGCATTGAGCAGGGCACGCGATGCTGAGTCAGCATGCGCTCGCACCTTGAGGCGCCGCTTCTGCGCGTTGAGCTGTTCCAGCCTGTCGTCTTCTGCGAATTTGGCCATCATGGCTTGCCTGAACACCTCCTCCTCAGCCCGCTGCGCTGCCTCACGCTCGGCCTTCAGGCGCAGCATGGCTGCATTCCACACACACAACAGCACAGGGTCGTCGCCACATGCACAACAGCGTGGCATGTTGAGCAGTACGTGATCACTGAGTGTGTGTCGGACGGTAGATTACCCAGCCTAGCATGCACGTGCATGCACAACCCTAGCAAACTCGTGTTTTGCAGCCCCCGCCTCGCAGTCAATGCAGACCTTCGTTTGAGGCCATCATCTCCTGCTTAGCCGCCTCCCTCTTTGCTGCTGCTGCCTCTGCTTCGTGCCTGCGCCGTTCAGCCAACTCCTCCTCGTGCATCAGATTGATGAGGTACTCTTCCTCCTCCTGCATGTGCACAAACCGGACACGACAGCCACGGAATTGCCTTGGCACTCCTTTAGGCCCTGTATATGCTCACCCATGGCAGCGGTTGCGCAGCACGGATGCGGAACTCATGAATAGACTGACGACGCTGCCCTGACAAAGCAACAAAAGGCGGCTGGCTGCAGTGCATGTGGTGCGCCTGGCAAGGTGCACGCAGGCGCTGCCAACACCCTGCTGACAACCTTTGGCCGCACGTGCGACTCGACGCTGCACGCCAGCAGCATGCACCCCTGCCCGCACCTTTGCCCGCAGCGCTGCCTCCTGCTCCAGGCGCAGCTGGTCGTAGATGCGGTCAGCAGCATCCTTGCGCGCTGCCTTCCGGGCGGCCTCCTCAGCGTCGCGCTGCGCCACCATGGCCCAGTAGTCCTGGATGCGCTGCTCCTCCGCCTGCGCTGCTGCACGCGCTGCTGATTTGGCACCTTCCTGCTCCTTGAGGAAGCCTTCTATGTACGCCTGCACGCAGCAGCATCAAGCACGACAGCAGCGTGCATGGTCCCAGCACAAACAAGGCATTCGTCAGGGACAGGTGCTGTTTACGATGCTCTGCTTTGCAACACGACCAAGCTGCTCGCGTTGCACAACTTGCCCCGCCACGCAGAGCGCAGCAGCAGAAGCCCACCTTGGTGTCTGCCTGCTTGCTGCGCCGCGCCTGCAGCTCCATCCTGTCCTCGGCCTGTATGCGGGCCACCACCTCATCCACCAGGCACCGCTCACGCGCAAACTCTGCCTCTGCACGCCGCTGCAGCTCCAGACGCTCCTGCAAGGCAGGTGGGGCAGTGACGGCTGGCAGCTCTTCGAAGAAAGGCATGCGCCAGGCAGCCACCAAGCTCCAGCGCCCCCCCACACAGCAGCACAACGCCTCTGGATGAAGCGCTTCCACCCAATAACGACAAGCCGTGCTGCATGCCATCTTACTGCTGCGAGCTACCAGACTGCTCTATCCTGCCCTTTTTTTAAAAAAAAAATTGATTTGTATAAATACTTTTTATATATATTGAACACTTGCAGACTTGAACAGACTGCTGTGGGGTGTACAGGGGCCTCACGCACCTGCATCTGCTGCTTCAGCACCTGCATACCCAGCTTGCCCGCTTCGCGCCTTGCTGCCTCGGCCGCTTGCTGTGCAGCCAGGCCTTCAGAGTCCTGCTGCATTATGACCTGCACGAAATGGGCGGTCAGCAGCGCATGGGTAGGTTGGTTGAACATGGGACAGAAACAAACAGCAGTCAGCAATGCGCCGGCAAAATGGCAGCCACTTAGTGTGGTGCTGTTGCAAGCACCGGGTGATGCTGAGGTGGCCTACTGCAGGCGAGGTGGCACCATGCACTGCAGCTATTGTGCAGTCACAGGGGCACGGTGCGGATGCATAGTCCTGCTGTCCTCATGAGCAGCTGCACAAGTCGCCATCTGCGACGCTGCCAGCTGCACACCTTGTCATACACCCTGTCATACTCTGCTTCCTGTGCTGCCAGCGTTGCCTTCTCCTGCAGCTGCAGGGACCGCTCCTTGTTCACACGAGCAGCACGAATCTTCTCAGACAGCCTGTCAAGACCACCAGCAGCAGCGGCACCAGCAGCAACTCGGGTGCTCAGTGCCCAGATGTGCCAGGATGGGCTGCTACAAGGTCTATTCTGTAGTCGGTCCACAGGGGCAGCGACACGTATGCATGCCTGGAGGCAGGAGGGCGACACGCGCTGTGGCGGAGGCCTGTCGACGCATGCAGCCTGCACAGCACCATGCTCTGCGCAGCGGCCGCATGCGCCCACACCACAAGGCGCTCTGCCAAGCCAAGTGCCAGCCGGTTGCTCACTCTCTCAGTTCTGCGCTCTCCTCCCTGAGGCGCTGCACCTCTTTGCTGCTGGCCTCCTGCAGCTGCATCTGCCTGCTGAGGGCAGCTGCCAGCGCGTCAGCCTCTGCAGCGGCCACCGCAGAGAGCTCCCGCTGCTGCTCAGCCTGCACCCCGGGAGGCAGCAGGGCAGCAACACCAGCTATCAACCAAATGTGGATGCAGCAGCCTATCGTGTGCGCTCTCATCAATACTGCTGACCCGCAGGCCTGAAGGCTGTCCTCACTTCATGAGACAGATGCCGTGGAGACTCTCCTACAAGTGCTGCCGCTGCAGCAGCTGCACAATGACTAGTTGACAACAGACAATTGGCTCCTGCATCCTCTGCTGCTGAGGCAGCTCTATCGGCAGTATGCAGCTGCGCACTGCCTCCCAATGCTTACAGCACATCAGCAACTCACCGCATACATGTCCTCCAGCAGCTGCTGCTCAGCTTGGCGCTCTCGCACCTCCCGCCCGTGCCGCTTGAACTCATCTTTGACCATGTTGCTGGATATGGCATCTGTGGTGCGCTGCTGGGCATAGTACCTGTATAAGCACAGCAATAATTGTGCTTGTAGAGCTGCTGGCACTGGCTGTGATTCGTACAGCTTGATATTGGGTGTAGCCTGCACATGTGCGCTTGCAGGAAAGCATGGGCATAAAAAGCCCGCAGCCTCACAGGCAAGGGACAGTTTCTGGACTGCAAGTCACCACCATTACAGCATACATATGCGTGCTGCCTGCTGCATGCCGCCCAGGATGCAGGTGCGTTGCACCAGGTAGCTGCCTATGCTTACTTCTGTATCTGGGCACGCTCAAAGTCTTGCTGCTGTCGTACTGCTTCTTTCCGTTCATGGGCTGCAAGCATATGCATGAAACGTTGTTGCAGACGTTGCTCGTCAAGCATCCATAGCGCTAACACCAGCTTTACTGCACATCACAGTGCGTCGCAATACAATACTCGTGACCACACTGACATGGCAGGCATACTGTTCCTGCAGATAATTGTACGCACCTCGGGCCAGCTGACCCCTATTAGATCCCATATCAGCTCCTGTGTGTTAGAGTGACTGCAGGCCAAGCCTCACTCGCTGAGGATGTATGCAACACACCCAGCACAAGCAAACAGCACTGCTGGGCCTGCTAAAGCCTGCGACCCAGCAGCGTGTGCAGCTGGTCTTCTCAAAGTAAATTTACGCGGTTTGAGTCTCTGTGAAGCAGCAGCACAGGTATTGGCTGTGGATGTGAACTAGCACTGCTGTGCCTTTGGAGGGAATTTGAATTTTCCCTCATGTGAAGCCGCGATTGCTCCTGGCTCCTGTGTTTACTTTTCTTTCTTGTAACAGCAGTTATTCATGCAAGCAGAGGCAATCGTTAATGTACAGATTTGCAGCTGTGGTTCTTTGGGCGTGTTCTGCTGACACAGCTAATGCCCTCTGACAGCAGTGCTGCGGAGGACAGGAGGCATTAATTTAGGCAACGGCTTGTGCTCACATCAGCTCGCAAGCTGCACACTGTATCGCAGAAGCCAAAAATAACAATCGCACTACTGTCAAGCAGTGTCTCTGCTGCCGCCTGGTCATTGGCAATTTAGTGTAACATCCGATGTCTTCGTTTTGTGTGTGCTGTATCTGGTGTTTAGAGTTGAGCCACGGTTCCACGTGGTGTCGCAACAGACCACCGTGTGTATTGCCGTGCCATGCCTTCAGCTAAAGGTGCAATGTTGTCTTTAATGGTGTTTTGACCGTCTCAGGCCAGGGAACGACCATCCGATCCTAGATGGGGTGTGAACCAGGGGCAAACGCCTTCATTGAGAAGTACTTTGCCGACTGCGTGTACAAGTGAGCTGATCGTGGTTCGCCGGTGGCAGTGGCCGTTTCTACTGCGCTGCTGACATGCTTGGCTGGTCGCAGCTTGCGCGACTACATAGGCTTCTGCTTGGGCATCTCTGCTATACTGTTCTGGCTGGTAGCTCAGGTGAGTTGGGAGGGCACGTTGTGGAACATGGTGGAGCGCTTAAATTTGCTGTCACAAATACCTGCTTCAGCACCATATGCCATCACTTCAGTGGTTGCCTGGTGCTTGGGTGCTAGTAGGTGCTCATGCATGAGCGCCTCACATTGACCACTGCTGTTGTGCTGCTGCACACTTGTAGATCCCCCAGTACGTTAGGAACTATAAAACCAAGAGTGCTGAGGCCCTGAGCCCTTGGTTTCTTGCCTCATGGCTGCTGGTGGGTTCAGGGGCAAGTGCAGCGGGCCACCACCACATCTGCACTGCAGATGGTTCGGTAGATGTCTGCGCGCTGAGCCCTTACTCGACTTGACTCTTTGTTGTGGCAGTGAGAGCAGCAGCTGGTGCACACGCACTGCGACAAATGTTGTGACGCCTGGTGACGCTGCTGCAGGGCGACACCACCAACCTGCTAGGCTGCCTCCTGCAGGGGCAGCAGCTGCCAACCACCACCTACACTGCAATGTGAGGGTTGTGTTCATTACACTTTGCGTGCAACAACTCACAGCTGTCAGTCTACAACTCCAACACCATGCAGTTTCAAGCTGCTGATGAAACATGTGACAAACTTCTGCAGTCTGAATGTTGTTGCTGTGCCCTCTTGTTGCTATTTGCCGCGTTGGCAATTGCATGCCTGTTGTAGACCTCGTATCGTGTTTAATGGCGCTGCCGCTGCCACTGCGTTCATGCACTTTCGTGCAGGTACTTTGTGATGGCAGACGTGTTCATGATGATGCAGTACATCTACTATGGTGCGCTGAACCGCAGGAGCGAGAAGCTGTTGCAACTGCAGGCGCGCCGCCGCCACCAACACAGGCGGCATCAGCAGCGCAGCAGCAGCCGCAGCCACACGCCATCTGGCAGCCAACAGCGGCATGCAGGCGACAGCAGCAGCCCCAGCAGGTGGCAGCAGCATCATCATGAGCAGCAGCAGCAGCAGCAGCAGCAGCAGCAGGGGAAGCGGCATGTAACATACAGCATCGACTGCGACATGGTGAGCTGGATGGTTGAGCGCCTGAAATGGTTGCATGCCCGCGCGGGCTGCTTGTTGCTTGGTGTGGTTACAGTTGTAATACTGCGAAGTGTGCAGCTGCCATGATGCGGTTGTGTTGAGGTTGAGTGAGCTAAAGAGTGTACCACCCAGCATGAGGCATGGGTGAGTGAGCAGATTATTGTTCAGTCCTGGTTGCTCATGATGGAATCCTGCTGCTGCTGGTGCGTTGCAGGAGTGTGGCATTGATGGCAGCAGCAAGGACCACAAGCAGCAGGACCTGCAGCAGCAGGACCAGCAGCCAGCAGACCTGCAGCAGCAGGAGCCCTTCAGCAGCAGAGCCTGCTTGCATCCGCATGCTGCCACACCCACCCAGGGCAGCTTCACTGGCACCGGCGGCGATAGCAGCGGCGCGGATGGCGGGGCAGCGCGGCACTTGCAGGACACAGCAGGGCTTCCTGCCAGCTGCGGTGCGGCTGCAGCAGCAGCCAGCAGCAGGCCGCGGTTACTCTGTGGTTCAACTTCGCTGGGATCGCAGCGGTCTGTTGCTGGCGTGGCGCTGCTGGTAGGGCTTGGCATGGTGTCACTGCTGGTGCCAGCGAGCAACACGCGCGGGCTGTTTCCTGCTAGTGCCGCTGCAGGCACTCTCGGCAGTGCAGCAGCGGCGCACCCGCGTCACTTGGAGGCTGGCGGGTCGCCTGCAAGTTACATGCAGGCGGCAGGCGGCAGCAGCAGCAGCAGCGTGAGGGATGCGTCGAGTGGTGGCGACAGCCCTGTAGACCCGCCAGTACGCGATCTGGCATACACGGTGGGTACTGCGTTGGGTTACTGCTCCAGCATACTGTACCTGTGCAGCCGTCTCAGCCAGATCTACAAGAACTACAGCCGGCAGTCCAGCGAAGGCCTGGCTCTGGCCATGTTCATGATGGCTGTGTGTGCCAACTCTTGCACTGGCACTGGCATCATCCTGCGGACGTTTACAAAAACAGAGCTGTTGGAGCAGCTGCCATGGATCTTGGGCACGTTGGGGACGATTTCGTTGGATATGGTCATTCTGTGGCAGAGTTTGAAGTATGCCAGCAAGGCAAACCTCGCACGGCAGGCAGCAGCAGGCGGCGACGGGGATCGCAGCACCAGTGAAGAGCGACTGCAGCTGTTGAACGCGCAGCATCACCAGCATCAGGTGACAGTGCACCTGCATCACCAGCAGCCTGCACTGCCACGGGAAGGCCACACACCATTGGTTGGCAGGGCAAGCAGCCGCAGCCACAGCAGAGCTATGGCAATCCCAGCAGCAGCAGATCGCCACATCACCAGTGGTGACGGCATCTCGCTTTTCAGCAGCTCCGCGCCTGCGATGCCTGGGTGGGGTGGCGCGTTGAGCCACAGACCAGACGCAGGCAGGAGGCATGCAGTAGCAGCAGCAGCTGACCATGTTGATGGGGCGGAGGAGGTAGCTCCTCTGCTGCAGGCAAGTTAGCACACTGATTAAAGTCTGGCACGCGATGCCAAAGTGATTGTTAAGCGAGGTGTCAGCAGTCACCTAGACAGAGGCAGCTTTGTGGGGCAATAGCATGGTATGGAGTTTGATGAAGAGGTGAAGTAATGCTCACACAGCTGATACAGATATGAAGCGTGTGGTTTGGTTGCTGAACGGAATGTCTGTGATGTACACGTGCAGATGCAGAGCAGTTGATGGTGATGCACGTGTGAAGCATAGGTGACTTTTGTATTACTTGATACACTTCAGCCGGCAACCGTCCTAAAGGCAGACGGCTGTGCTCACTCGAGTGGCTTGCGACATGTTGGGTCACTCTGGTTTTCCTGCTTATACACGCTTGTGCATGCTTGTGTGCTGATGACACTGTGCTATGTTCTATTGACTGGCGATTGCTTGTTTCTGGGTGTGCACATGTTGCATCATGTGTACGCTCAGCTAGGACGCGCCATAGGCTTGTGCTCGGGGCTGATAAGTCATGGGGCTGATAAGTTATGGGCAAGCATGCCTGGCATGTTTTCTGTGGCAGCTTCTTGGCAGGCTGCATGCAGTGGTGAAAGTGTGTGGCTCTGCTCAGCACTTACAGCTGTCTAGGACAGCAACGTATCGTATAACGTGCTGCAGCTGCTGCGTTATCAGAGTGTTGCTTCACCTGAACAATGTCCCACATTGCTGCAGTACTGCCAGCACTCCAGCTCGCAGAGGCTATGTTCCCACTGCACTAGGACTAGTTTCAACCGGAAACAGCAGCATGTATAATCCATAAACCACATATGGTTCATAAAACAGAAGAAGCAGACTAGCTACGTGCCGTTCGTGCCCTCCCGGAGTCCGTTCGCGCAGACCAGGCGGCGCCGCGCAGTCGAGCTACGTGGAGTTTCGTGGCTGGCTACGCCGTAGGTGGCAACCACATCGCGGATATATGCATAAACGTGACCGCCGCTGCGATGAGGCCAGTAGATGGAGAGAGCACCTTACAAAGCAGGGACGAATGGGTAGCTCTTGCTCAGCAGGCTGCTTAATACTTAATCAACAGCAACGCTGCATGCATCACAAATGGGCTGTAAGCTGAGGAGATGCAAATTGCAATAGCCATTCACAAAAGTAATATAGGTACAAGAAAACAGTGTTGTGTACTGCCGCACAGTGATCACTAGGTTGATAATAAACCCAAAGAAACTCAGCACGGCCGTGGCCTCTAAACTGCCAAAATCTGCCCTTTGAGGACGCCTTGACTATCATGGCTTCTGAATTGTTAAGGTGTTTTAACAACAGATAAGGGTAGCACGAGATGTTGGCAGGCATCAAATCAGCGGGCTGTGTGAAAGTTTGTTATAAGCAGCAAGGACTGCAAGATGCAGAAAAGCGGGCTGTCTGCTGAGCAGTTGCATGGTGCAGCACTGCAGCAGCAGGCATGACCTCTGGTCACTGGGCTGCTGGTGCAGTGACCGTTGGCTGGACAACAGTGGGGGCTGCTGCTGCGCTGTGCCGGCCTCAGAGATCTTGGTGATATTGATTCGTCATTGAGTAACTCAAGAGTAGCAAATATATAATCTGCATCATCAGCCGGCTGCTGGCTTGCCCACCACAACAAAGCAGCCTGGTTGCTGCTGCATCATACACAGACTGCATCAAAAGCACACCTGCGTCCGACCACATCACGCACAAAACGTCGTCCAGGCTGCTGTGACCAAGGTTGATGGCGTCACGCACAAAACTTGAGCGCTTTCCAACATTCTGACAAACACTGCAGAGTGCCTGATTCAACCCAGCAACACTTGCAACGGCTTGAGCAACAGCAGCAGCAGCAGCAGCAGTGCCCACTGGCAGCACTGCCAGTCCAGACAAATCGAATACGAGACCAAATCTGGCGTCAGCAGCAGCGTACCGCGCATGACATGGCGGCCAATACATACTGGTCCTGCCAAGGTCGCATACTGCGTAGTTGGAGTATGTTCCATGCACAAGACGTGCTGATGTCCTGACATTCTCTGCATGAGCTGTCTTGAGAGGGGTGACGGCAATGCAAACTGCTGGAATCACACACATCATGCATCTGGATGGCAGAACAGAAAGCCTCATGCGCAGTGCACACCCAATCGAGCTCCCAAAACATATCTGCAACATGCTGTTGCACGTTCACCGCCAACCCCTGATTTAGCCAACACAGACGTGCCGGCCAGCGTTGCAACCTGCCACCACTCTGCTCAAACTGCTGCATGCAACACACTGCATATTGATCATGTCCATTGTAGGCTGTTAGCTGCTGCGGGCCAGCGCAGAAGCACCATATGCATGCCAGTTTGCGCGCACGGCCGCGTCCCTCAGGTGTGCTGGCACCCCTGGCTGCATGTGAGACATCC